>CM060354.1:125611247-126211247 GCA_030545235.1 Helianthus tuberosus
GTGATTACCGTAACTTACGGTAATGTCGTAAGTTACGGTAAATCCAGGAGTGTTTTGTAAATTTTTGTATTTTTACAATTAATCAAATCCGTATCGAACGTAGTTTCGGTTGTGTAATATTTCTAAGAACTCCACTATTAATGTTTCGTGTAAAACATTTCAGTTTCTAGGTACTCGGAGATTACGGATGACGTATTTGATGTGTGCAAAATGCAACATATAAATTACATCAAATGAGGCATAAAACTAACCCTTTTTAAGTACTAATATTGGAAAAATAGTGTTTTTGTCTTCCTTTTGTATTTTCAGGATTAAATGAGCTCAAAAACACAAAAGAAGCAAAAAGACAGCTAAATCCAACATAAATACAAGAAAAGGAACATAAGTGGATTGCCCGACCCCTCAACGGCATCTTCCAAAGCAAAATAGAGAAGGCAGAAGACTGAACACGCCCCGTGCTCAGCCAGCACGGGGCCGTGCCCAAGAAGCAGCAGAAAAGACAAATCTATAGAAGCTTCTATTGCCCACCACGGGCCGTGCCCAGCGAACACGGGGGCGTGTCGAAAGTACAGCAGGCGCATTAATTGTAATTGCCAATTACAATTAATGAAGAGAGAGAGTGTCAGACAGGCACGGGGCCGTGCCCAGCGGACACGGGGCCGTGCCCAGCTCTCTGTTCAGCCTATAAATAGGAGTGCTTGGATTCATTTCAACTCATCCCTTGGTACACCACCTCTCTCACACTTCATCCACCACCCACCACCATCACAACACCATCATCCACCACCATCATCCATTGTCCATCGTAGAGTGTGTGAGTCGTCTCGGGATCCAAGATTGATCGTAAGAGTTCTTGACAATCAAGGCCATGTTTGCCTAAGTCTCTTACATCACTTGGTGAAGACAAAGTGTCTAGTATAATACTTTTTATTTCTAATCTTTTGCACTTTTTATTTGGTTTTGTATTAATGACTTTAATAACTAGTTACTTATGTTGAACGTGATCTTTCCTTATCGTTTGTCCGTGGTGTCTTGGCATTATTTTACTGTCTATATAAAATAAAAGATTTTCACCATTCATATCTCCACGGTCTATATGGAGGTATGTTGGCTACCTGGTCGGGGGTTAAGGGAACGGTTTGGTAAAGGTCTTGCCATTGTTTAGCGTTTAGAGGTGCTGCAATGGACCTGGGTCAAATTTAGTAGGACCTCCTTCAATGCTTCACGGTATTGGATGGCGGGGGTCCAAACTCTTTGATCCCCTCATAAGTTAACTACTATTAATACTATAACCCGACTATTTAGGACTGTATCCCTGCTGACTCAGACTACTTAGCCGAGGGTAACGTCACCGCCAAAAGCGGGGCCTACCACAATACTGCATTAATAACTTAATTCATTATCTTCCAATAATCCACCCTTTTAGGATTGTATCCTTGCTGACTCAAACTACTGGGGTGAGGGTAACGTCACCTTCAAAAGAGGGGCCTACTACAATAACTAAGATAATCTCTTAATTATGTGCAAAAGTGCGGAAATAATCAAAGGTTATACTAGATACGAGTCGGAACCAAGTGATTCATCTTGTCTATCTGTTTTTTTTTTACTTTTATTTTATTTTCAGCATTTTAGTTAGTTTTTATTTTTCTTAGTTTAAAACTTTTTCTAAACCTTTGATTTTGATTAGACGTTGAGGATAAACCGGTACTAAAAGCTCTTGTGTCCTTGGACGACCTCGGTATCTTACCAACGCTATACTACGCTCACGATGGGTGCACTTGCCCATATGTGTGTTTAGTGTTAGTAAAATATCGTGTTTTATAAATTTAAAACTTGGCTAAAAATAAGTGTTAAAAAGGGCTTAAAATATACACCTAAAAAAATACGACACTTCACACGCATCAAGTTTTTGGCGCCGCTGCCGGGGACACAAGGATTTTAAGAAAGTTAGGAATCAACGGCCTAATCATTTTTTTTATTTTTCTTTTTATTTTTTTTAGAATTTTTCTTAGTTTTTCAGCTTCTGCAGAGCTCAGCACGGGCCGTGCCCGCTGAACACGCCCCCGTGCTAAATCATTGGAACTGGCAATCCTGTTTTACGTCCGACAGTAAGCTGAACACGGGGCCGTGCTCACCCAACACGCCCCCGTGCCCAAGATTCACTTACTGAAAACAGAACCGTTAGATCCCGGCGGCTGGTAATTTCTGACATAAACATGAGTGATAGTAATTGTTTTTACTTTCGGCACTCTTATGGTACGTGGTGTCAATTATGTGGTGGCAAACATGAAGAAGTAAAATGCTACTTTCTAAATTATAGGCCCCACTACATGGACCCACCGACTTCTTATAACCTTAAGAGGGGCGAAAGTAAAAATAAGCACTATTTCTCCCTCGAATGCGCCCAGCCAGATATTCTAGGGGAAATGCTCCTTGATGAGTTATTTCAACTAGAAAGGCTAACTCTGAATTGGTTAAAAGAGCTTAGGAAGGATTTTATTGATCCACCCCAAGACAATGACCATGACGAAATGCTGGAACCGCATTCCGACAACCTCGTTGCTCCCGAAAATACCTTCGTACCTAGCAAAGACTTGGACGATAGTCGTCCCTGTGTCGATTGTGCCGTGAAGGACTCTCCATCGACTTCGTTCGGTGCATACATAGACCTGAGCGATTCGGCATACACCTTCTTTAACGAGAGCCCGGGAAAGGGTTGGACTTGTCCACCTAGAATGAAAATAGGAATTACCCTCACCGACAACCTCTTGCGTTCTCGCCTTAGTTTAGGACAATTAAGGTATCTTAGGCACTTTGGGGTTGTTCCAACCAGTAAGGAACCACCCGATTTCGACGAAATCCTTAGAAGTAACAAAACTCCATAAGACAGCCTCCAGACACGGGGCCGTGTCCAGGTCAACACGCCCCCGTGCTCATAAAAAATATTCTCTGCTGATTTGGTCAGAATACGGACAAAATGTGTCAGAACTTCCTCTGCACACGGGGTCGTGTCCAGTCAACACGGGGCCGTGTCCAGTGCGCTGTCGTTTTCTTTAAATGCAGCCTGAATCCTGCTCATTTTTTGCCACTTCAAAAGACAGAGATTCCTGGGATCTTCACTCATACCATCCTAGGTAAGTGCTAAAAGAAGGTTCCCAAGGACCATCTTGTCCCTTCCACTTTTATTCATTTCCTCTTCTTTCAAAATTTTTCAACATTTCCTCCATGGAAGCTTGGAAATCCCATGATTCCAACCCTCTATGTGAAGTTTGTAAGATTATTTTCTAAGGATTCTTGTTTAAAGTTAGTTGTATAACTTTATTTTAAATTATCTAAGCTTAAAACCCAGATAAAAATCATGAAAATAATTTAAAACTCCAAGATTCCTTAGCCTAAAATCCTGCAGATAAATGGACACGGGGCCGTGCTCAGCGAGCACGGGGCCGTGGCCGAGGTACTGTTTTGTAAAAATTTAGCTTTCTTCGGTTTCTTTCACAGAAAATGGCAAGCAGAACAAGCGGATCATCTTCAAGAAGTAACCGACATGGGAGGAGATCTTCAACAGCAGAAGACTCTCTTGTAAACTATGTTTACGCCCTAAGGGAGGCTATTGACGAAATGACGGGAGTGGAGGAAGCATTGGTCGACCGTATCAACCATCTTACAGTGGGACTGGAGGGCTGTCTCCAAGAAGTAAACCTCTTGCACCAGAGGTTGAACCTTCTCGCCTCCCCGCCTTTGGTACCTATAATAACCCAAAGGGCGTGGAACGTGGTGCCTGAAGTTGTCATTCCGGCCGAATGGTACGCCATGCACCAAGAGCCTCCGCGAAGAGTGGTGCAAGGAGTCCCGGTGAATGTTCCTCCTCAGCCACCAGTTGCGGAAGAAAATGAAGCCGCATTCTTTCTTCCTAGGGAGATCGAAGAATGGCTTTAAACAACATTTAGGGAAGAAATCCTTCGGCTAAAAGTCCTACTATATCGGGAAACTATTCTCGAAATTTTCTTAGAATAGTAGAACTCTCTATGATAACCTCGTGTACTTCCTGACCTATTTAGTTAAGTTTTTGCTTTATCTAGTTTAATTTTAGGACTATGTAAGTTATCTCTATGATGCAATGAAATGATGGTTTTCAAAGTCTGGATGGTTTTTAATGAATAAAACACACTCATGGTGGTAAGGGATGAAAAGGGGAACGAGAAAAATGACCTCATGCACAAGAACAAGGCAACCCGACAATTCTCTCCATTTCAGAAGGTTCAACACAGGCCGTGCCCAACCAACACGGCCCCGTGCTGAACCACCTGCAGAAAAACGCCCAGTTCAGGTAACTGGACACGGGCCGTGTTCACCCGACACGCCCCCGTGTCCAGACTTCTGTTTCTCTAGTTTTAATTTTGTTACTGGCACTTGAACACGGGGCCGTGCCCGGATAACACGGGGCCGTGTTCAGCGCCCAGTAACACAAAATTTTTGTTTTTTAACACCATTTTACACATCTAATCAACCTAAAAATTTATTTTTGGGACACATTGAGGACAATGTGTAATTTAAGTGTGGGGGGGATGCTAAAACCTTGAATTTTGCAAGTCCTAAATACAAGCCTTACACAAAACTCTATTGGAACCGCTAATCACCCCAAATTTTTTTCAAAAAATTTTTCATTTTTCTTACTTGTCTAAGTTTAACTCGGGAAATCCAAGTTCTCAAAAAGGTTATATTTTTACGAATTTACAACCGATAGCGTCGTGATAAAAAGAACCAACATAAGAAAATTACGAAAAAGGGCATGACAAGCTTAGTTAAAATTTGATTATATATACTTGGTCATATAAAAACCCATTCCCACAAAAGTGAGTTTTGAGCCTTTATTGAGCATACAAAATTACATCTTTAGACTAAATGCTCATTTTTCGTTTCTTGTGTGAATAGCCGCTTGGTTCTTACAACTCTAGAACTTGCCTTGACGATACATTCCCGGTCCTTATCAACTAAAACCCGAGTAAGTAAATGATGAAGGCATTAGGACTAACCCTTTTTATTTCTACACCATTATTTTTCTTTTTCTTTTACCACCTACCCAAAAATCCCCCTAGTTAACCCCTTTGAGCCTAAACCTTTTCATTTCATCACCCAAACCAAAAACCCTTTTACCCACCAAAACCTTTTTATTTTTAACCCTTTGTTTTAGTAACAAGTTCGGCTTTTCGTAAGATGAAAAAAAATAATAATAATAATAAAAATTTGTTGATGATGAAGCAAAAAGAAAATAAACAAACAAGTTTATCAAAAATAACTTTGTTTGAATAAAAGCTTCATCAAAATAAAAAAGTTGCAAAAATAGAAAGTCTTACGAAAACCGACACTTGTTACGCTTTTCGCCCTTTTTCTACTAACCACTAACCACTATCCCAACCACCTACCATTAACCCAAGCCTAACCCTTAACCCACAAAGTCCTCTTGATATTTACAAAGGTATAAAAGTTAAAAAGGAGGAGGATTGATTGCTTGGCAAGCTTATGGTAGGAATAAGTTCCATGCCGCTCTCGAGTGATTCACTAAAAATACACATTCGGCCGAGTGTGAGTGATTTCTCCCGTGAGGTATGTGAAGTTGTATATAAATAGAATTTTAAAAAGGCATGTTATGCCCAAATAAGTAATTTCTCCTATGAAACGTTCTAAATAAATCATTACGAATAGGATTGTAAATAGATAAAAATAAAACCCAAAAAGATCTTGGATTCCCAACACTCTACGACAAGCCAAAAACCTTCTCTTCTACCCATTCCATTTGGGAGTGTAAGCCACATATTAAAGAGTTTTGCTTGAGGACAAGCAAAAGTTCAAGTGTGGGGGTATTTGATGTGTGCAAAATGCAACATATAAATTACATCAAATGAGGCATAAAACTAACCCTTTTTAAGTACTAATATTGGAAAAATAGTGTTTTTGTCTTCCTTTTGTATTTTCAGGATTAAATGAGCTCAAAAACACAAAAGAAGCAAAAAGACAGCTAAATCCAACATAAATACAAGAAAAGGAACATAAGTGGATTGCCCGACCCCTCAACGGCATCTTCCAAAGCAAAATAGAGAAGGCAGAAGACTGAACACGCCCCGTGCTCAGCCAGCACGGGGCCGTGCCCAAGAAGCAGCAGAAAAGACAAATCTATAGAAGCTTCTATTGCCCACCACGGGCAGTGCCCAGCGAACACGGGGGCGTGTCGAAAGTACAGCAGGCGCATTAATTGTAATTGCGAATTACAATTAATGAAGAGAGAGAGTGTCAGACAGGCACGGGGCCGTGCCCAGCGGACACGGGGCCGTGCCCAGCTCTCTGTTCAGCCTATAAATAGGAGTGCTTGGATTCATTTCAACTCATCCCTTGGCACACCACCTCTCTCACACTTCATCCACCACCCACCACCATCACAACACCATCATCCACCACCATCATCCATTGTCCATCGTAGAGTGTGTGAGTCGTCTCGGGATCCAAGATTGATCGTAAGAGTTCTTGACAATCAAGGCCATGTTTGCCTAAGTCTCTTACATCACTTGGTGAAGACAAAGTGTCTAGTATAATACTTTTTATTTCTAATCTTTTGCACTTTTTATTTGGTTTTGTATTAATGACTTTAATAACTAGTTACTTATGTTGAACGTGATCTTTCCTTATCGTTTGTCCGTGGTGTCTTGGCATTATTTTACTGTCTATATAAAATAAAAGATTTTCACCATTCATATCTCCACGGTCTATATGGAGGTATGTTGGCTACCTGGTCGGGGGTTAAGGGAACGGTTTGGTAAAGGTCTTGCCATTATTCAGCGTTTAGAGGTGCTGCAATGGACCTGGGTCAAATTTAGTAGGACCTCCTTCAATGCTTCACGGTATTGGATGGCGGGGGTCCAAACTCTTTGATCCCCTCATAAGTTAACTACTATTAATACTATAACCCGGCTATTTAGGACTGTATCCCTGCTGACTCAGACTACTTAGCCGAGGGTAACGTCACCGCCAAAAGCGGGGCCTACCACAATACTGCATTAATAACTTAATTCATTATCTTCCAATAATCCACCCTTTTAGGATTGTATCCTTGCTGACTCAAACTATTGGGGTGAGGGTAACGTCACCTTCAAAAGAGGGGCCTACTACAATAACTAAGATAATCTCTTAATTATGTGCAAAAGTGCGGAAATAATCAAAGGTTATACTAGATACGAGTCGGAACCAAGTGATTCATCTTGTCTATCTGTTTTTTTTACTTTTATTTTATTTTCAGCATTTTAGTTAGTTTTTATTTTTCTTAGTTTAAAACTTTTTCTAAACCTTTGATTTTGATTAGACGTTGAGGATAAACCGGTACTAAAAGCTCTTGTGTCCTTGGACGACCTCGGTATCTTACCAACGCTATACTACGCTCACGATGGGTGCACTTGCCCATATGTGTGTTTAGTGTTAGTAAAATATCGTGTTTTATAAATTTAAAACTTGGCTAAAAATAAGTGTTAAAAAGGGCTTAAAATATACACCTAAAAAATACGACACTTCACACGCATCAACGATCAAGCAAGTTTTAGAAGAACCGAACACAATTTTTGAAGCTTCCGCAATATTATAACTTTCAATAGACTATGTTTTTTTTTGGGTTGTAAACAAATCGATAATACTTTTGTGATGTTCTAACTTGGTTTTTAGTTGACTAGGGTTTATGTCACGTATGAACTTGACTTATGAATGTAGTGTTAAATTGGTATTTTTGTTATAAAATGGTATGAATTATTATTAAATTCAAGTATAATTAGATGGGTGTTACAACCAAATACGTAACGATGAAATATATTTGAAGTAAACTTTATTCGAAAACAAGTCGGGCCAAATATTTGACAGTATAAATTCGAGTTGCTTTAAGTTTTCACGTTGCGCAACGCGCAACGTGTGAAAACACTAGTTATATTATATTTTTTACCAGATGTTATTCTTGAGATTTGTAAATAACAAAATTATAAAGGAATATTGGATTTTAATAATCTCAACTATTCGACGTTAGGCGCCAACAGTCATTACTTTAAAAATAACCACTCACATTCCTAACTATTAACATATTGGCCTCCAATGGACTCTGACTAACAGAACCCTAACGTTGTTGGTCTCCAGACGCCGGAACACCGTCTTTTGTTAGAAAAAGGTTACTAGAGGTCCGATAAGTTACAAAGAGGTTTGGGACGAAAATGTTGAGTTATCCGGCCAAAAAGTTGAATTTTCCGGGCAAAAAGTTGAGTTTTCCGGGTAAAAAGAAGTTTTCCGGCAACTTCAATGACTGGGGCCTTTACTAGAAAAAGGTTCATAGAGGTCCGTAATAAGGTTACAAAGAGGTTTGGGACGAAAAGGTTGAGTTTTCCGGCCAAAAACGTTTTTTTCCGGCGAATGAAGACTAACGGTAGTAGGGTTCTGTTACTCAGAGTCCATTGGATGTCAATATGTTAATAGTTGGGACTGCCAGTGATTATTTTAAAGTTGTGACTGTTGGCAGCAAACGACAAATAGTTGAAATTATTAAAATTCAATTATAAATTATATGAAAAGAAAGTGATAAACTGAGAAAATTGCGTAAATGACCACTTTAATAAAAAAAAAGAGTAAAATGCACGGATAGTCCCTGTGGTTTTGCAAAATAACACTTATAGTCCCCAACTTTTGGAAATTACACCGGTGCTCCCTGTGGTTTGACAGTTTGTTACTCGAATAGTCCCTGGAGTGGATGCCAGTTAGTTTTCTCCGTTAAGTGGATGTGAAATGACAAATTTACCCTTCATCTCCTCCACTCTATAAAAACAAAACAACCCAACTCCGGCCAACTTCTAGAGCCACCCAACTCCTGAAAATCGGAAACAGTTCAGACCTGAATTCATATGGTTTCAAAACTGAAAGTTTAAAGATGTTAGAACATCAGCACATCTTAATTCATACGGTGAACATCGTGCGTATACGAATCCTGAAAATCGGAAACAGTTCAGACCTTAATTCATATGGTATGGAAACTGAAAGTTTAAAGATGTTAGAACATCTGCAAATCTTAATTTTGTGATGCACAGATTATAACTGTTTCTTCTTCAACAGGCAAACAAACATTGAACACAAATCTGCTTCTCCTTTATTTTACAACAGATCCGAACGACAACCTCTACTCGAATTCAAAACACATCTGAAACTTCGATTTATCTACAAATGCGGACGTAAAGAGAATTCAGATCAAATCTCGATTTTAGATCTGAAATTCTTCGACTTATGAACAGGTTCAATACATGACATACCCGGATGTTAAATTCTTATAAGAATCATCAACAGCACCCCACCAATAAACATCAGAACCCCCATTGATCATATTAAAATCTTTAACCTTAAAAACACAGTCATTTATCACACTAAATGACCCTCTTACCTGATGCTGAAACATAACAAATTCACTTGTGAAATTGATCACAGATGTGTTGCTTTTCGGGGAATTCGGTATCAAAAGGCGACTGGATACGGATAAACTGAACATATTGATCATGGGTATGAGGAAATAGAATGAAATTAATGAAAAAGATTGTGTATTTGCCTTTAATTTGATCAGATTTTTGAGATCTGAGGTGGGTATTTTATGATTTGAAAAAGGTGTTGTTAAAGATTGTAATGGGGTGGAAAGTTGGGATTGAGATACGGAAACGACGTCGTACCGTTGTGATCGCCGGAGTTGGGTGGCTCTAGAAGTTGGCCGGAGTTGGGTTGCTTTGTTTTTATTGAGTGGAGAAGATGAAGGGTAAATTTGTCATTTCACATCCACTTAACGGAGAAAACTAACTGTCATCCACTCCAGGGACTATCCGAGTAATAAACTGTCAAACCACATGGAGCACCAGTGTAATTTCCAAAAGTTAGGGACTATAGGTGTTATTTTGCAAAACCACAGGGACTATCCGTGCATTTTACTCAAAAAAAAATCTAACTAGTGTTATACGTTTGAGTATATTTTAAAATAAATAACTATTTGGTTGTTTAAAATAGTTATGCCTTTATCATAGTCTGAGAAAACGGCACCTCATCGATAGTGAAATCTCACGTTTTGAGACCTAAAATCGAGTGTATTCGTCCTTGACCATGTAATTTCTTAACAATGTTCAAAAAGTACGTGCATTTCGTGGACATATGACACTATTTGATTGGTTTCATCTTTGGTTGTGTGATTTTGTCACAAAGTAATAAAAAGTGTAATCTAATGGTGTGGTTTCGCCGTTGCCATATAAAATTTCGTCTGAGAGAATACCAAAACCATGATTTTTCCGAAAAATAAGAAAACATAACTATAGTCAAATAAACTTTTATAAAAATACCTTTAATAATCAAACCACTTCAAAATGTGGTATATAAATCAATGTTTTAAAAAGTGGTTCAAACCGGACGGTTGTCCAGTCCGGTAGAACCGGTTAAACCGCCCAATACACCTAGTTGAACCGTCTGATACACTCAGTTAAACCGTTTCTGAGTCAAATCCGGTATAGTATAAAAATGGAATTTTAAAAATATGAATGTTTGAATAAGCTAAAAACAGAGTTTTTTCCTAAAGTGGTGTTAGTGGAAAAAGTATTTACCATTTTGGTGTTCATTGAAAACTATTTACTAAAATAGTGTTTTTGTTATATTATGTATATACCTTTTATTTTCTAACCATGATATTATACTTATTGTTTTTTTTTTCTACAAACGCTCGGTTATCACTTTTAATTTATTTTATAGTACTCTTTTATATTCAACTAATTTAATAATTTTTATCAATTTACTTTTTATAGGCTTTCTAACATTATATAAATTTACACAATCAAATTTGAAGCCTAGCTTTTTTTGTCAAACATTAAAACTTGACTAGCTAGTGATCTTAATATGAAATACAAATGAAAATCATATTCATATCATTTCGTAGTCTTGTTGAGCAATGACAGTTGTTTATATCTCGTATTGATTGTATGTGAAAGCGCATTAACTTGGTTCAATTCGTAAAACATTGGCAATCAATTATGAATCTTCCGGTTCTAATCATACGTGAAATTACAAAATGCAACTTATATTCTTTTTGTTATGATATATATGAAATCGAAATCCATATATAACTATAAAACTATGATTTTAAAAACTTTAATATCCTTTATTGTCTCATATAAATACTTCTAATACATGTGGATATCACAAAAAACAAATTTCAATACTGATAACACGAGTCAATCGATTATGACTCAAAATTCTCATTTTAAAACCATGAAATTCTCAAATTTATTAATGAAATAAAAAAACATGTTAAATTGATTATGATTCAATCAGGTTCTAATGAATGAAAGTCAGGGGAGATGGTTTACAAAAGGTCTCTCTTTTCATTATTTAAATTAAAAAAGTTAAAATAAATAAACCAACACTAAAATGCTAAAAATCTATATAACATGATTTATTTGAAAAAAAAAAAAAACCATTAGAGTTAGAGGGTGTCTATAAAGAGTTATTTTGAAAAATTATTATTAAATTGGTTGAATTAAAAAAAGAGTATTATAAAAAAATTAAAAATGATAATGGAGTTTTAAGAAAAAATAATCAACAAGAAAGTATAATATCTTTGTTATAAAATAAAAGGTAAATACAAAACATAAGAAAAACACTATTTTAATAAATAGTTTTTATAAAGAGTAAAATGCAATTTGCGTCCCTGTGGTATGTCCCCAACATCAACTTGAGCCCCTAAAAACAATTTTTTGCATTCTGAGCCCCTGTGGTATTCATTTCATAACACTTTGAGTCCCTGCCGTCAGGTTGACTGTTAGAGGCAGGGGTAAGACCGTCTTTTTGCATATATTAATAACACTTTGCGTCCCTATGGTATGAGTGAAATATCAACCTGAGCCCCTAAATTCTTTTCTTGTTTTTTTGTTAAGAAATCGAATAATTAAATTTATACTATATATAACAAATTATTAAAGCCTAAATTGTATATTAAATGTAAACTTTTTATACATACAATACAGAGACAAAACGTCATACCAACTTCGTAGAGTTGACGGAACTTACAGACTCGATAACAAAAGACCGTAACATACAATACAGAGACAAAACGTCATACGACCACAAGCAATTGTGGATTTTTACTGACGGGTGCACTTCGGGAAGCTGATCCAGATATGAATGAATATAACCCCAGTGTATCTAATTACATATCTGCCACTTGGGTTATATTCATTCATATGAATGAATATAACCCCAGTGGTAGATATGTAATTAGCGAGCTTTGGAATTTCAAGGAAAATCGAAGAGCTCCGCTAGGGTTATATTAATTCATATCAATCACTTCCTTATGTGCACCGCATCTTCTAGGAGGTTGTCAAGTGTTCTCGCCTTCGTAGTTGGTGTTTTGCGTATCTTTACATCCACAGCCATTCTGTACAACAAAACACATTCAAACCAAAACACATTCAAACCAAAACACATTCTGTACAACAAAAATCAACAACAAAAATCAAACCAAAAATCCATTCAACCCTAAACCCACAAGAATCTGTACAAACCAAACCTGTACAAACCAAACCAAAACACATTCTGTTGATACCCTAAACCCTAAACACATTCAAACCAAAACACATTCTGTACATCCGATCAGTTCTTAATACTCAGTTGATACCCTAAACCCTAAACACATTCAAACCAAAACACATTCTGTACAACAAAACAAAACACATTCAAACCAAAACACATTGCTACCCTAAACCCTAATCCATTCAAACCAACACTCCGTTTTGATGCATTTTGAACAAGAATCAAACCAAAAAATCCATTCAACCCTAAACCCACAAGAATCAAACCAAAAATCCATTCAACCCTAAACCCTAACCCCAAATAACACATTCAAATCATCAAATCAAATCCAAAATACCCAAATAACTGTTATCATCGAATCAAAATGAGGAACACATTCAATCAAAATGAGGAACACATCGAATCAATAACTGTTACCCAAATAACACATTCAAACACATTCAAAATGAGGAACACATTCGAATGAGGAACACATTCGAATCAAACCGAAAATCAATAACACATTCAAATAATTAAATCAAAACCAAACCCCAAATAATCAAACCAAAAATCCATTCAACCCTAAACCCACAAGAATCAAACCAAAAATCCATTCAACCCTAAACCCTAACCCCAAATAACACATTCAAATCATCAAATCAAAACCAAAATACCCAAATAACTGTTATCATCGAATCAAACAAAAACCAAAAATCAAAATGAGGAACACATTCAATCCTCTGTTTTTCAGCCTCTGTTTTTCACATTCTGTTTTTCACCCAAAATCAAACCCAGAATCAACCCAAAATCAAACCCAGAATCTGTTTTTCACCCAAAATCAAACCCAGACCAATATGAGGATGAAGATGAACCTGATCTGTTCGATGAAGATGAAGATGATCTGTTCGATGTTCGATGAAGATGATGAAGATGATCTGTTGATCTCTTCGATGAAGATGATGATCTTATTGGGAGTTGTTGATGATCTTCGAGAGGAGAGCGACTATTGATGATGATTATTGGGAGCTGTTGATGATGATGATTATTGGGAGCTGTTGATGATGATGATAATGAAACTAGTCTGCTTTAAATGTAGATATTAAAGGGTGGGGGTATTATGGACTTTTCACAACAGGAAAACGGTCAAACTGACGGAAGACTGACGGCAGGGACGCAAAGTGTTATGAAATGAATACCATAGGATAGGGGCTCAGAATGCAAAAAAATTGTTTTTAGGGGCTCAAGTTGATGTTTGGGACATACCACAGGGACGCAAATTGCATTTTACTCTTTTATAAAACACCAAAATGATAAATACTTTTTTCATCAACACTACACTCCTAAAAATAACCGACCCAAATTTGGTGAACCATAAATGGAACCCTAATGATGTCACAAGTTTCCAAATAGTCAAACGTTAACGCGCAATCGTATTTGAATAACAAACTCACAATAAAAAACATAATATTTTATTAAAATATTATTTCAAGAAAAATAAAATAAAAATAACAACTCTTTTCCAATCGTCTGCTACACAAATGCAACATTTCAACGATCTTGTTCCTCTTCAATCACCCCTCAAAATCAATAATTTCGTCAATCTTCAAATCACCCACAACTATATTAATCCAACATCTCATAATCTTGTTGCTAATTTTCAATTTATTCGCGTTCTTTAGCCCCGATTTCTCGATTGATCCCTTCAATCTTTCAACCCATTTATGGGTTTTTGATTCTTCAATTCACAAACCCATTTCACACTTCAAACAATCTCCAATACCCTTTTACAGATTCCCTTAATTCCTATTACAAATCGGTAATTTCTCAGGTCAAGATTCGTCAAAGACTTTGACTTTTCCCCTGTTTCTGAAACTAACAATGTGGCGATGAATATTAACATCAATTGAAGTGGTATTTACGAATTTGCCATCTGGGATATGAGGCTTTTAGTGCGTGTGATCGAAGCTAGAAACATGCCTCCAATGGATCCAAATGGGTCAGCTGACCCATACGTGAAGTTGAAATTAGGGCACCAAAGGTTTAAGACTAAAGTTGTGAAGAAGTGTTTGAACCCTTCTTGGTGTGAGGAGTTTAGTTTTAAAGTTGAGGATTTGAAGGAGCAACTTGTGGTTTCTGTGTTTGATGAGGATAAGTTTTTTAGTGATGATTTTGTAGGGAGTGTGAAGATTAATATTTCTAGTGTGTTTGATACTGTTGATAAGTCTTTAGGGACTGTTTGGTACCCTTTGCAGCCCAAGAAGAAGTCCAAGATTAAAGATTGTGGTGATCTTTTTATACCCTTTTTAATTTATTGTCAATTTCTTGCTTTTGATGATGTCATGTGTTGTATATTGTGTTTCTTGCTTTAGTGATATCTGATGTGTAGTTGATGAGGATCAGTTTTTCTTAGTGTTCTTGTTGTAAACTTATCCACCCTCCCTCGACCCTACCAAAAGCTTTGCTATGGGTGGGATTATACTGGCTACGGTTGTTGTTATTGTTATTGAATGTGAATGTTGGACTTTGGATAATCAGATAATTAGGTTTAACAAAATGGGATTCAGGGATAGTGTTTGGATGTGTTTTTGGAGGTGTCATGATGAGGTAATAAGTTGTTTGAGCATTAAAGAGATTGTGAGTATTTGATAAGTAAGTGCATAAAGTGACAAAAAAAAGGCATGTTTTGTAAATAAGAAGATGGCCGGATAAGTGTTTAAAATTCGGTTAAAAGAAGAGGTAAGTTGGTGGATAAACTTTGTATTTCCTGCTTTGATATGTGTGTTTCTTACCTCTATGTGATACCCTTTAAGGTAGTAAAATGGAAACTAGTTATATATGGATTGTTTGGATATGGGTTTTGAATGTGATTATGGGACTTTGGATAATCAGATAATTAGGTTTAACAAAATGGGTTGCTGGGATAGTGTTTGGATGTACCTTTTGGGGGGTGTGAATATTAGTTGACAAGTTATTTGAGCATTAAATAAATTATTGGGAGGGTGGATAGGTTTACAACAAGATGGCAACAGTGAAACCTTTTTGGACCCACAGGAGAAAAATGAAACCTTTGGACTAAACTGGCAAAATGGCCCAAACCACAGGGACTAAAATGGCATTTAACTCTTTGAGATATTAATGCATATAATGACAAAAGGACATATTTTGTAAATAAGGAGATGAAACTTGTGACTTGTGAGATGGCCGGATGGAAGTAAAAGTGTTTAAAACTCGGTTAAAAGAAGAGGTAATTAGGCGGCATAAATTTTTGATAATGTCATGTGTTATAAATTGTATTATCCTGCTTAAGGGATATGTGTGTTTAATTGTTTATTACCTCTATGTTCTACTCTGTAAGGTACTAAAATGGAAACTAGTCTTATTTAAGTTGTTTAAATATGGGTCTTGAAAGTGATTATTGTACTTTGCATAATCAGATAATTAGGTTTAACAAAATGGGTTTCCGAGATGGTGTTTGGATGTGCTTTTTGATGCTCTAATGCTGAGATACTAAGTTGTTTGAGCATTAAACAAGTTATAATATTTTTTGAAAAATTAATGCATAAAATGATTAAAAAATGATATGTTTTGATCCGAGAGTGCGTTTATTACCAGGTGAAATTCTTCTCACAATATGCTTCTCACAAAACAACCCGCAATCAGACTTGCAATCACAAGCCGAAAATGGAGCCATGTCACCATCAAGATCTTCCACAAGTTCAAGAATGTCATCCCCGTTGAGATCAGAGGAATTAACCGCTCCAATCAAGGAAGAAAAGTCAAACAAAGAAAAACTTTCAGGTCTAATCTCTCAAATATTTAGCAGAAACAACGAGTTACTACCGCAATCAGCGGGTAACAAAAACACCGAGTTACCCGAGGTGCCCGAAACCGATGAATCCGAGGTATCCGAAGACAAAACCGACGAACAATCATCATCATCTTCAAATTTCGAGGAACTTATAAAAAAACTTGAGGAAAAAGACGACGGTGGTGAAATGCCTGCGAATTTACCCGGAGGGATAATGTTAGATCAGATGTACGCAATTTCACCGTCTGAATTAAACACTTTTCTCTTTTCACCAGAATCGGATTATCTGAAGCAGTTGGCAGATGTTCAAGGAAGTACCGATCTGCAAGTGGGCCCATGGAAATTGGACAACGAAACTGGAAGTTTGAAAAGAACGTTTACCTACGTTAAAGCACCGTCTAGATTGATCAAAGCTATAAAAGCGATCGAAGATCAAACATATCTGAAAGCCGATGGTAAATGTTTTTCGGTTTTAGCAAGTGTGAACACTCCCGAAGCTCCATACGCGAGCAACTATCGGGTCGAAGTTCAAACGTCAATATCACCGGGGCCTGAGCTTCCGTCAGGCGAAGAATGCTCACATTTGGTCGTCTCGTGGAGAATGAATTTCATACATAATACAATGATGAAGGGTATGATAGAAGGTGGGGCCCGCCAAGGTGTAAAGGAGAGTTTTGAACAAGTAGCGAGCTTGTTATCTGAAAAACTGAAGGTGGTTGACGTAAAAGGTATTGGTTCGGAAAAAGAACAGGCGTTGGCTTCATTACAGGTGGAAAAGCAGTCGGATTGGAAGCTTGCGGTTCAATATTTTGCTAATTTCACCGTAATTTCCACTATCTTAATGGGATTTTACGTGCTTGTGCACATATTTCTATCGATGCCTAGTACAATTCAAGGGCTTGAGTTCGGTGGGTTGGATTTACCGGATTCGATCGGTGAAGTTGTTGTGTGCGGAGTACTGGTTTTACAAGGTGAAAGAGTTATGCATTTAATATCAAGATTTATGCAAGCGCGAGTGCACAAAGGTATATAAAATGTTTATTAGATAACTTTTTTACATGTTGGCTACAAGGTAGGCTGCCGAGGCAATTTTCTTCAACTCTGTCCAATTACTCAGAATCGATAGTGGTCAACTCGAGCCGAGTTTGTCTTAAAAAAATGCAATATAATTCCTATGTCTATCATATTAAAGAATGAATATCAATTTTTAAAATATTTACTATATAAACATGTATTTTTTTTTATTTATATTGATATTCACGTATTTTGTAATAAATATTAGTAAACTAATAATATTTGACATATATATAATTTCCCGAAAACTAATTTTTATATAATTTAACATGTCCGAGTACTAAGTTTTCATTTATTAATAATGGCAGGAGGTGATCATGGAATAAAAGCAACGGGTGATGGATGGCAACTAACTGTTGCGTTGGTTGAAGGATGCAATATACCAACGGTTGAATCAAACGTTTTATCTGATCCATATGTGGTCTTTACATGCAATGGGAAAACAAGAACAAGCTCAATTAAATTTCAGAAGTCTGATCCTCGCTGGAACGGTGAGTTGCATTTATTTTTATAATAATAATATTACTTTATAAAGTTTTGTTAAATACTTGAAAGTGGTGATAAAATGCAGAGATATTTGAATTTGATGCAATGGATGATCCACCTTCTACACTGGATGTTGAAGTTTTTGATTTCGATGGACCTTTTGATGAAGCTGTATCTCTGGGACATACACAAATTAATTTTGTAAGAAGTAATATTTCTGAGTTAGGTGACGTGTGGGTCCCACTCCAAGGGCAGTTAGCTCAAGCGTGTCAAGCTAAGTTGCATTTAAGGATATTCTTGAATAATACACGAGGTAGCAATATTATAAAAGAATATTTGACCAAGATGGAAAAGGAAGTAGGAAAGAAGGTAACAAGTTAACAAGTTTTGGGCTTGTTTAACCCCCTAGTTCTTGTTTGTTTGATTTGCTTACTGTTTTTTTTTATAAATTTAGATAAAAGTACGCTCGCCTCAGACAAATTCAGCTTTTCAGAAGCTGTTTAAGCTTCCACCCGAGGAATTTCTAATCAATGATTTTACTTGTCACTTGAAGCGCAAAATGCCCCTTCAGGTGAGAAATGACTTGTTTTCTTTTGATCTTTTATTTATTAATAACTACAATGGGAACTGAAGGATTGAACGCTTTGCAGGGGCGTTTGTTTCTGTCAGCAAGAATCATAGGGTTTCACGGAGACTTGTTTGGACACAAGACAAACTTTTACTTTCTGTGGGAGGATATCGAAGACGTTCAAGTGCTCCAACCTACTTTATCATCAATGGGTAGTCCCGTTGTGGTTATAACGTTACATCCTGGCCGAGGCTTGGATGCAAAACATGGTGCAAAGACACAAGATGCAGAAGGCCGGCTTAAATTCCATTTTCAGTCGTTCGTGTCTTTTAACGTTGCACACAGGTAACTAACTTTCTTAATCATCTTTGATTCTTAAGTTCCATTTTCAGTCATATGTAGGGGTGCAAATGAGCGGAGTGGCTCGCAAGCTGCTCCAGATCTGCTCAAGAAAAAGCTCGAAACGAGCCGAGCTTGAGCATAAAATAAAGCTCGTTTATTTCTCGAGCATGGCATGTGAAGCTCGTCAGGCTCGTCGGGCCTTAGTATTTAATAGCATTTACCCCTTATTTAAAGTTGTTTAGTAAACGAGCCGAGCCTGAACCTAAAAATAAGCGTATTTAGTAAACGAGCCAAGCTTCACTTATCGAGCTCGCGAGCTTAAACGAGTCTATTATTTATATTATTTTATTTAATATATTAATTAATAGATAATAAACGAGCCGAGCTCGAGCTCTCATAAGTTTATCGAGCTCTAGCTCGAGTCTGGTCAAGCTCGGGCTCGGCTCGTTTGCATCCCTAGTCATGTGTGTGTAATCTTGGTTTTAAAAAGCGAGCCTGAGGCACGGGGCGGTTGGGAAAATGTCTCATCTGGGTCAAATTTGGTCAAAGTTAAGAGTTGTGAGAGGCTGATATGTATAAACAACCAAAGGGATGACAAGATTATGATTGGTTTACTTGATAAAAAGGCTGATATATAAAAGAATCAGACAGTTGCAACTTTTGGTTGTACATAGAGGAACGCCTCATGCTTTTTAAAAATAAGTTTGTAATATGTTTTTGACTAAAAAATGTAACCTGTTTAAAAAACAGGACAATCATGGCGCTGTGGAGGGCGAGATCCTTAAGTCCTGAACAAAAAGCAGAAATAGCCGAAGAAGAATCCGATGATAAAAATCAACAAATTCTTGAAGATGAATCATCATCTGTCAATGACGATGATCCCGAAAACAGAAGCCTCCAGAGTGAAGAAAGTGGATCCTTCTTAGGACTTGGGGATGTCAGCATGTCTGTTGTATATTCCTCTGTTCTTTCAGTTCCGGTTAGTGAATAAATTCACACATATATTAGTAATACTAATGTAACATTATCATTTTAAATCCGTTTTGAGGAAAATATTTGTTTTGCTGACGTGGGTTTCTTTTTTCTAATTTCAGTCGAATTTTGTGATGGAGTTGTTCAGTGGGAGTGAATTGGAGCGAAGAGCGATGGACCGAGCCCATTGTGTTAACTATTCAACGAGCCCGTGGGAATTTGAAAAGACTGATGTTTATCAACGACAAACTTATTACAAGTTTGACATTAGTGTTTCCCGTTACGGAGGAGAGGTCACCTCAAGTCAGCAAAAATCCCGTCTAACTGACAGAAACGGTTGGCTCGTAGAAGAAGTCACAACTCTCCATGGGGTCCCGCTTGGCGACTATTTCACTGTATGTATACATAATGCATATTACAAGTAGTGTTGATACTATAAAAAAACACTATACTTTCTTATTATTTACGAAAAAGTTAAGCATTGGTATATTAAAGTCCCCTCAACTTGTAAAAAATACACGAAAAAGTCAAACTTGTCTAAAATTATGTAGCATAGATATTTTTTTTAAATATCACACGTTAACTCTTGAATTGGTTCAAAACTTCAAATAAGATGATATTTTTTTTTCATAACTCTTGAATGTAACTTTATCAAATTTTGATCAATTTAAGAGTAAACAAGTCACTAAATTAAAAAAATTTCACAAGTGCATTCATCTTCGACAAGCTTTAGGGACTTTAATGCACAAAGAGGTAGTTTAGTGACTTTTTCGTGCTTTTTTACGAGTTGAAGCACTTTAATATACCCAAATTAAGTTGAGCGGCGCTCTTTATTAAGAAGAAGAAGGCATATTTGTTTCTTTATGATATTAAAAATTATCATAAAAAGTCAGATTATTAATTAATTGTTCATATAATTATTGCAGCTACATACAAAGTACCAAATAGAGGATCAAGGGTCAAGATCCACAGGATGTAAAGTGGTGGTGCATTTTGGGATTGCATGGTTGAAAAGCACCAAACATAAGAAAAAGATTACCAAGAACATACACGCGAATCTGCAAGATCGTATGATGATCATGTTCAGTACAATCGAGAAGGAATTCGTATCTGGAAAACAATAGCTTCAGACATGATTTTAGAGTGAAAGAACAATGTACCTTCACTTGTAACACCGGGAAGCAGTTTTCGTGGGCTCTCGGTGACGACTCACAAAAGCAACGACGGGTCACAAGCAAAAGCGGTCTTGAGGGAACACGCTCAGCCGGGTCATTTTGTAATTTGATATTTATAGTTGTACAGTTTGATGATTGTAATAATGCTTTTGGAATAGCATATATAGAGTTGTGTACAAGTGTAGGAAGTAGTCTAGGCTGGTAAGATTCATGTACATTTATCACGTTTATATACTTCTTATTTTGAATCCAAAATTGATATTTTAGACAAAATAGTGTATGAGCTACTGTATTTTATAATATGTGATTATGTATCTACTGATAATATGTGCTTAAACATCATATTATATTGGATGCTTAGAAAAACAAAGTTAAAAATACATATAAATAATATTCATGTGTAAAATAAAATTAGCATAGCCTCGTTACTTGAAAAGATTGATAACACTAGGTTATGGTCAACTATGACTATAAATTTTGAATGATGGAAACACAAAGTTTACAAATCTAGGGTGTCAAAAAGATTATTGAACCATGGATTTCAGTAATTTCTGGCACAAACACGACAAAAAAATAATCAACTTTTGGATTGTCATACTAGCCTGTTTGATAACAGGCTGTGTTTGGGTTGACTTTTTACATAGACTAATAATAAGGGCAATTAGTGGGAGTTGTATGTAGTCAACGTGAGATTTTTGGAGCCCCTCGTTGATTCAAAATGGTGTAAATGGATGACCGTGCTCAAACTAAGAGTTTGTTAGACTACTTTAAATCTTGATTGAGAATGAGAATGTCTAGTTAATGATCCATAGCTCACGTTCAATGAATGTCTAGTTACATAAAGGATGACTCACATGTTACCATGGCTATTGCATTTTGTTAAGCAAAGGGTTGCTTGAACTAAAGAAGAATAGTGGACGAATTGTAAAATGTTATATTTTGGTAGGAGCAGTGAGATGTAGCTAGGTCCTAGGTGTCCACCATTTTTGAAATGGGAGAGTGTTGGATTGTATGCCTAAATATCATTATTCAACATTGCTAATAAGGTATGATCTAATGAGTTATACTTTGGGCAAAAAGAAAAAATATTTAGAGAATTAATATTCTGACATGAAAATAACAATTTAGATTTAAATTATTGGTTGAATAATTTATTTAAGTTCAAGGGTATATTTGTAAATAAATAAAGTCTAACGTTTATTAATTAAAAATGCTAGATAATATTATTATCATTTATTTAAGTATCACTTAATTAACAATTATTATAACTAAAATAATTATCAATTTACATAATATAAATTTAAAACAAGTTGAGGTATTGAGGTGTTGTACCCCATGTTTGGGGGGTTTTAAAAAAAAAAAATTTGATGTTTCACTTTAAACCCAAAACTACTTGATTTTTTAGTTTTAACCCAAAAGTTTTTAGTTTTTCCAATTTAACCTCACAACCTTTTTACTTTCAACGTTGATCCCCTCTGTTTTTCATGTTTTGCAACATTTTTCGTTTTACGTTTAGATCTAAATTTTGCGATTTAACACGGCACAATGTGTGTGTGTGTGGTTCAACGATTTTACGTTTTGTTATACGCTTTGTTCTAAATTTTGCGAGTTAACATGAGGCAACGTACGTGTGTGGTTCAGTGTGTTTACGTCGTCTATTTTGTTCTCGTTTAATAAGTTCATCACAACGCACGAGTCCTAAATCGAGTTAGTTATTATTTTCTATGTTTTATATGTCGGTCTAATTTTTCCACGTTAAGACGCCACAACTTCAATGTTGGTGGTCGTTGGCTATAGTGTGGCATTGGTGCTATTTGTCACGGTTTTATGCCCCCGCCGCAACACAGGGAGCTTAATACGATATGCTATTTATATGGATACAAGTCATGTAACGTAGTAAATAATAATACCATTAATTGTATTGAGCTTATTTGGTGAATTACTTATTTGTATAAGATAGTAATACAGACTTAACGGGCAAAAACATCCTTAACACATTGTAAATGTGAATCTGATCAACAACATGTCAATTTCGTTGGCCGCGGCGCAACGCGCGCGTGTCAGTCTTCTAGTTTAAATCAAATCCTAACTTGTTCATCCCATTGCGGTTTTCGAGGTTTAATTGGTTTAGTCCGATTTCAAGTAGAGCAAATCGAAGGAGTTCGGTTACGGGTTCTTTCGTGTCAACGGATCTAACGTGTCACACCCCAACCGATGGTGGAAACATCGGGATGAGACGAAAACGAGATTACAAGAGACTTCATAACACTATGTGACAATATAGATTAAATTCAAATTTCATTGCAAAACTAATTGTCATACAAGATTCAAATAGAAGGAACAACATTGTCTCAAAAACAAACATAACATCAAAATAGTAATTTAATCTAGGTGTGTATCTAGTCCACCTAAATCTTGTTTCATCTTGTAACATCATCTCATCAATCAACCTGCAACATGTATTAAAATATATCAACAAAAGTTGGCGAGTATACAAGTTTTGTTACATAGCATAATATAGAAAAAAATTGTTTAAAGTCTCATATCCAACATGAATCATAATATGCAAGTTTACTAGCATGCCGAAACGGTGTACTATATGTTCAAACCCAAGAACCCAACGCGTTAAAATAGCCTATCCCAAATAGAGTAGCGGGAGGTTAACATGTTTAACTTAACAATACCCCAAGTTTCGTGGGCGGTGCGTTAATCCTATAGCGCTATAATTGTTAAGGTAGGCTAGCAAAGTTAATGAAGCATATATCGACACAAATAGTTTACATTAGCATACAAGTCTAAACAAGCATCATATAGTTTCATGTTAAGCATGGATAGAGTTTAAAATAGTTTCATGTGAAGTCTAATTTTGTATAACATACATGTTGCACCCAAAAGTGATAAAAGGAAAACGAGATCGAGTATACTCATTGTTTTGCAAGCTTTCCTACTTGATAATCCCGCGAGAGTTGTTTGGTTGATTAGTTTGGAGCACCTTGTCCTTCTACACGAAGAAACATAGGTGTGTAAGTATGGGGAGTTAACGAAAGATTATAGATTCGGAGTTTAAATAATATGAAAATCAACATATGAAAATAATCATCTAGCACACATGACACTATGAAACTCTATAGAGTTTTAAATGTTTTCATGGAACAAGGTTCCATTAGAATCGTGACAAGTTATCAATGCCTAAGATGATGTAACCTACTATCTTGACAAATGACCATTTGTTCATCATCAAGAGTTTGGTTTTCTTGTATATAAGTTATATTAGTATGTCATATATTATATAGGTCAAGTATGAGGTAGGAGGATAAATCCACCATTTAGGAACCTCTTTGTATCATAGAATTCATGCAAGAGTTAGGAAGAAACAAGTATTCCATTTAGGTACTTCTTTGTTCACCACTACAATTGTCATTTATAAACAACAAGAAGGGTCAAGAACATACAAGTAAAGGATGAAATAAGATCAACTAATCTAAGTAAGACATCAAGCAATGTGTGGATTTTTAAGTAGGATAGCCCAAGCTTGTCCTCTAATCACACAAACATGAAGCTTCAAGCTTGAACACTACTTATGGGTTAAACCCTAAACAAAATAGAAAGTTTATGAGGTTTTAACCTCTGGTTTTACATGTCTCAACCTTGTTTTTAAGCCTAACTAACCATTCAATTGATTATGAGCATAAGGACATAGGAATGAGATGAGATAACTCAAGTTTAACTAAGTTTAACAAAGTTTAAATCAAAAACAGAAACTTCGGTCCACTTTGGAGCCTTCTAGGTGACGTTCCAGACCTTGGTTTTCCATGGAAAACCTGTGGAAACATTCCTAAGGTCAATCCAAGTGAGTAGGAAAAAAAATCAAAGCAAAAGACTAAGTAATGAGTGAGATATGCTCACTTGAACAACTTGTGATGATTCTGATTACACTTCTGATTAACAGCAGCTTTGAGAGAGATTTGAGAGTGTTTAGATTGAGTTACAAAGTGAAAAATGCTTGGAATACACTTGGGTTTTTTAGGGAACGATTGGGGTTGGGTTTGGTGCACATTAAATGCAAGAAACAAGTTCAAATCTCAAATAAAACACCAAAACCCGCCCAAAATAACAAGATGGTTATGTTTCTACGCTGCTGATGGGCTCGCGGGCCGCGAACAACACTCTTGGGTTAAGTTTTGATTTTTTGACATTTTATACCCCTAGACTTCCATAATTGATGTTTTAAGCATGTTTTAAGCACAATAATCATAATTAAGGGTATTTTATGCAAGCTAATCATAAACCACACATAAAACAAGTATAAACATGAATATTTGTCATAAATAAGTGTCGAAATTGTATAAATTGGGCATATGGATCACAAGTTTGCAAGTTTGACATATTTAGCACAAAGTATGAATAAAGTGTCGTATGAATGATATTTTTGAACATATGAACATGTATAAGGCGCATATAACATAAATGTAACGAAAACACGATTTCATTATGACTCAAGTCTCAGATTTTACATCGATTACAATGAAAGAACGATTACAAGAATGCAAAGTTACCAAAATAGAATTACAAGCAACGGTTTCCAAATATGGAAAGTATGAAAACGCAGGGCGTTACATAACGAGAGGTTCATTGATCTCAAGCTATCTCAACTTGTTTAGTTGTGTTCTTCAAAAAGGTATGTTTTCGTATAACACTCTATCGTTGAATTATTATTTTTATTTCGTTTTGCATTTGGATTTCTGGTTGGCGATCCAAAGTCTCACTTTGGATAGGTTCTTATACACACTTCCACTTTCATATAAAGTTCTAAAATACATATATGAATCTCAAGAGTTGCTCGGTGGGTCTTTAATATTGTTGGTTGTTTTTCTCGAAATAAAATTGGGTTGATTTCATAAAAGTATACAAGTTATACATGAGAAAGTGAATTCAAAAGTAAGACAAATATTATCACATTAATAAGGATGTATTGTGGTTCAATTAAATATCAACCAACCTATCTTACATTGATTATTTATTTTCACAATAAAGATAAGGAATATAATGAATTATGCTAATCATAGCTTTTACCTTTAACACACAAACACCTCCACCATTGGTTCTTTCTAGGGCTAATCATTTTGTAATAACCGACTCGAAACTCGAGAATACATAAAAAACTAAGACCGAGGACCGGACCACTTATGCTCTGTTTGGTAGTTGGTCCCAGTTCTGGTAGGTTGGTTTTCGGGTATTACAGTGACTGATCTTAAAGTGAAAAGAAAAAAGTGAAGTAACTCGCTGGAAAACTTTTTCGGCCAAACGCAGGGGCAGTTGAAGTAGCGTGGAAGTTTTTAACATGTGTTGATTTTTAAAGTGAAGAGAGAAGATGACGATGAAAGTTCTCTCTCACGTTCACCTTCACAGACTGCTTTCTCCGGCCGGAACTCTTCAAAAGTATTGACATTACTTTTCACGTTTAAATCCATGGAAACAAACAAGAAGATAAACTTGGAACTTTCTTGGGGTTGGTTCGGGTTTCATGCGTGTTTTTTGTTAAACACCCAAAACCGAGACGTAAATCGACAACTACTTGATTGTGGAATCAATGACAAATAGAAATACATAATACATAGGGTTAGGCCCGGTTTCGGTCTTTCTTCGGTTTAGTTGTTAGGTTTTTCCAGTCCTACCCCGAAACTACTCACCCCTAGTACTTTTTTCTAATTCACAACCGGTCTATGTAATATTTATTATTGTTGTTCATTGAGAAAATCTTAATACAGAAAATGGTAGTGTATCTTGTCCACTGAATCATAAACACATTGGCAAAAGATCCTATAAGCCATGGGGAACCCGATACCTGAACCCGACCTTGATATGATTACGGAATGCCTTAGTTGAAATATGATAATAAATCCCTGGCCCAACTCAGGAAAACCTAAGCTAAATTGAAAAGAAAAACATATTAAATGATACAACATGACGAACATAAAAACCAACATCAATTTGCATTCACAAACTTAGAAGATTTTAAAGAGTTTTGGTTAGGTGCCCGAGTATAAACATATCCTACATGCCCATTACTTCTTTTGTGGTGGAATTAGTGTAGTTCTATTTTCATCATAGGTATATCATTCCGGATCCACACAAACTTTCTACATGAATGAGACCGACACAATCTATTCAAATACAAAAAATAGAATAAAGCTCGCTACCTATTTTAGATGTCCAAAAATAATGAAAAAGAAAACAAAGTTCCAGTTTCCACAACCGCAAATCAAACTTCATGATTATAGGATTTTTCAACTTCAATGGTAGCATGTGGTGTAACACCACTAGTGGTTGACCTGCAAACAACAATTAGCGAGTTAAAACTTGGCTTGAAAAGTTAAAGGTAAAAAAGATGGTATCTTTTAACAAATGTGAGGACAACTAACAACCCAACAAACACTTTGAAAGCGTAATAAACTCCCTACTGAGCTCTCGTGAGTATCCCGATCATCATAATACGTAAGGGAAGCCCTCAAGTTAAAAGAACCCAAACTCCAAGTTTCTTAACAACCTAGAAATTAGAAAAAAGTATTTATTTATTTACTTATTATGAAGAAGAAGAATAATAGAGTTGCTAAGACAAAATTAACAAGTAGTACTCACATCTCCAACACTAGCTCTTTTAGCATTATTTAGTAATGAGACAAGATCATTAGTAGGATGAGATATAACACACAAAACACCAGCCACATATCCACCAGCAAAACTAACACCAAGTAGAAAGGATCCGCTACTCTCGTTTTTTGGGTGTAGGGATGACATATTTGTAAACCATCTCCACAATAGTCTCAAACGAAGCGAATTCATCATTGTATATGCAAGGTAACTATTCAAAATCTAAAAGAATCAGATGATACACTTAGGACTAAGCAAAGCTATGAGACCGGACTGAACCGGGTTCAACCCGACCCGACTCAAGACCAATATGCATTGAATTTAATGTTAATTTATTTCTTTATCCTTTAACTTTTGCTTTTTAACATTGCTTTTGCCAACACAATTTCAACTTTATCAATTACATTTTATAACCTATCTGAAGTCTGATTTTATTCTTTGCTTGTCTCTAATGCACCTCTCTCTTGCTCCATAACTCAATCCATTCTAGTGTATAAGTTTTTTGGCTAATTATGGGCAATTTGGGTCGGTTCCAGTTCATGCGGGGTTTCTGGTTTAGGACCGAACCCGAAATCGAGACCGAAAGTTGTGCAAGTATGGAACCGGTGCTTAATCAAATTACCCTGGTAAGGTCCGGTTTGGGTTTTTTCGGGTCGGTTTTTGGTTATTATTTCGGGTAGGACCGAGTTCTGCTCACCCCTAGATACACTTGCATATATAGGACTTGTAGCCCTAAATGGGGATGTTAGTTTCAACTAAATTATATATGAATAGTTCTATCTAAGTTTATATCTAATGAGTCAAATCAAAAGGCTTAGATAATTTAATCATATTTAATAATGTTTTTTCCTAACAAGTTTGGATGAACATGTTTTGGGTCAGCCAAACTTGCTAGGTACAGAAACCACACATATTTGACTCGCTACCCAACTCACCCAATTTAGCCACCTCAAAGGAAAACCAAAAAAGTAATAGAGAAACCAATCTATAATAATCCAAACTGCATGCATACATAGAGTATAAAATGTTGAAGTAGGATATAAATATGAGAGTATTGCATCTGTGATGCCTGAACTTACATGGTATTTGGTGTAACCATAGTGGCACCAATCATTTGTATAACCTACATAAATATGACAAAATTTCAATGTGAGGACGTCGAAACACCAACTCTATTACGTGAATAAAAACAACCTAAAAATATAAATAGAATAAATTCGTATGTACCTTAGTGTGCCTTCAGATCTGACAAACTTGGGAAGTCCATTACCGAGACCCCTAACAAAAGCTGGTTGTGTTTGGACACGAACCTTCACTGCCTCCATGGGAGAAAAGGCCACGACAACAATTACTTTACAGGTGTAAAACCAACAAGGTAGATCAAAGTCTTGTACTTGGCAACATACTCCGAGCCAATAATCTTAGAATCATATCTCTTGAAGATTGAAGATTTCGTAGAACCCAAATTGCAGGCACCCTAAGCAATGTGCCAAGCAGGGTAAGTACCCTGCTTCTAAAAAATCCCCTTAGACCATGCTCATTCAACAATATTCCGAAACTAGACAAGATACCCTTATCAGGGTCCATATGATTAATCAAAACGTTAACAATTAATAAAAAATCTCTAAATGTATTAAGAATAATGTACTCCTGTGTGTCGTAAACTATATTGATTGTCAGTACCGTACCAATAACGAAACAAATCGGCCGATCTTGATGGATAACGTTGGTGTCGGTATTCATTTTTATTTTTTGATCAATGTAACACTCTGGTCAATATCCTTTGGCATATATAGATATTATTTTTCTTTCTTTTGGCTTTCGGTTTTTATAACGAATGTCGATATCGTAACGAAATGAATCGATACTACCGAAAGCAAAGCAGGTGAATTCACACTAGTTTATATAATATATAAGAAGAAAGGGGTATTGTATACTCTTAAAACAAAATATAAACAAATTTATAATTTAACCCTTACCTTTTCAACTAAAAATAAATAGTCCCTTAGTTTTTCTGGTGATATGATAATTCATACAACCGGATGCTTAATATCTTGAAATTTCTTTGTCTATTCTTTACAATGTTTTTAAAACTAGTCAGTTATCGGACGTCTTACTGGTTCATTGGTCGGACCGGTTGGGTCGGCAGGACCAGTTTTAAGACCCTGTAAACGTTATATTTAATTAAAATTAATTTAAAGATGCCAAAAAATTAGAACATAAAATTATAGCAACACTAAATAAAAACTATGAAAATAAACATAAAAAATGCATAAAAACTAACAAAAAGAGATAATGTAATTATAAAACTAAGATAAAATGAAATACAATTATCAAAAGAGTTTACGCTTATTTCTCTGCAAATATATGCAGGTACTATGCTTAGATCTTTGTAGTTCTCAAGAAAAAAAGTATGTAGTATTCATTATTCTTGAAAATAAAAGACAAATGAATCATCACGGGTCCTCTGGTCAGCTACCCGGACTCGGTTCTCTAACACGTTGACTCTGTGGTAAAGGGTAGTGAGATCCTACTCATCGAAGTAAGTAACTATCCTCCTCCACCATTTGTAATCTCCCTCGAACAGTCTCCACATCATCAAAATCTTGTCGGACATCCTCGACATTCGACTACAGTGCCTCGATTTGCTTGTCGTGGCGAAGGTTACGAGCCACAAGCAATGATATAGTGTCCTCCACTGGCTCCTCAGTGACTAGGATAGGTCGGCTTGCATGTGAGAACTCACCGACCTTGAAAGTGGAGGGTCTTCCTTCTTGGTCTCACCACTCCAGCAAAACCTCAATGACAAATGTCCAGTATCGAGCAGATGACCAGAGTCGTTTGGGCTCCGACTACGTGATGGGATCAACCGCATCCGTGGTGAGAGTGATCGGCCTGTTGCGAGGCGGGAGGCACTGCTTATGAGTAGTGTGAATCACTTTCGTGCCTCTGGCTACCGGCCGAAGTGGGAATAGAGGTGCAACTGTAGGTGTCACCTCCTCGTGCATGGGCTCCTTAGTAACCACCGTGGTACTGGAGCCTCATCTAACTCATCCTTATCAGTGTCCTCCTCAGACTCTCTGGGCCCTTGGCCCTATGTCCTCCCCCTCCTTGGAGGAATCCTCATAATCTAACAATGTTGCATACTCAGGCACCTCTAGTGACTCTGGTCCATGTGCTTGATCTTGTCATCAAAGATCCAAATAGGGTGCTATCCAAAAGTCATCTCTCTGCGACAACAAATTCGGTATAATATAATAACATAATGTGTGTGTTATGCGATGCCATGCATTGCAATGTAAAGGTAATGAAACATGATGCGATGCGATGTGATGTGATGTGATGTTCGTGTCATATTTCTACGACTATAGTCTATGTTCACTTATGTAACCTAGTTCGCTATAATCAACGACTCTGTTACTACTTTGTCACACTCCATTAACCTAGTTCCCAACATCATCAAGATCCCAACAATTTCCCATTTTTCATCAACAAGTCCCGACCTACTAAAATAACTAGTTTTAGGGTGAAAATACTCGTATGATGTCCAAACATTCATACATATATATATATATATAATTCATGTAGGTCCAAGAATACCCTTTGTTACATATCTTAAATATTTATCAAGTTTAAGAAAATAAACTAGTTTCCTTAATAATTTTTCCCCAAATAATAGACAAATTACCAACATAAAGGTTTGCAAGACTTCTGAAACAACCATTATATAACATCAAGGGTTTTTAGTAAAAACCAAGTTATCAAAAAGTGTTAGTTTCCATTTTAACAAGTTTACATTAACTATACTTTCATGGGTGAATCTACACAACATAACAATAGATTATGTAAGATTTAAAGTCAGGGCAAGGAATCTCACCGTAAACAAGAAAGGATGAAGTGTAGGATGAAGGGTGGAAGCCTGAAATCACTAGATTTCCTTAGGAAACACCTTCAGACACTTGAATCACCTTTGATCTTTACTTGGATTCTTGAAAAATGACAAGTGTGTGTATGTGTTTGGGCCGTGGAAAGAGAGAAAGAGAGGAGTGTCTATGGAGTGTGATTGAAAAATGATGTGGTTAGGTTTTTTTTGTTGTTGAAAAGACGAAAATGCCCCTATGCCGTTAACTTAGTAATGGAATATGATGGCGGGGTTGGAGGGAGGCGTTCATGATGTATAAAACAAACCCTAGGGACTCAAAATTCGAGAAATAAAAAGGAGGGACAACCGTGATTGCGTCCCTAAACCACATAGACGCAAATTGCAATTTACTATATATATACATATAGACACACACACACACACAAAGGGTTAGGATCATGTGAGAATCACTAGGGTAACTGAGAACCTTGAGAACAATTCTGGACCGGATATTTTTCCTAAGAAAAAATGCAATAAAATGCATTTTTTTTTTGGAGAAATCACAACCTTTTCTTGTGTATATTGTCAATCTTTAACTATACGTATACGTATATATGTGTTTAAAATTGAAACTTAAGTATTGTACATCTTGTTCAATAATGTACATATGCGTACAAATGTGTATAAATGATTGTACATATATGTATATAAATGAGTTATGTATTTTTTAGTGTATTCGAGTTAGGGTTTTGGGGTTCCTTGTTTAAATCCATAAGCATAAAACTTGCCAACCCAACACAATTAACACCCTTATGTGACTTACCCTTAACACCACTCAAACGACTAAACATGTTAGAGTCTGACCAAGAATGAGGACCAGTTCTATAATTTTGAATCCATAATGCCCAACAATTCTAAATTAAGAGTATATTACATACACGATTCTTGTGTTAGGTCCCATTACAAGTTAATCCTCTCTTTGAGGGTAGAAGGAATACATCTTCACCATCCTTAAAATCCTTAAGCCACATCACCATTTTTGCATCCCATCCTTTTCATCCCAAAACCATGGAAATCCAATTTTTATATTCCACCTATTCGTAACCATATTTTAAATAAATATATAAACAAATAATGAGAGAGATCGAGAGGAGAAGAGAGCTAAGTGATCAGGATGGAGAGGATAATGTCCCCATTCAAGATGGCTTTCTTTGGTAGCAACCCACTCAAGGCGGTGTTCCCTCTGGTGCCGAAATGCCACATAGGCGTCCCCATCTTACCCCTCCCAAGTGCATTCTGTGCAGCCTAAGAAGCTATGTAGCTTTATATATAGTCTCCATTTCTCATGAGTAACACGTTCATGTTCACTAACTAACATTTAAAAACATGTCAGAACTATTAAATGGATGATTAAACCTTTTATGAAGTTACACCACTTGTATTTTCTTCTTCTATGTCATTCCACCTTCTCTTGTCACCCTCTATACATGCCACACTATCGTACATCATTTTACATGCATCTGTCGAGTGTCGATTTGTCTCTAATGAACCCCCACCATCGTTCATTTGAAATGAGACCCAACATCATTTACGTTCTATATCCACAATGCTCACTCTTTCCACTCCATTCTCTCTTTTCCCTCCCTCAATTATGTTTTTTTTTCTTATGAGATCTATTACTCATATCACCATAAAACGTCCCTAGAATACCAGATTAACCTCGTAGCCATTCCCTCCTGTTAGTCTATATGTAAGTATTGAAAAAGAACTTTAAGAGAAACATAAACAGCTAAGGAGCATCCGTTGAAAGAGCAAGTCATCTGAACTTTATTATGAAGCATCTGAAGTCCACTCAGCCGCAACTGAAGTTCTCCAGAAGAATACAACTAATGTAGAAGAACTTCATCTAATTCATAAGAAGAAGAAATATAAGACGACTAAGTGTATAGGCCATACGAGTAAAGCTTATTTCAGACGTTGATAACAACTTCAGATAATGAAGAAGAAGAAAAGATTCGGGATCCTTTAGTAATCAACAAAAGACATCAGCTATTGTGCTAAGGTTAAAGCCATCAATCAGAATACGGGGATATTGAAGTAAAATGAATCACTACACTCGGAGTCTCACTGATGGAAGACTCTAAGTGCAAGCCTTCTAGAATTAAAGGAAGTTAGCGCAAGTGGACAACTTGAGCTCGAACTCCAAAGTGATAAAGAACAAGTTGTCAACTGGGATAGATGAACATATAGTTTATTTATCCCACATGCTTAATCTTTATCCTATAAATAGCTATACAACTAAAGGTAGAAGGCAACTAACTTGAAGAGAGCATTCAATCGGTTCAAAATCTTTTCTCTCATCCATTAAAACAACCGGAACATATTTGTTCCACCTAGGTAAAATTTTTGTGTACATTCAAATTATTTATTGATTGTAAATCTTTTACAAACTTAATAATAACATAAAAATCCTATATCTTCAAGATGAGTTTTTTTACAAAGTGGTATTGATGGAAAAAATATTTACCATAATGGTGTTCTTTCAAAAGTATTTACCAAAATAGTGTTTTATCCCTCTTTGCTAGTTTTCCTCACTCCTAATTTCATTGATTAGCTTCACTTTATTAATTAAAATATTAACTTAATCATTTTTTTATTACAAAAATATATTAATAACCTTAAATACCTTCCGAATTTTGTGACCTCACATTTGAACAATAATTTGAAGATTTGTTTTTTATTCTGAACCAGACAAAGTTTAATTTGTTTTTTTTATCTATGTTATATTAAAACTATACGCATATAAAGAAAACAATTAGCAATAATGAATCAATAAGTATATGTATATACACTAAATAAATATATACATGTATTTTAAATAGGAAAAGACATAAATTATTTATTTCGATTTCGAATAATGGGTCGGTTCAAAACTCATAGGTTAAATGCGATTCAAATCCGAATTCAGAATTTGGTTCAGGTTTCAACCAATCAAGTAAAATATAAACTAAATAAATTTACAACATGATGATAAGATATTAACCTCTTTGCATTTCTAGAAGAAAAAAATAATAATTGCATATTTATTTACGTTCTTGAGGTCACGAAAATTTTTTGTACTAAAAAAAAATTACACCGTTGGTCCTTGTGGTTTCTGCCAAATTTCAATGTATGATACTAATAGTTTTTTGTTTCAAAATCAGGTATTAACTTTCTAATTTGTCACAATGTTGAGTACTAAGGCCAGACCTTGCTAACTTCTTTTTGTTAAGTCTTAATAAAATGACTAAAATGCCCTTTAATAAACAGAGAGTCTATTTTTAGTTAATTATATTTGACTAAAATAATTTAAAGTTTTATTTATATTTTTTATATTTATATTCATTGAAATGAATACCGGCTGAAAAATGGTATCAAGATAACGGTTTATAAATTATATTGTAAACTATCCCTGGTTATCAGTACACAACAATTATGCCAAAAATACCCCTGGTCATAATCAGATTTTTAGAGAAAAAAAAACTATTTAAACTAAAATGATAATTTGAATCAAGGGACTAAAATCCCAATTTTTTACTCTAATAATAATCCACCTAATTTCTAAATTAGTGTGACCTCACTCACTCTCACAAGTCACACCCCTTCCCTCCTGTAAAAGGACGGAGAATAAGAACTCAACGCAGTGATCATCTTAAACCCTAATCTTCCTTCAGATTTAAGGTAATTTCAGCACTCTTTGATCTCAATCTTCTTGCACTTAATGCATCTTTCGTACGTAAATTCTTCAATTTCAATTTTTGTTAATAACAACGTGTTTATCGACTCTCAATTCGGATGTTTGTGTCTCGATTGTCGTTTGTGTGTGTTTATAGCCGAAGAAAATGTCGGATAAAGGAGGAAAAGGGGGGAAATCTGCGTTGAAATCTCCAGGTAAAACCCTAAAAAGTTGTTTGTGTGTGTTTTGATTTAAATAGCTTTGTTGATTCTCTGAAATGCCTGAATTGGTAATTACATGTGTAGATGGTTCAGCTAAGTTGAAGGGAAGGAAAGTTCAGTTTGATTCTGAAGGTATTGTTAAACATTTTAGGCGTTCGGTTTGAAACCACCTAAACCAGTCGTCGGTTTAGGTATTTTCAAACCGTACTGGACAGTTTGGTTTTAACATGTTGGTTTATGGTCGGTGAAAACCGTACTGGACCGTATTTTTTTGGGCTATGTAACCTTTTGTATTTCACTGTTGGAACATCAATACATCTTCATTTTGATCGTCTTTTCTGCGTTTTTTTATAAAGGCCCAATAAGCTTAAACGGGAGACAAACCGTTAGTAACGGTGTAGTTATAATTTTCAACGTTTTGACTCACTGTATGACCTAAAAACTGTCAAAACCAGACTGTGAACACGCTAGCACATTACTGTTCCTCACTAAATTCGGTATGTCCATGATAATGGTGTTGTAGATATGTTTGATGAAAAGTTTGAGACAAATGGAAATGGGAAGTCAAATGGGAAAGATTCTGGCAAGGGTATGATTCTACAGCCGTTTGTATTTTCTTTTCATTTTTATTTGAATTTCTGTTGCCTGTATTCTTACTATGCATACTTGTTTATTTCTCAAGGCAAAGGTGGAAAGGCAGGACCTGCAAAGAAAGAACCCCCACAACTTTTGCTCAAGGTTGAAGAAGGTTAGTATTTGTTATGATTTCCACCTTAATAGTTAATCATGATGAAACTGATATTGAATTTAGAGGTTTACATGGGCCGGTTCAGCCATTTTTGACGAAGATTCTGGACCGAACCGTTAACTACGGTTTTGGAAAAACACAAACCGAACCATCCTAATTGGGTGGGTTGGTCAGACGGGCCCTTTACTGGTTTGGTGGTTAAATGATTCGGTTTTTGCAGTTTGAACCCTTTTTTTGTCTTTTTAAATGATAAAGATGATTTATGATTATAATGCATATTACGTAAGTATAGATTCTGAAAATGAAGAATAAAAATATAAATAAGAAATTTTACAACCGGTTCCCAAGCCGGAATGAACCTTAAATCACCAAAATCGAACTGCGAACCGAACAGTTTGGTTTTCAAACCGGCTGATTTGCTTCGGTTTGGGCGGTTCAGTCAGTTCCAACGGTTATGATCACCCCTAATACTGATTATTTTTTGTTTTAGTGATTATTGATGTTAGTTATGTTTCATTCGTTAACACCTGATATTCATTATTATGCAGAGCTTCCTGAGAATGCCAAGTGTTTGATGAACTGTGAAGCTGCTCAAATCTTGCAAGGAATCCAAGATCACATGGTGCTACTGTCCAAGGACCCCACAATTAAAATCCCAAGGTGGGAAGTCATAAGTTACAATTTGATGTTCAATAGATGTCGCATTACTGGTTGGGTAACGGGTCAAAACGGATAATGATTCGGGTGGGTCAAAATAATACATTGCTGAACCTGTATCTTTTTCCAGTTCATTTGACAGGGCATTGCAGTACGCCAACACGGGCAATTTCTACACCAACCCGCAGTCTGTTAGACAAGTACTGGAGTATCCTTTACGCACATTATAATAATTCATGTTTATTATGTTTCTTATATGCAATTCATTTTTCTACATTTGTTACAAGTCTTTAACTCAAACCTAGATCTCTTATAATAATTCATCTTTATTATGTTTCTTATATGCAATTCATTTTTCTACATTTGTTACAAGTCTTTAACTCAAACCTAGATCTCTTAAGAAACAAGACGTTTCAGATGGCGAGGTATTAATCTATACCTCAATAACTTGTTTTCCAAGATATAAACTCGTATTTTAAAAATGATTTTAATCATTTCAGATATGTGTCATTGCAAATACTGGAATTGACACTACTGAGAAAGCGTTTGCTCTCATGCCATCATTAAAGGTACAATACATACGTACGCCTTGCTTTTTTATATACTTACACTCTTACTTGCTTTACAAGTTATCGTGTCTGACAGGCCAAGCAAATCAAGGTAATTGAACCGTTGAGTGCTGCATTAACCGAGCTGACGAAGCTGAAGGAAAGCACTATAGTGCTAGATTGAAGTAACATGTATGATGCATTCTACTTTTAACCTAAATATCTGGCTGACTTTGACACTTTGGTAAATGCTGACGTGGCTTTTATTTTGTACCCGTTGATTTTGATATAACAATTGATGTTTCGGGTCGGGTTTTTGTTCAAGTTCTCCGAAAATCAGGCTGAGCCGTGACCGATCTAACCCAAGCCCATTTGTGGTCGTTAGTGCTGACCGGACTCTTGGCGTGAGCCACCTCATCCATAGGAATGTAAGCATAGTTACCGTTTATCGGGCCTGTTACAAACCCTGTATAGCCCGCCATAATCCCGTGAATAGCGGAATTGGCCAATAATGTACAATACAAGTTATCAGTTGCATTAGCCGTAACTGCACGTATCATGTAAGTAGGATCTATGTATTTTACTGTGAACAACTCACCCTTGTGATCCCTCTCCCACCATTTCTTGAGCTCGGAATTCAACCACGCCCCGACATCTAAAAAAACCGGATTCCCCGAATCATCCGTTTCTCGTTTTTGGGAATCGGGCCTCGGAATGATGTCTTGGCCCGCTCCTGCCACCACGATAACCGCGTGCCCGTTTTCCTTCAAACAAAGGTCAATAAACTCGAATAAACCACCTTTGCCTTCAAGGTAGAAGTTGTTTTCAGGTATCAAACAGCAATCGACATCACAACTGCTTAGGGTTGCGTTGAGGGTGATGTGACCCGTGTTCCGGCCCATGAGTTTGACCAGGCCTATACCGTTTGGTGCACTCTCGGCTTCTACATGGGCTGCACTTATTGCTTGTTGTGCCATCTCTACAGCTGTTTGGAACCCAAATGACCTGTCGATGATCCCTACATCATTGTCGACTGTTTTAGGAATCCCGGTGACCGCAACGTTTAGTTTACGGTGCTGAATTTCGTTGAATATTTGTACTGCCCCTCGTAGAGTGCCGTCTCCGCCGATGATGTACACCTGCTTTTGAATTAAGGTGGGTTATTGTGTGTTTTTATCCAAGTATGCTATGATATTTACATTAGGGGTGTTAAAAAACCACCAGAAAGGCATAAACAAAGCAAACTGTTCAAAATGTTTTTTTTTTTTTTTTTTTTTTTTTTTCCGGTTTGGTTTTGCCATTTAACTCTTTGGATCAGTTTGAAACAATGAACAAGCGGTAAAATCCAATCCAAACGGTTTAGTTGGTTTTTTCTTGAAATCGTGGTCAGCTGTTAGGAATGTAGCGGGTCGGGTCTTGGCTTTTGATCGAGTAAGTGATCATCTTGATAAAAAATATTAAAGTTATATTATCTGTCTTTTAATTACTTCAAAACATTCAAAAAATCAAAACAACCAACCTGATTAAATCCGCGTTTTTCAATTGCATCTACGATCTTGTGAAGATCAAAGCCACCTCTAGAGGTTTCAAGTACAGTACCACCTCTCTTGTGCCAGTTATGAACCAGTTTCGGGTCAAGCCGTATGGGATCACCCGAATAAAACCCGCGGTAACCCGCTTTAATCCCGAAGATCTCTCGGACACCATACAGTTCCCATAACCCAACCACCAGCTCCCGAATAACGGTGTTTAGACCAGGGCAAAGACCACCACACGTAACAATGGCGGCTCGCACTTGTTTGGGATCAAACAAAATCTCCTTCCGCGGCCCGGCACGGTGGTAGGCTAAGTGAGGTTCGGATGACGGGAAGTTGCCGGAGAAATCAAATACAATCTGGCGGAGGATGACGTCGGAGTGTGATATATAGAACCCGTCGCGGTACGAATGGTGGTAGAACGTGTTATGTTGTAACGGGTTGGTGTGGGTTTGGAGGCCGGGGAGGTAGTCGGTGAGGCGGGGGAGTCGTTTTAGTTTGATGTTTATAGGAGAGATAGTTAGGCTGTCACACCCCCAAAATCCACCATGCGGAGTACCACCGCTTGGAGGCGTGACGTGACCAGGATCGAGCCACCAATCATATCGAACAACGTATTTTAGTAAATAAAATCAATCACAATACAATTGTGACCAAAAAGGAAGTTAACCAAGTTCAATTTAAACAGCGGAAGCATAAGACGTTAAACCAAAACATAAGTTTGTAGTTTCATAAGTTTAAAGACCCCAACATAAGTTTCATAACGTTTATTTAGTAAGTACGGGACATATTAGTTCGCATTCCACAACGACCACCTCCATGTGCAAGCTCCACAGCATCTAACGACCTGCAAGGCATGTAATAACTAGTCAACAACAAAGTTGAGTGAGTTCACGTTTGGTTGTTTAGTTAATGAGTTCGTATCAGGAATCGGAAGTACGTTTCATAACCAAGTATTTCCCATTATCCTTGATTCCCAAACCTTTACGATATTTAGTGGGGGCTTCCCATTATGTATGTCACTGGACTAGGCGTATCCATAAGTGTCCTTCCCAATCCGAGGATGGTGTTAAGTATGAGTGTACGTAGGTTTTACGTACGTGCCCTTCTCATCCGAGGACAGTAGTGAGTGTGAGTGTACGTAGGTTTTACGTACGTGCCCTTCTCATCCGAGGACAGTAGTAAGTGTGAGTGTACGTAGGTTTTACGTACGTGCCCTTCTCAATCCGAGGACAGTAGTAGGTAGTCTAGTAGTGTTGGTAATACAAATAAAGTGATAGTACGAGTAGCTATTCAATCCCATTCCCAACCACCGGGAATCCCATGCCTTAGTAAGGGTGTGAACTCACCTCGGTTTGCTCGGTTAGATTCTCAATATAGCTAACAGTCAGGGTCGGTCAATCGCGTCCTAGTATGATTTATCAGTTAGTCATTTAGTGGCTTTCAAATAGAACACAAAGTTCCTACACGTATCTATCACACAACATGCATCACTGTAACGGTTTATGCCCATCTAAGTTTCCCGTCCATTCCCCACTCAAAATCAAACATACGATAATGCACATAACATATATAACATGTCAAATCATTCACAGATAGCATACACGACATTTAGACACGCAAGTCACAACTTATGTCAATTCAGCATTAATACTCAAAACCGGCTGTTTTCGGACATTTAAATAAAATTGTTAGATTATTCCAAAAATTCCCAAATTTTTATAGAATGTCATAAACATTCCATATTTTATTGTGTAAAAATATCGGGGTCCGGTTCATTACCCACATTTTATAAAAATTCATATTCGGGACTGAACTCAGATTTATGTATTTCTGACCACAGTCCACGAAACAATTTATTAAAAATTCATCGAGTGTCCGATTCACGAAATTCCAGTGGGGTAATTACAAATACATAGGTTTTTATCTACCGTACAAATTTCATGGTCCGATTCATCACAAAACTCAGGTTACGACCGAAAGTATGACACCCATTTATTGCTGTCAAAATTCAGCTTAAGTTGCTGTTACAAATTAATACTTTAAAAATAGTAAATGAAGTCCAAAAATTACGATTCCGGTGCCATTAGAACCGTATTTCATAATAACATATTTTAGATTCAAAATATCGGTTTTTCGTTGAATTTAAGACCTGTTTACAGCCAACTGAAGTTGGCTGTAAAGTATGGACAGATTTCTGTTTTTAGTGTTTAACCTTCTAAATCGTGTTCGATCGATTCCGTTAACAAGTTTAGTGACCACAACAACATGACACACTAATATTAATCAGTAAAACATCAGATAATCAACCAATAGTCATAATCACACCAGATCTACATGATTTACACACATATTCATCCATTAACCACCTTGTTCATCACTTTAGTAGACTTTTAGTTGGTGATCTTATATGTTAGTGATTTTTAACCGACGAAACTCTTATTAACCACTCTAGACAAGATCAAGAAGGCGTTTAGAGCAACTTACTACTAGCTCGAGGCTAGGGAAGATTCTAGTCGAAAATCGAGTGGATAAAAGCAATAGGGTGAGGTCCTTCGCGTTCCGAATGCACCAAGCCTCCTCGTATGTGATCCTCAACACTTGTATGCCTTTGGAATGAGGAGATCAAAACTCGAAAATGGTGGGTGGTAGAGGGGGTGTTCGGCCGAGAGTTGTAGAGAGGGAGAGAGTGTGTGTGTTGTGGTGTGTGTTAAATGAAGGTTATGGTGTGCTAACCTTGCAACTTATAGACAATTAACTTGAGTATTAACCAAAGGATCATGTGTATTCTAGATACTAAACACAAGATTATAATAATCAAATAAAGGACAAGGTATGTCCCCCTCTTGGGGACGGTTTGGTTAAGGGGGGGGGGGGGGGGTCCCTAGTTCAAATCCAACCATCTAGTTAGTTAATAGTTAGGTTAATCTAGGTTAGTTAAGTGATTAACTCGGTTACTAGTGTGTTGTGCTTTACAGTGGGTGTTAGGGTATTCAGGGACCCTAACTGGCTCAGAAAAAGATAAACAATGTGAATGGCAATATTTTTAGGTTCCGGGTAAAGTCCGGTTGTTCGGTTCGACACTGTTTCGATAAACTGCTTAATTAATCCGTATAGCGTCCTACTTATATATTTTTGCAACGTTTTTACTTTCTAACACTTAGGAAAATATAACGGACTATTTAGTGACCTTTCTGTACACTATTAGTATATTAACAAATACGTGTGAGCATAACACAGATATCAGAAAGCAGTTAAGTGATTCCACACAGTCGTCAAGCACATTAATTATTATTAGTAAACTGTACGGTTACATGTAAATTCGAGGGTTGTCACATAGGCTTTCGAGCTGATCTTGGACGTCGTCGGTGTTCATGGTGGTTTTATTCCGGTGGCCGGCCGGTGGAGAGAATTAAAGGGAGCTTAATTTTAGTGATAAAAGGGAATTTAAGGGACACTGATATAATGATCAAACACTTGGACAAACCACAAGAGTTGTAGGAGTGTCACAAGACCAGCCAAATTTTACTCTACAATTGATATGAATTCATTCATATATAACCATCCAATACACTCATCTACTTCAGTTTTTCATCGTTTCTAGAGTAAATTACAAAAATCGTTCTTTATGTATGTCACTTGTTGCAAATTATGTCCCTTATCTTCAATAATTACAGAAAACGTACTCGATGTTTGCAAACCCTTGCAAATTATGTCTTTTAGCCCTAACTCAGTTAAATTTATTGGTTAAATCTGACCAAATGGACCCCACATGACGGTATTTTTGTGGTTAAACCTGACCAAATGGACACCACATGAGGGTAAAATAACAAAAATACCCTCATGTGGGGTCCATTTGGTCATATTTAACTATAAAAAGTTAACTGAGTTAGGGCAAAAGGACATAATTTGCAAGGGTTTGCAAACATCGAGTGCGTTTTCTGTAATTATTAAAAATAGGGTTTTTTTGCATATTTCCCCTTAAAAAACTTTGAAATTGCAGAGCCAAAAATTAAATTGCATATTTTCTCTCTATTAACTAGTAAAATTGCAAATTTACCCATTTTGATTTAATTTATTAAAATTAAATTATAGAAAGACTATTTTACCCTTCATTTTGCTAAACTTCAGAAATATTTACCCTTTTTTTTACTAGTTTGTCTTTTTTTCACTTGGTCACAAATTGTTTATATTGGTCACAAGTGTCGCCCCAAACATAAAAACACAAACAAAATAACTTAACGTACACATAATTAATTGAATTTTCAAACACAAATCATGATAGTTAAAGTTTACAACAAAGGCAAGGAAGATGTGATGAGTGTGGATCCAACAAGACTGTTGTCTGTTCTTGGGCTGTTTCCTGCACTACTAGTTAAAGTTTACAACAAAGGCAAGGAAGATGTGATGATCTACATTGTCGTTTTTCTGTAACGGGTTGAGCAAGGAGTCTGGCTAACAAGTCCGAACTCTGAAGGAACTGAAATCGCAGTTGGTTTTAGCCCAATTGATGATGCAGATAACATGGAATGGCTTGATGAATCTTGAATTTTGTTAGACCCCAAATATCCAGCTTTTAAGAAATTTCTGCACAAGATTCACAAATCACATATTTAGTTTAGTGTCAATACAAACAAACAAACTTATCCAGTAAAAATCACACTTCTGGTTAAGTTTTTTTATTACGAATACAAAATATAAAAATTACTTATATGGCTGATACCGGTTTTAGCCCAATTGATGATGCAGATAACATCTGCAGCTACTAATTGTTGTTGATACAAAAAGACTAAAATTATGAAAATCTACCTGCCAAATTGGTGTTGATTTTGTTGGCTCAAGTGGCTGATACCGGTGGCGGCGGTGGCAGTCGGAGTGGAGACGACTTCTTCCGAGCTCCGCCATTGCGACCTCTGTTCATATGCCGTTCGCAATACTTCTGATCCGCCATTGCGTCCCTCGAGCACCGCCACTTCTTCCCGTCGGTTCTCCGGCACCGCCCTGGTTCGAAAACCCCATATGGAAACCACCCCATCCATCTGATTAAAACAAACACAATTAATTAATTAATTCACATTTCCCTTTATTTTTCTCAATCTTGAAACAAAATCTTGAAAAGGAGATTAGACGGAATCAGTGCGATCACCGTTATGTATTTGTAGATCAATGCTTGGTGTTCTAACTCCATCCACTGTGACACCGTGAAAGGCCCTCTTAACTCCGGCGAGCACCCCTCGGACACCATACCCTGTAACCAATTCCCAAAAATCTTCCTATACTAATAAACAAAAATCTTTTTTGGACACGTGTCACTTTCTGGTGCTTTCTCGTCTTATTTTCCTATTTATCTCTTATATTAAATAATAATAATAATTTTAACATAAAATTAGATAAAAACAAATAATAATTTTAAACAGAAAATTAGATAAGAATAAATATTTACTTTTCAATAAATAATTTTAAACAAAAATTTAGATAAGATAAACGTTTATTTTAACAGAAGATTAGATTGTATTAAAATATTCAAACCTCACATAGCTTTTTAATTGTTTAGTCGCCTACTCTTTTATTTCTATTTGAACTTGGAGTAAATTAAGTTTTTGTAATTACTTATTTTTAAACGTTTTGAATATGTTGCGGGATCATGTGTGGTAACCCATTAATCTTCCTATACTAATAAACAAAATTTTTTTTTGGACACGTGTCACTTTCTGGTGCTTTCTCGTCTTATTTTTCTATTTATCTCTTATATTAAATAATAATAATAATAATAATAATAATAATTTAACAGAAAATTAGATAAAAACAAATAATAATTCTAAACAGAAAATTAGATTAGAATAAATATTTGTTTTTCAATAAATAATTTTAAACAAAAATTTAAATTATGGTAAATTAGGAATCAAAGTTCCCATGTGATATATATACTTAATAATTGTAATGTTGTTTTTATTTAAAGATGTATTTTCTTATTATTTAGTATATAAATTATTTATGCAACCCGTGTAATACACGGGGTTTTAACCTAGTATATCATTTTAAAAATATATTAGGTATAATACAGGTACGGGTTGTTTAGCAGAAACCGGATCTTTTATATATATTTTGAAATGTAATAAAGCATGGTATATCCTCAAGGGACATCGTGTGTGGTGGTAATATTAAGAGTATTTATGAATAAATTAGTTTCCTGCTAAAATCTTATCTTATCTTATTTTATCTTACTATAATAATAAATGAAAATCTTTTTGGGACACATGTCACTTTCTCATGCCTCTTGTCATTATTTTTCAATTTTTTATTTCTTATTAAATAATAATTTTTATACTTATCTCCTATGTTTAATAATGATGATATTAAAATTAAATTAAAATAAAAAAAATATCGAAGATATCATCATCAACAACAATATGAATATTTTAAAAAGAATTTTAAGATTACGTTACACTATTTTAGTTAAATAATATATCTAAAAACAATTTGTGGCATTAGTTTAAATTATTTTGAAAAACAAAATATCTAAAAACAATTCGTGGCATTAATTTAAATTTATATTAATTAGAAAAACAAAATCACACATATTTAATTTATATCCGTGTAGATTTATCAATAGCATAGTTTTTAGCATGGGATTTTTAACATGTTCTATTGTATCTAGATTAATTAATAAAACAATTTTTAGTATATGATTCTAACATATTTTATTGTATTTTTTTCTCTTATAATTACGCGAAGAGGTATAAGCCTAAAGTAGTCTAAGACTAGCTAATCTTGCACTGTGAGATACTCTACCTTAAATACTCGACCTTAAATATCCTAAAATCACAAATAATTAAACAATTAAATACCAAATCCTCCACTGATACATTAAATCTACCTTAGAGTATCCTAAAAAGACTAGAGACAGATACTCTAGAGTATCCCGAAACTCTTTTCTAACATAAAATAAATTAAACATATAAATACCAAATAAACATAATTCAACTATATAAATAAATTATTCAACATAATACAAAATAAAAATAAACTATTCATCATCTGAATCTTCTAAATAATGTGGATCTTAAATTGCAATATGTGTCACAAGATCAATGCAAAGTCGGAAATGCGTATGTGGATCCATAATCTCACCAAGGGCATCATTGTCCAAAACGGGTTAAACTAAAGAATCCCTTATGTGTACCGGTGAGAAGACATGCCCGTCGTCCTTAAAAATCGTGTTGTACAATATCATGCACGCATCCGTCATGCTCCTAATCCTGTCAACATTTGTGGTCCGCATGGGTCGCCTACGTATGTCTCATTTTCCCTTTAGAACACTAAAAGCGTGTTCCGCATCTTTTCTTGTCCCTTCTTGCAATTTCTTAAATGTTTTTGCAACCTTATACATTGGATGTGGAAACGTTTTCATAAACGTTGACTAGGCAGCCCAGATCCCATTGGTTAAATAGTACCCACATTTGTATAAGTGCCCGTTGACATTAAATGCCGAGATCATCGTTTGAGAAATTAGTCATAAATAAAAATGGATATTTGAGAATATGGTGGAAGGTTTGATAGTTTGTGAATGCTATAAAAATAAAAATGGTGAGATAAATAATTTAAAATAAATAAATTATTTTTTTCAATAAATTTAACAGTCATATGATTGTTAAAAGGTCACAAACCCCCCACTTCACCTTCAATAAATAGTAGCCGAGCTTCCCTAGCCATTCGCCTACCCGAATAAGGGGGTGGCGGGGGTGTTTCGCATGCGGCTTCGAAGCTGAGCACCCTTAACTGAGGATGCCCCTTCCCCCTTATAGCCGAAAGTATTCAAGTAATTAATATGTTTTATTCCCAATTCGATTTATATCATAGCTTATTTTTGCTCTTTGCATATGTTTATATGTATTGTAGATGTGATAACTTTAACTAATTTTTTATAGTTTGAGTTATGTTTGATCTCTAGGGGGTCAAATGTTAAAAACACTTATTTTTTCAACTATTTATGAATATTTCATTTATTTAATTATTATTTTTAAACTGCGGCATATATTTTTCCGGCTTATTAATACCTATTTAATAATTTATTAATCAAACCCCGTGTAATACACGGGTTTTTAAACCTAGTGTCAAATAAGCAAACATGATCTTTTAATTTTGATTTTAAGAAGGGTAGTTTTGTGATTTTAATAGAGAAGGGGAAATATGCAATTTTTATTTTTTGGGTAAATATGCAATTAAGGGTGTTTTTAAGGGGAAATATGCAATTATTCCTTAAAAATAAAGGACATAGTTTGCAATAAGTGACATACATAGAGGACGATTTTTGTAATTTACTCTTCTTTTTAACTTTGGTGAAAGTCCACAATATTTGGTTGGTTAATGTTGGGCGTTTACACTATACTTACTCAACTATATTGGGGCCCAAGAGTCCGAGACCAAGTAAGATATCGGATTACGTCTTTTTTTTTTTTTGGTAAAGATATCGGATTACGTCTTCAAACTATCAGGGCCTGTTTGGTTGACAGGAATTTATAGGATTTCAAGGGAATTGGAATTTGAATTCCATTCCTTTGTGTGTTTGGTTGGACAAATTAGTTGAAGAGAATTGGATTTCAATTCCAACAAAATCCCTCATATAATGGAATTCAGATTCCTTCTCAATTTCAAAGGAAAGTTTAAAAAACCAAGGGAATGTTTCAAAAGTTACGGAAATAACCCCTTACCCTTTCATTTTTGTCTAAAAGCAAAAAAATAATAAAAAAATAAAAAAAATCTAAAAAATCCAAAAAAATAAAAAAAATAATAAAAAATCCAAAAAATTCAAAAAAAAAAAACAAAAAATTCCAAAAAAATCAAAAAAAATTCTAAAAAATAAAAAAAAAAATCTAAAAAATAATAAAAAATCCAAAAAATTATAAAAAGTCAAAAAAATTATAAAAAATTCTAAAAAATCCAAAAATTATAAAAATTCAAAAAAATAATAAAAAATCCATAAAATCCTAAAAAATCCAAAAAATTCTAAAAAATCCAAAAAATAATAAAAAAAATCCAAAAAATTCTAAAAAATCCCAAAAAATCGAAAAAATCCAAAAAATAATAAAAATTCAAAAAAATCAAAAACAAAATCTAAAAAATAATAAAAAATCCAAAAAATTCTAAAAAGTCAAAAAAATTATAAAAAATTCAAAAAAATTCTAAAAATCCAGAAAATTATACAAATTCAAAAAAAATAATAAAAAATCCATAAAATCCTAAAAAAATCCAAAAAATTCTAAAAAATAATAAAAAATTCTAAAAAAAAACTCTAAAAAATCAAAAAAATATAAAAAAATCCAAAAAATTATAAAAAATAAAAAAAAAACCCTTAAAAAACAAAAAATAATAAAAAATCTAAAAAATTTTTAAAATTCCAAAAAATAATAAAAATCCAAAAAATTCTAAAAAAATCAAAAAAACTCTAAAAAATCTAAAAAATCCAAAAATTCTAAAAAGTAATAAAAATCCAAAAAACTCTAAAAAATCAACAAAATAAAAAAAAATCTAAAAAAATATAAAAAATCCAAAAAATTCTAAAAAATCCAAAAAATAATAAAAAATCCAAAAAATTCTAAAAAATCCAAAAAATTCTATAAAATAAAAAAATTCTATAAAATCAAAAAAATTCTAAAATTTCCAAAAAATAATAAAAATCTAAAAAAACCCAAAAAAAATTTAAAAAACCAAAAAAAAACTAAAAAAATAAAAAAATCTAAAAAATCAAAAAAATAATAAAAAATCCAAAAAATTCTAAAAAAATCAAAAAAAAAAAAATTGGATTTTTTAGAATTTTTGGATTTTTTTTATTATGTTTTAATTTTTTTTTTAGATTTTTTTATTGTTTTTTAGATTTTTTTTTTTTGAATTTTAGGATTTTATGGATTTTTTTTGAATTTTTATAATTTTTCGATTTTTTTAGAATTTTTTGGATTTTTTATTATTTTTTAGATTTTGTTTTTTGAATTTTTAGGAGTTTTTTATTATTTTTTAGGATTTTTTTGATTTTTTAGATTTTTTTTTATTTTTTAGAGATTTTATTATTTTTTAGATTTTTTTTGAATTTTTAGGATTTTTTATTTTTTTTAAGATTTTTTTATTTTTTAGAATTTTTTGGATTTTTATTTTTTTTTATATTTTTTTTGAAATTTAGGATTTTTTGGATTTTTTATTATTTTTTAGATTTTTTTTTATTTTTTAGAATTTTTTGGATTTTTATTATTTTTTAGATTCTTTTTGAATTTTTAGGATTTTTTTGTATTTTTTATTATTTTTTTGAATTTTTATAATTTTTTGGATTTTTTAGATTTTTTTTGAATTTTTATCTAGAATAGTTGTTTTTAAAACTTTTTACAATTGTTTATAACTAGGGGTAATTTTGTCTTTTTAGGTGTTTTTAAATTCTAATTCCATTAATACATTTATTAACCAAACACATCTATGGATTTCAAAGGAATCCATCAAATTACAATTCAAATTCCAATTCCCATAGGGATTCCAATTCCAATTCCTATACATTCCGCGAACCAAACGCCCCCTCATAGTTATAAACCCTTCTCTTTTATCCGGGCTTATGATTAACAACAATAATCTAGATATATTATTGTTGGCGGAGATAATTTTATTTATTTTTTATGTTCTATATTGAAGAAACACCAAGTTAATCCGACGATTAGCTTGTAGTTCGTGTCACGTCCAAATAAGGTTAATCTTCTTATGAACTCGATGAAGAGCTACGCCAATCCTGCAAAACAATCAACACACCGTGAAGCTCGTTATAAGGAGGGGAATTGGGGGGGGGGGGGTTCTCCCTGTAACCACTCTCTGGCGAGAGAATAAGAACTTGTTTTGAGGAGTGTGTGTATTAAGTGAGAGAGAAAGAGAGCGATGTTAAACATGTAGGTGAAGTTCTCTATTTATAGTCGAGGTGATTTGTGAAGGAGATGGGCTGATGGACCTTGCGCCTGAGATCGACATCAAGCAATATCCATTCTGCCTCCTCTGCCACGACCGTTAGTGATCCCAAGCGAGAGGGTAGTTGGTGCATGTTGAATGGACCCACGTGTCCCGACGATTGTCCTTGTTGTCTGGTCTGTCGTCAGCAGTTAAGTGGAGACCATGGAGCAGTGGTCGGCGCAAGATGATTGGTACCATGTATCACGTATGTGTCCTTGTGTACTTGTCTCCTGCACGATTGTTCATCATGAAGCATGATCCGATACAGCCTGTTGAGCGCCTATTGGCCCACTGTTCTGCCACTCGTACCTTCTGTACTTGTCCGATGTTACCCTGCGCTTCTTTTCCCCGTGCGACCTGGATGCACCCTGTGCAGTCGGCGCAAGATCTGGGAAGCCAGGTCTTTTGTCAAAGGAACTAAGTGTCAAGATTGATTTTATCTTGGCCCTGACCTCGCGCGCGGCTTGGGACGCACTCTTTTAGCTGGCGCAAGGTTGGGAAAAATACTTTCGGGTTTACAATGGGTATGGTCTCGCGCGCGACCTGAGAGTAACTCATGCGGTCGGCGCAGGATTTGGGACCATACCCCTTTATATAATTATATATACATATGTATGCGCACAAACGTGTTTAGGTTTAGTGTATTTTTTTAAAAAACTAAAATAAGACTAATGGTGTGCATTTCAGAATCAGATATCGGTAGATCAAGTAGAATTTTGTGTTTCTGCGAAAGAACAGATAACTAATATTTAGGTTAATTTATGAATGCATATACTAAGGTCGATGGAAAGCATAAGCAAACAATGATAACTTAAAATTCAAGCACTTTCTATCAACACACTGGCACCAAAACTATTAAGCTGGATATATACATAAAGTTGCACCTATTAAGTTTATAGTTGATTCTTAAAAAAACGAATCTATAGTCGAGCCTCCATCTTATTCTTCAAGTTAAAACCCATCTGAGAGGATAACCCCAATTTAGGTTTAAAGACATTATTATACACGCAAATATCAAATTATTTTATTTAGGGATGATGAGCATGATACCCGTTACCGGTACTGAAAAACGAGGAAAATTGGTACCAGTACTGAATATACCGGTTCGGTACTAATACCGGTATTTACCGGTGTTTTATTCGTAAATACTGGTACTATACACCGGTACCGAAAAACGGGGAAAATATGTACCGATACCGAATGTACCTAGTACAGTCCGGTTCGGTACCAGTTCCGGTATCAAATGCTCATCCTTAATTTTTCTTATCTAACAACATTTTAGATAAAAATAGTTAATTACTATTTTCGTCCCTGTAGTTTGTCGAAAATCACTATTTCAGTCTATTAGTTTAAAAATTGCGATTTCAGTCCCTATGGTTTCACTTTCGTAACCATTTCAGTCCACCTCCGTTAACCCCATCCATTTATTCTGTTAATTACACGTGAATTGACCATAATGCCCTTATTAATAAAAAACAAAAAGATATCTAAATGAGTTAGTTACTGTTTTCGTCCCTATGATTTGTCAAAAGTCACTATTTCAGTCCACAGGGACGAAAATAGTAATTAACTCATTTAGATATCTTTTTGTTTTTTATTAATAAGGGCATTATGGTCAATTCACGTGTACTTAACAGAATAAATGGATGGGGATAACAGAGTTGGACTGAAATGGTTACGAAAGTGAAACCACAGGGACTGAAATCGCAATTTTTAAACTAATGGACTGAAATAGTGATTTTCGACAAACCACAGGGACGAAAACAGTAATTAACTCAGATAAAAATTTCTATTATAATAAATTTAATAACTTATATTTTTTAACTTAAAGTTTCACAGTTCAAAATTATATATGTTGGTTAAATATTAATAAAACAAAGAATAATGATGGTAATTGTTTTTATAAGTGATTTCTAAAATTTTTTAAACATTTAATATGGTTGGATGGTAATAATAATAAAAGTACAATATGTTAAATAATAATAAAAAATAGATGATATTAAAAAAATCAAAGTTAACACCCACTTGAAAGAAATAATGTTTTAAGAATTAACTTAACAAAATTTACATTGTTGCGTCAATGTTTATTTTTTTAAATACATATTTTGACGACCGTATATGTTAACAAATTACATTATATTTATTTTATTAGTGCTAAAAAAAAAAAACAAAAGTAATGATGAAAATTGTTTTTTGAGTGATTTCTAAAAAAATTCAAATATTGAATGTGATTGGATGAGGGTAGTTACGTCCTGCTTGCGGTATGCACATATAATGTGTATATGTGCGGGCGCTCGAGGGGGGGGGGGGAGTGAAAATGCACCAATTTTAACGTTATTTTACTAATTTCGTGAAAATAACGTTAAAAGAGGGGGATTGTTAATCATGTATCATGTGATGGCGTTGATAGCCGAAAGACAAGGGAGTACATGCACTAATCGGCCTTTGTCTTAATTGCTGAGTGTTATGTGCCTTATGTCCAAGGCTTGATGCAAAATTACTATCGAGCCGGGGGTCTCATTGGAAGCAGCCTCTCTATTCCTACGGGGTAGAGATAAGGCTGTCTATATCTTACCCTACTCAGAACTTACCTTAGTTGTGCTATTGGTGGGATTTACTGAGTATGATGATGATGATTGGTTGAGGGTAGTAAGAATAGTAAAAATACATTAGGTTAAATAATAAAAACTAGTTGGTCTAAAAATAACAAAGTTAATACTCAGATTAAAGAAATAATGTTTAAAAAATTAACTTAACAAAATTTATAACTGTCACGTCAATGTTTATTTTTTAAATACATATATTGACAACTGTATTTTTACCAAATCACCTTATATTTTATTCTATTAGTATAATACACGAGTTTACTCAACCATACAATGTATATGTTTTTTTAAACATAACTTTTTATTACTAATTATATAACAAAGTTAATTACCTGGTTAGTTTATGTGGTTTCTCACAAGTAACAATACTGGGTACTAATGGTTTCAAGTAAGAGGTTAAGGTATTATGCTTTATATTTGTAAGAATGTTGGATTCTAAGACTAATGTGTTAAATGTAATTTTATTACAAGATGAACCATTTATATCTATGTTATCTGAAGCCATGAAAACCCTTTGTTGAATATCCCGAGAACCCCTAGTATCTATACTATCTATAAAAGGAACTTAGAAGCTGACCTCACTTTGCTTACTTGTCATGATATTAGCTATGCCACATAGGATGCCACATAGACTCCGCTGATGTCATTCCGCTGATGTCATAAATCCGATTTTGTTTTAATCATTTTAATCTCAATGTATATACAAATCAAGTATTTCAATTTCAAAAATTACAAAAATCATGTTTATTTTAGGAGGTAAATTTGAAAATGCATGGGGAGTTGAATCCCCATTTAATGCACATCATATCACCGTCTCTTTCTTCTCAATTTTGAAACATATAGCACAAAACTTTCTTCATTCAAATTTCTACATTTCTCTCTTTCTTCATTTCAGGCGATTTCTCAAGAAAATCTAGGGTTTCAAAATACAAAGCATTCTCGGCAAAATGTCATCGGAGAATAAATCCGTCGGTGAATCACAGTGTTTATCACTCAGTTTCATAGACGATTTGAATCCATCCAAAGATATGTGGACTATCAAGTGTCGAATCATCCGCAAATGGATTCAGCCCTTTCGGATGGATCTCGTGTTGATCGATGAGAAGGTATTAGTATTTGTGTATTGATGATTCTCTTATTTTACTGTTTTAGTGTTTATACAGAGATGATTCTCTAATCCCCATGATTTTGGGTTTGTTTTTTATTTCTAAGCTTCTTGGTTGTGTAATAGATGTTTGTGTTTGTGTTCTTTGGACAGTTTAGGTTTGTGTTTTTTCTGATACTCTTACATGTTTTAGGGTTAGATATAAAGGACTGAACATGAATATTGTTTAGTTGGTTATTGATCATCGATAGATGTTTGTTCTGTGAAAGCATAAAGTATGTTTGTTTTAGTGTTAGATGAGTTTAGGGTGAGTTATAAAGAATCACAGATGAAAAGTTTTTTGAAGTTTTAATCTTGGTGAGTTTATAGATGAGTTTATAGATAGTATAGATTTTGTGTTTTGTTTTAGTGTTTCATGTCATGAAACTGAGTTGAATATTATTTGGTCTTTCTTTGTTTTAGTCTTATTAAATTTGATGGTATGGTATCTTACTAATTGTTTCTTTGTTTTGTGTTATTTGGGCTTATCTATATTTTCTGAAAAGTATGTTTTATATTTTTTTTGAGGTATCGTTTGGTTGTTTATTTCTAAACTTCTCAAAAGTATGTTTGTTTTAGTGTTAGATGAGTTTAGGGTGAGTTATAAAGAAAGAAAGATGCATACTTTTTTGAAGTTTTAATCTTGGTGACATGAAATGAAATGGAAGGTTTTTTTTGAAAGTTTTTTTTGTGAATTGTGTAATTTACTTTTGTGTATATTTTCTCTTTGTATATTTTGTGTTTTGTTTTAGTGTTTCATTTCATCAAACTGAGTTCAATCTTTTGTGTATATTTTGTGTTTTGTTTTAGTGTTTCATGTCATGAAACTGAGTTGAATATTATTTGGTCTTTCTTTGTTTTAGTCTTATTAAATTTGATGGTATGGTATCTTACTAATTGTTTCTTTGTTTTGTGTTATTTGGGCTTATCTATATTTTCTGTAAAGTATGTTTTATATTTTTTTTGAGGTATCGTTTGGTTGTTTATTTCTAAACTTCTGAAAAGTATGTTTGTTTTAGTGTTAGATGAGTTTAGGGTGAGTTATAAAGAAAGAAAGATGCATAGTTTGGTGAAGTTTTAATCTTGGTGACATGAAATGAAATGGAAGGTTTTTTTTGAAAGTTATTTTGTGATTTGTGTAATTTACATTTGTGTATATTTTCTCTTTGTATATTTTGTGTTTTGTTTTAGTGTTTCATTTCATCAAACTGAGTTCAATCTTTTGTGTATATTTTGTGTTTTGTTTTAGTGTTTCATGTCATGAAACTGAGTTGAATATTATTTGGTCTTTCTTTGTTTTAGTCTTATTAAATTTGATGGTATGGTATGTCACACCCCCAAAATCCACACGCGGAGTATCACCGCTTGGAGGCGTGACTGACCAGGATCAAGCCACCAATCATATTGAACAATGTAGATAGTAAATGTAATTCAACCAAACCAATATGAAAGGTGTTTAAACCTAAGTATGATTCAATGTTTAGCGGAAGCATAAAAGTAAACCCAATCATAAGTATAAGTACGAAATGTCATAAAGTTTAACAAACATTCACGATCCATGTCCACAACGACCTGCTCCTTCCCTGTGCAAGCTCCATAAGTACCTAAGGTCCTGCAAGGCATGTAACAGAGGATCAACAACTAGTTGAGCGAGTTCACAGAAAGTAAATGCGTAATGGTAAGTTCGCTTGTAACATGTGGCTCTACTGGGCCGATAGTACGTTCTAATTGTGGGGGCTTCCCATGTTGTATATCCACTAGACTATTTGTAACCATAGGTATCCTTCCCAATCCGAGGATAGTAGTAAGTATAATTTTACGTAGGTTTTACGTAAGTGCCCTTCCCAACCGAGGACAGTACGTAGCGAGTACGTAGGTTTAGCGCTGGCGTCCTTCCCAATCCGAGGACGGTAGTACGTAGGTTTAGCACTGGCGTCCTTCCCAATCCGAGGACGGTAGTACGTAGGTTTTACGTAAGTTTAGTGCTGGTGTCCTTCCCAATCCGAGGACAGTACGTAGGCTTTGCGTAGAATTTGGCACAGGCATCCTTCCCAATCTGAGGACCGTGGTAAGTAGTCTAGTGTTAATGTAAGTACAGGTAATCATTCAATCCCATTCCCAACCCAACTGGGGAATCCCATGCCTTGGTAAGAGTGTGAACTCACCTTGGTTTGCTCGGTATGTTAAGTTATGTGCTCACAGTTAATCAATCACGTCCTATGGTACGTAAGTGTATAAGTCAGTTTGCATTCATGAGGTTCACATAATAGCACAATCAATGTTTACCAGGTAGTACATATCACGAAATCAACATCGTACAAGTCATGCAAAGCATCTAACAACAGTTAATAAATCCAGCTAACATTAACAGAATTAAACCAGGTTACAGAGCAGATTACCCACTCGGCGAAACACCCCTGTTTCGCCGTGAATCCCTTTCGACGAAACGCCCTCCGTTTCGTCGTTACATCCCTCGACGAAACACTCCTGATATGATGTGTTTGTTTCGTCAAGAACGATCTCGGCGAAACACAATGTGTCTCGCCATGTCGGTTTCGTCAAAAGCGTTCCGCCGATATTTTGTTTCGTCAACCGGTAATTGTTTTAGCAAGTAACAACAATATCACAATAATTTCATGCTAGCAGTTGTAAGATAAATTAACCACCCAAATTATTCAACCAGATCGGTTCATGTAAACATATAAGTTACTAAATCATTGTGAGATCTAGATCATCAATACATCAGCAGATTTTCCATTGACAAGCACTCACGGTCAAGCATATCCTCAAGTTATAAGGATCCCCACAAATAAACAATTCCAATCACAGTCAACATCACATGGCAGCCTATCTAGTTTCAAGTACATTTCATTCAATATATATATAACAAACATGTGATTACTGACAATCACATGCAATAATGAGAATAATGGCTGACAATATGAAAGATCCTTATCCACAATTCAATCGAATCTGTTTTACATGTACACATATGTTTAATCGATTTGTGTAAACAAGAATATAGTGGCCGGCAACATTATGCAAAACATGTGCTCATCAACATCAAGATCGTTATTCAATACTTGCAAGTTAACCTAATCGTTTACTGCATGAACATAATAACACCATATCATTCATTCAGATTCTCATCACAAGATCACAAGTATTCACGTAACAATCAAATCAGCATCTTAATAAATCACTAACCGAAGATTAACAAGGGGGACTTGGTTTCGAATAAGAGGGGGTCTGCCGTCGGGTTTCAGAGGATGTAGAGAGAGTATAATGGGTGATTAGGGTTTTGCCGAATGAGGTTCTCGTATAACAGTTTGGAAAGAAAGAAAAAAAAAAAAATATATATATATATATAATCGGTCCACTACTGGGCTTGAAGCCCAATACCGATTTCGTTGGCCCTCTTGTGAACGAAAACACTAGAGTGTTTTCACCACAAATGTTTTCGAGTAACAAGTCTGGTTAGAGGGGTTGATGTCGGCCAAGCTCCATTTCTGTTATGAGTTATATATACATAATATTCATACTAAACATATAATCAACATGCACCCTCATTTATATATACTAAGAACATATAAACAACACTTGATAACACACCGGATATAATATATCAGTCACAATACGATTTAATGTAATACAAACGTGTCCAGTTGTAAAACAAACAAGTCGCGTAAACCACAATCCAATCAATTACGTGCACTAATGCAAAGATGGAATTCTTGGAAACTCGAGTTGTCACATTATCCCCAACTTGAAAGAAATTTCGTCCCGAAATTTAGCATGCGGTTACTGAGGAAGCTAGGTGAGTTGTAATCGTTTACTGGTTTCCCTGGGGTGTCACATCATCCCCCCGTTGATTTGGAATTTCGTCCCGAAATTCTGTAGTAGCTTCAGCCTCAGTAGTGGTTGCACTGTTTCCAAATAACTGGGGATACTTGAGTTTCATTTGATCTTCGCGTTCCCAGGTGAACTCTGGGCCACGACGGGAGTTCCAACGAACTCGTACAAGAGGGATTCTCGTGTTCTTGAGGACCTTAACATCCTGGTCCGTGATCTCAACTGGTTCTTCGACGAACTGCAACCGCTCGTCGATGGTGAGTTCCTTCAAAGGAACTATGTGGGTCTCATCTGACAGACACTTCTTCAGATTCGACACGTGAAAGACGTTGTGAACTGCACTGAGTTCAGCTGGTAAGTTCAATCTGTAGGCTACCCTGCCTATCTTCTCAGTAACTTCGAAAGGTCCGACGTATCGTGGATTGAGTTTGCCGCGTTTGCCAAAACGAACCACACCCTTCCAGGGCGAAACTTTGAGTAGCGCTCGATCCCCAACCTGGAATTCGAGTAGTTTTCTGTCTTTATCTGCGTATGCTTTCTGACGGTCACGAGCTGCCGCCATGCGTTGTCGTATTTGAGCAATCTTTTCTGTAGTATCAACTACCATTTCTGGACCTGTGATTTGACTATCTCCCACCTCTGCCCAACAGAGAGGTGACCGGCATTTACGCCCGTACAATGCCTCGAATGGAGCAGCTTTAATGCTGGTGTGGTAGCTGTTGTTGTAAGAAAATTCCACAAGTGGCAGATGTTTTTCCCAACCATTGCCAAAGTCAATTACGCACGCCCGAAGCATGTCTTCTAGAGTTTGAATAGTGCGCTCAGACTGCCCATCGGTCTGAGGATGATAAGCTGTGCTCATGTGTAAACGAGAGCCAAAAGATTTATGCATTGCTTGCCACAGTTCTGAAGTAAAACGTGCGTCACGATCAGAGATGATGGAGGTGGGCACCCCGTGCCTCGAGACCACTTCTTTTAAGTAGATGTCTGCTAGTGTAGAGAACTTGTCTGTTTCTTTGATGGCCAAGAAGTGTGCAGACTTTGTGAGTCGATCCACGATCACCCAGATAGTATCATTTCCGCGCTGAGATCTAGGTAGGCCAGTAACAAAATCCATGGAAATTTGCTCCCATTTCCATTGTGGTATCTCAGGTTGTTGGAGTGGTCCTGACGGTTTCTGATATTCTGCCTTGACTCTCGCACAAGTCAAGCATTTACTAACGTATGTGGCTATGTGGGCCTTCATGCTAGGCCACCAGTATGTAGTCTTAATATCGTGGTACATTTTATCCGAACCAGGGTGTACCGAGTAGCGAGACTTGTGAGCTTCATCCATTACCAGCTCGCGTAAGTTGCCATAAAGTGGAACCCAAATGCGTCCTGTGACGTAGTAAGCACCGTCTTCCTTCTGTTCTAAGCGTTGCCTTGACCCGCGTAGGGCTTCAGCCCTGACGTTTTCTGGTTTCAGTGCTTCTACCTGAGCATCTCGTATCTGAGAAGGAAGACTAGACTGTATAGTGAGCTGTAGAGCTCGCACGCGCTTAGGCGCGGTATCCTTTCGACTGAGGGCGTCAGCCACAACATTGGCTTTGCCTGGATGGTACTTTATAGCACATTCGAAATCGTTTAGTAATTCGACCCATCGTCGTTGTCGCATGTTCAGTTCTTTCTGCTTGAAAATATGTTCTAGGCTTCTGTGATCAGTGTAGATAGTGCACTTAGTGCCATACAAGTAATGTCGCCATATCTTGAGCGCAAAAACAACAGCTCCCAGCTCTAAATCATGCGTAGTGTAATTCCGTTCGTGAATCTTGAATTGGCGTGAAGTATAAGCAATAACTTTATCCCGTTGCATCAATACACGACCAAGACCCTGAATTGATGCGTCGCAGTAGACCACAAAATCATAGGTGCCTTCAGGCAATGAGAGGATAGGTGCACTACAAAGTCTATCCTTTAAGTGTTGAAATGCTTTTTCCTGTGTATTACCCCAATCGATAAACAACACCTTTCTGTGTCAGTAGTGTAAGCGGCTGTGCGATCTTTGAGAAGTCTTTGATGAATCGTCTGTAATAACCCGCCAAACCCAAGAATTGGCGTATTTCTGTTGGTGTACGAGGCGCAGGCCAGTTCTTGATCGAATCTACCTTGGATGGATCGACATGAATCCCATCCTTGTTTACCACGTGGCCTAAGAAGTGGACTTCACGAAGCCAGAAGTCGCATTTTGAAAACTTAGCGTATAGCTGTTCCGTTCGAAGAAGTTCCAAAATATGTCGTAAGTGTTGCTCGTGTTCCACCTGACTCTTCGAATAAATCAGGATGTCGTCGATGAAGACAATGACAAACTTGTCAAGATAGGGTTTGCACACCCTGTTCATAAGATCCATGAAAACCGCAGGCGCGTTCGTTAATCCGAATGGCATGACCAGAAACTCGTAGTGGCCGTAGCGTGTTCTGAATGCTGTTTTGGAGACGTCCTCATCCCGGACTCTCAGTTGATGATACCCTGACCTTAGATCAATCTTCGAGTAATAGCTCGACCCTTGCAACTGGTCGAATAAATCGTCGATGCGTGGAAGAGGATAGCGATTCTTCACAGTCACCTTGTTCAATTCGCGATAGTCTATACACATGCGGAAGGTACCGTCCTTCTTCTTTACAAATAGTACTGGGGCTCCCCAAGGTGAAGAGCTAGGACGTATGAAACCCTTTTCCAAGAGTTCTTGCAGTTGCTTAGACAGTTCTTCCAGTTCAGTTGGAGCTAAGCGATAAGGTGCTCGAGCTATAGGTGCTGCTCCTGGAGCTAGCTCGATCTGAAATTCGACCTGACGATGAGGCGGTAACCCAGGTAACTCTTCAGGAAACACTTGAGGAAAGTCGCGTACTACAGGAATATCTTCGATCTTTTTCTCTTTCTTCGTTGTATCAGTAACGAGTGCTAAAACAGCTGTGTGGCCCTTTCGTAAGCACTTCTGAGCCTTCACAAAAGAAATGATGCCACTCACGACACCACTCTTGTCGCCTTGAACTTCGAGAGGTTCTTTGCCAGAACGAGGAATACGAATGATCTTCTCCTTGCATAGGATCTCTGCTTGTTGTTGGGATAACCAATCCATACTAATGACGATGTCGAAACTATCGCATCGCTGGGGTCATTCCTAGTATCACCCCGACCAATCACGAACACTCGACCCCTGGCACCATTGCCGTCGTTATTACCCCCGTTGTTGTCTTCCCTGGTTCCCGTTTCCTTGGTTGCGGTTCTGGTTCTGGTTCAACCGTGGGCAGTGTCTTTTGAAGTGACCTTCAGCATCATCTGATAACATCCCTTGTTACCCTGCTGTTGCCGCCGATTCTATAGATCTTGTGGCTGTTGTTGTTGGTTCTAGTTTGCAGGGCGTGAGCTTCTACAATCTTTGGCTCCATGACCAAGCTTGTTGCATCATTGACAATGATTTCGGTTGCACTGCCCGGTGGGGTGCAAGTTACATCGTTTGCACTTAGGGTGGTTTCCCCTGTATCCACCCTGCCCTTGGCTACTAAAAGGTTGCTGACCAGGACTTTGGTTGTCATCGATCTTTCGCTGCCATGCCTGGGACGGAATCGTAGTCGAACCCTTGCTAGAGGTTCCATCCCACTTTCGTTTGTTGTCACTGAGGGTAGCAGAAGTAGTTGAAGTAGTAGTGGTTGTAGTAGCGCTGATACGTTGAGGCAGCTTGTTCTGTTCCACTGCCTGTTCTGTGAGACGATGAGTAAGACGAGTATTCATCCTGGATGGTAGCAAGTTTGGCAGAAGTCACATGACTTTAAATCTCTGGTACTAAGTCTTTGAGGTACAGCTCAATGCGTTTGATGGGAGGATCCACCATAGTGGGACATAACCCTGCCAGTTCGTCGGATCGTTTCATGTATGCTTCTAATTCTGACCCCGTCGTCTTCATGTTAAAGAACTCCACTTTCAGTTTGTGGGTGTCATAAAAATCATTCCATGGGGTGGCATTAGCAGCCGTCAGCCCCAGCATCTGAACTTGCGCGTTCCACCAAGTTAGCGCAGTGCCTTCGAGAGTACCGGTGGCGTACTTCACCCTACGAGCCTTAGGGCATTCACACATCTCAATTACGAACTCGAGTTTTCAAACCAATGGAGGAGTCAAACTGCTCCTTTCGTGCCACTGAAAGTAGTAGGACAATAGTCCATGGAAGTCTTGAGGGTGCACACAGGTGGCTGAGCCTGCTGACTTGTCGTGTGCGTAAGAGTAAACATACTAGAGCACGAGTGTTGGTTTACGAGAGTAGGATCTAAAGATCCTAGAGTAAGTGGTGATGGCAGGTTACCCCTCCTGCCTGGGCAGCTGCGAGTGCTGCAGTATCTTGTTCACTGATCGAAGCCGCCAACTGGGCTTGAGTTAGGTTAACGCGTCCACTCATGATCTTGATATCAGGGAGAACATGAGTGAGAGAGGTTCGCGAATAGTGCGATGACAGAAGAGTGTGAGCATATAAGCGTTCTCAAGCAGTAACGAATAGTAAACAATGTAATCTAAGCATACCACGAGCAAAGTTCTATGTAATCCTAGCATGTAGGCAATAAACATAAACCTTATTACCTAGGATGTCGAGTCTTGCACGTGGAGCGAGGCGTCGTTGTGGATCGTTGAGCACTGTACTGGTTATAGTCTGGTTTTAATAAAAACGTTTTCCCCTTATTAAAACCGAGTTCTCTATAACCAATGGCTCTGATACCAATCTGTCACACCCCCAAAATCCACACGCGGAGTATCACCGCTTGGAGGCGTGACTGACCAGGATCAAGCCACCAATCATATTGAACAATGTAGATAGTAAATGTAATTCAACCAAACCAATATGAAAGGTGTTTAAACCTAAGTATGATTCAATGTTTAGCGGAAGCATAAAAGTAAACCCAATCATAAGTATAAGTACGAAATGTCATAAAGTTTAACAAACATTCACGATCCATGTCCACAACGACCTGCTCCTTCCCTGTGCAAGCTCCATAAGTACCTAAGGTCCTGCAAGGCATGTAACAGAGGATCAACAACTAGTTGAGCGAGTTCACAGAAAGTAAATGCGTAATGGTAAGTTCGCTTGTAACATGTGGCTCTACTGGGCCGATAGTACGTTCTAATTGTGGGGGCTTCCCATGTTGTATATCCACTAGACTATTTGTAACCATAGGTATCCTTCCCAATCCGAGGATAGTAGTAAGTATAATTTTACGTAGGTTTTACGTAAGTGCCCTTCCCAACCGAGGACAGTACGTAGCGAGTACGTAGGTTTAGCGCTGGCGTCCTTCCCAATCCGAGGACGGTAGTACGTAGGTTTAGCACTGGCGTCCTTCCCAATCCGAGGACGGTAGTACGTAGGTTTTACGTAAGTTTAGTGCTGGTGTCCTTCCCAATCCGAGGACAGTACGTAGGCTTTGCGTAGAATTTGGCACATGCATCCTTCCCAATCCGAGGACCGTGGTAAGTAGTCTAGTGTTAATGTAAGTACAGGTAATCATTCAATCCCATTCCCAACCCAACTGGGGAATCCCATGCCTTGGTAAGAGTGTGAACTCACCTTGGTTTGCTCGGTATGTTAAGTTATGTGCTCACAGTTAATCAATCACGTCCTATGGTACGTAAGTGTATAAGTCAGTTTGCATTCATGAGGTTCACATAATAGCACAATCAATGTTTACCAGGTAGTACATATCACGAAATCAACATCGTACAAGTCATGCAAAGCATCTAACAACAGTTAATAAATCCAGCTAACATTAACAGAATTAAACCAGGTTACAGAGCAGATTACCCACTCGGCGAAACACCCCTGTTTCGCCGTGAATCCCTTTCGACGAAACGCCCTCCGTTTTGTCGTTACATCCCTCGACGAAACACTCCTGATATGATGTGTTTGTTTCGTCAAGAACGATCTCGGCGAAACACAATGTGTCTCGCCATGTCGGTTTCGTCAAAAGCGTTCCGCCGATATTTTGTTTCGTCAACCGGTAATTGTTTTAGCAAGTAACAACAATATCACAATAATTTCATGCTAGCAGTTGTAAGATAAATTAACCACCCAAATTATTCAACCAGATCGGTTCATGTAAACATATAAGTTACTAAATCATTGTGAGATCTAGATCATCAATACATCAGCAGATTTTCCATTGACAAGCACTCACGGTCAAGCATATCCTCAAGTTATAAGGATCCCCACAAATAAACAATTCCAATCACAGTCAACATCACATGGCAGCCTATCTAGTTTCAAGTACATTTCATTCAATATATATATAACAAACATGTGATTACTGACAATCACATGCAATAATGAGAATAATGGCTGACAATATGAAAGATCCTTATCCACAATTCAATCGAATCTGTTTTACATGTACACATATGTTTAATCGATTTGTGTAAACAAGAATATAGTGGCCGGCAACATTATGCAAAACATGTGCTCATCAACATCAAGATCGTTATTCAATACTTGCAAGTTAACCTAATCGTTTACTGCATGAACATAATAACACCATATCATTCATTCAGATTCTCATCACAAGATCACAAGTATTCACGTAACAATCAAATCAGCATCTTAATAAATCACTAACCGAAGATTAACAAGGGGGACTTGGTTTCGAATAAGAGGGGGTCTGCCGTCGGGTTTCAGAGGATGTAGAGAGAGTATAATGGGTGATTAGGGTTTTGCCGAATGAGGTTCTCGTATAACAGTTTGGAAAGAAAAAAAATATATATATATATATATATAATTGGTCCACTACTGGGCTTGAAGCCCAATACCGATTTCGTTGGCCCTCTTGTGAACGAAAACACTAGAGTGTTTTCACCACAAATGTTTTCGAGTAACAAGTCTGGTTAGAGGGGTTGATGTCGGCCAAGCTCCATTTCTGTTATGAGTTATATATACATAATATTCATACTAAACATATAATCAACATGCACCCTCATTTATATATACTAAGAACATATAAACAACACTTGATAACACACCGGATATAATATATCAGTCACAATACGATTTAATGTAATACAAACGTGTCCAGTTGTAAAACAAACAAGTCGCGTAAACCACAATCCAATCAATTACGTGCACTAATGCAAAGATGGAATTCTTGGAAACTCGAGTTGTCACATGGTATCTTACTAATTGTTTCTTTGTTTTGTGTTATTTGGGCTTATCTATATTTTCTGAAAAGTATGTTTTATATTTTTTTTGAGGTATCGTTTGGTTGTTTATTTCTAAACTTCTGATAAGTATGTTTGTTTTAGTGTTAGATGAGTTTAGGGTGAGTTATAAAGAAAGAAAGATGCATACTTTGGTGAAGTTTTAATCTTGGTGACATGAAATGAAATGGAAGGTTTTTTTTGAAAGTTATTTTGTGATTTGTGTAATTTACTTTTGTGTATATTTTCTCTTTGTATATTTTGTGTTTTGTTTTAGTGTTTCATTTCATCAAACTGAGTTCAATCTTTTGTGTATATTTTGTGTTTTGTTTTAGTGTTTCATGTCATGAAACTGAGTTGAATATTATTTGGTCTTTCTTTGTTTTAGTCTGTATTAAATTTGATGGTATGGTATCTTACTAATTGTTTCAGAAGTTTAGAAATAATGAGGTATCGTTTGGTTGATTATTTCTAAACTATGGTATTTCACTGCAATGGTCAGGGTCGTAAAATTCAAGCAGGTATTAAGGCTCCATTGATACCTGTGTTTATCTCTCAACTCCATGAGGATGAGGTTGTTATTCTATCCAGATTTGGTGTTGGAGAAAACAATGATACCTACAAAGTTGTTAATCATGGTTACAAGATTAACTTTTACCGTTGTACGGTTGTTACACGTGCCAGTGGTTGGGAAGGGGTTGATTATGGATTTAACTTCATGGCACATTCAGAAATTCTTAAAGGAGAGGGAAAGAATCTGGTCACTGTTGGTAGGACTGTTTCTCATAGTCTGATATATATTTTGCTTACATTTTTGAATCTGATGACTGTTGCTATGTTTGCCATTTTAGATGTTGCTGGAATTGTTGTGTCGTGTGGAGATATGGAAGTCTTTCCGAATGTAAGAAAAAGGATGAACTTTGATCTTCAAGATGTGCAGTAAATTTTTCTATCCCACTTAAATAAATTTGTTTGTGTGTTATTATTGTATTTAATTAATGTATTGAGGATTCATTAAATGATTTTTCTTATTTATGTTTTTTATATCTGTTTATGGTTCTTTAATGATTATGTTATTATTAGCACATTCATTGGAAATAATGTAAAGACAGATTGTTGTTTTATTATTGTCTTTAATTAATGTGGGAGTTGGACATTCATTGCATTTAATACAAAGACAGATTAAATCATTGGCATTATTTATTGTGACTGATTATTGTTCTTTTAATAGATAGTATAAATTTTAGTGGAACTTTTAATGCTGTTTTTTTTATCTGTTTGTTGTAGGGGAGAAGTAGTTCGTTGTACTTTGTGGAATGGATATGCACAACAATTTAATGATTTCTTGACGCAAAACAATCCGATTGAGAATGTCATGGCTGTCATTCAGCATGCGAAGATTAAGCTGTGGCAGGGTAATTTACATTTGACTGATTCATTTACTTTAGTGTTTCCAATGTGTTTTTTTCATTTGTAATGAATTTGTTGTATATTTATATTGTTACATGCAGGACAATATACCGTTCAGAATGATAAGTTTGGAACTCAACTGTTTCTCAACGAAGAAATTCATGAGGTTAATGAACTTCGTAGGAGGTACTATTACTGAATTATATTTCTTATTTTTCATATTTTTCTTAATACGAGTTTGAGTATTAACACAAATGTTGTTTTCATAGGCTTTTAGTGAAACACTTTGAAGCTGGTGCTTCTTCTTCTCAAACCATTCTTTCATCTCAGAGTGTATTTCCAGTCCGTCAAGAATTTCTAATTGATACTCCTAAGAAACATGTTGATGAAATAATTGAGATTGAAAGCGTATGAATATTTCTATATCCATTCAAAGTCATTTAATTTCCTTTACTGTTTTCTATGTTTTATAATATTAGTATGTTAATAAAGTTTTGTCTTTCATTTTATAGGTAATGTCATGTGTGGTAGTTGCAACGATCAAAATTGTTCAAGAAAACTATGGGTGGTTTTATCCGGCATGTCGAAACTGTAACAAGAAGGTGTTGACTAAAACTGAATACTTACAATATGCTAAAATCATTTCTGATGAGGTCATGAATCTGTCTCCTACTTCATTGGTTTGTCCGAAATGCGATAAAGAATGTACATCGATAACCATTAAGTAAGTTAATGTTGCTTTATAGGTTTATTGCTTCCTATAATATGAATGTAATTTAACTACTATTTATTACAGGTTCAAGGTACATTTGAGAGTCCAAGATGAAACTGGTAGTATCTCTTTCGTGATGTTTGATAAAGATGTAACGAAGCTCATTGGTTCAACTGCGAGTGATATAAGGGAACGCCAAGTGAAGGCCAATGATACTGAGAGTTTTCCACATGAAATATCTCGGTTGGTTGAAAAAAAGTTGGCTTTTAAAATTGAAGTTTCTGATTACAACCTTAACCATGACTATCATGTTTACACTATCCAAAAATTATGTGATGATCCGGAAATACTTGCTGAGTTGGTTGCTGGTAATGGTAATGGTCTTGAGGTTGTTGATGAGGTAATAGTTTTTGGATATCTTTTATTGATGTGTTTTTGGTTTCCAGTTTTTGTAGTTTAAATAACTTAGTTGAATTTTTTTGGTAATATTTTGATAATAGGTGTTTAGTCAAGAAGGTTCAGAAATCAAAGTTGAGAGATTATCTGAGTCCTCACAGATGGCTGGTGCTGCTATTTCAAAGGTGAATATGGATTCTATGATTTTGTTTTTTCTTGTCTGTAGATTATATTACCTTATTTGATACTTTAGTAGTTGTTTTGTGATTTAATTCAAGGATGTTGTATCTGTTACCGCCGACTCTTCTGTTGTCGAAGCCGAGAAGGATTCGGGCACCAGTCCGAATGGTAAACGTTCGTTGCAGGATGTTGAAGGTCAAAATATTGGGGAACTGTCTTCTAGCAGCAACAATAATCGGAAGAGGTCATCTAGGGTTAAAACCTAGCTCCTTTCATGTCTTTATCTTTTGATGTTTAAGCGAGTCTAACTTTTGGTCTGTACTTAAGTATGTGTTTTTGGAAGTTGGGTTGTTGTTGGTAAGTGTTAACTACTGAAACAGTTTGTATGTATGTGTTAGATGTTGGTAAGCCTATGAACTTGGATTGTGTGGTAAACCATGATGTGGTTTAATTTTTTGTATTATAAACTATGTTTTTATGCTGCTAACTATAATCTTTGCTTATAATCTGTGTTTTGATTTTTGCAATATAGTTTATACGATGCTTAGTATGCTTTGTCGTAGTATAAATTCTACTTTTTAATGGTACGTTTCAATGTATGTTTAGTTTATAACCACATTATAAAGAAATTGTTAATATCCACTAATTATGTCAAACAAGTTATTAAATTAAAGTTCCAGAAGTAAGTTTTCTTTATGACAAATTGATAATTTAATATAGATAACTCATAAATATTAACCAACCCTTTTGTAAACTAATGTAGGAACCAATAGATTGATAAGACGAATAGAAGGATGTTTGGAAAATATGTAGCATTTAAATCCATAGAAGTTTCTCCATGCACATAAATTAAGGATCACATAAATTAATTGAAAGTGTGACTCCGTTAAAATGAATCATCAAACTTCAAATCCAAATATAAATCGGGTATATCTCAGGTATGGTAACTTCATTGTAAGAATGAATAGATTCATAAAACCAAGACAAGCATGATTAACAAAATATGTATTAATTAAATCCATATAAATTACGTTAAGTATCAATTTAAATTATTTAGATATGGAGCATCCAAAAAACAGTTTGTAAAGAAACAAAGAAATAAAATCAGTACAAAATAAATACAAAATGGTATAAGCCTTTCAATAATTTATGGTCCATAAGTTGTGAACTATAAAACCAACCCATAAGGCCCAAAACTTTAATCAGTTTTCTTAAATCCTAATCTCATTACCTCCGCTAAACATACCCTCTTATTAACTCGCTCTGTATCAAACTGAAGATAAAAAATTAGCGCCATAATCTCAATGCATATTTGAAAACCCTCACACTTTGGAAGCACTCGATCAACATTTAATTGTAGGTTTTTCTATTCCAGAAGTTGGAAATCTTCTCTGCAGGTTTGTCTTCTTTGATTGTTTTTTTTTAGTTAGGTTTTTAATGTGGATGTTCAATCATCACTATCTGTTAAAAAAATTGATTTTTTGGACAGTGGTTACAATAATTACTTGTAGCTAGCCCTAAATCAACTATATTTTCCCAATTCTTATGTATAGTTATGGAGAATAATAAGAATTTTATAGCAAGAGATAGAAAGTGTTTTCCACAATGCAGTACCCAAATGTCCAAAGAGTCAAGGAGGATAAGAAAGTCTATTCCGAATAAGCGTAGAAACAGTGGTGTGTCTCACTCTCTACAGACATCTCCTATTATTCATACACTTCCGGCCAATGTTCTTATTACTACAAACGATAATGGAGGTCTGTTTTTGATGATTGTTTTTCATAATACGTATATAATTTTAATGTTATATTAACTGAAATCTATTTGCGTATCTATAACAACCAGTATCATCAAAAGGTCTGTATGAACCCTCAAGTCTATATTACAAGCCAAGGAACTTAAATCACAGTCAAACTGTAATGTCGTCCGAATCCTCTTCTACAAATATGGGTAAACAACTCTATTGGTACTTTTCAAATTGTTTTACATACTGATTGTAAAAAATGTGAAAATTCTAACTATTTATTGCTGGAATTAACCAAATCTCGTCATGTACAGCATGTCACACGCCTGCCAAGTTAGATCCATCATGTGTTTGTAGGATTCATTTGACTTCATCCAGTTTTGGTAAGTTTATAAATCATATTTTTTAAGGTATGATATCATATTTGACCTTGTCACTTTGTTTCAATTTTTAGGACAATTGGAAAATGCTAATTATGGTGTGCATGAGTCTAGAAAGAGGAAACAAAGATTGAAAATTATTGAAGGTGATGAAAGGAGGACAACTTCAATGGTTACACCACTTGCATCATCCAATCATCATATTCAGAGCAGTCCTTTAATGAATATTACAAACTGTAAGTTCTTTAGAGTTTTCTTATTACTGTTAATCATTCATTGAATGTTGCTCGAAGTTGTATAACATTTGTATATTTTTTTTTGCAAGTGGATCGTGTTACAGTAAGTTCCCGTGGAAGTCATATTCCAACTCCTCCGAATATTGATATTAGAACTTCTCGACGTTTGCCAAAGTGTTCGGTAGTAGGTACTAATGGTATGTGGTTTATTTTTAGCAATCTGACTAAATATACGTTTCCGATTCATTGTATTTTGAATAATGTATTCCATATGCTCCTGCCCGTTGAAACTGAGTTTAATGATCATTTCTAAAATGAAACGGCAGGAAAAGAAAACTCTTACCCTGGTGAAAGCTCTAACTGTGATGATTCCAATTCTTCTGATCGTTTACCATCTTCTGTCGTAAAAAACATTTCCGGAATTTCAAGAGGTACGTACCCTCTTTTAACCTATCAAAGTATTTTTCCAGATAACACTGACATCTCCTAATATTTCTCTTATATAATCATCTTTTTTATGTATCTATATAATTTTGTAGAGTACGTTGATCATGGAGATGCTATTTTTACATGTTTTTACTGTCATGCAATGCTTTGGAAAGATGAAATGCTTAGGGGGAATTTGGATTCTAAGAAATCGGCTTTTTCTCTTTGTTGTTCGAACGGAGACGTTGAATTGCCGCCCTCACCTGACCCTCCTCCATTTCTTGAAAAACTTTACAGAAGAAGTTCGCCTGAAAGCCGCAATTTCATGAATAATATTCGAGCATATAACATGATGTTTTCCTTCACATCTCTTGGTGGCAAGGTTTCTAAAAGTTTTCAAAAAAGCAGAGGTCCTTATGTTTTTGGATTACAAGGACAAAATTACCATCGCATTGGTACTCTGCTACCAAATGAGGGTGAAGAGCCCAAATTTTCACAGCTTTATATTTATGATTCCCAAAACGAGGATTTTAATCGTCAAAAGGCTGTAAGGTAAATTAACAATTCACTAAATATTCGTTTGAATATCTCTTTTACTTATATCTCCTATATGTACTAAAATAATTTTCTACATAGTGTCAAGGAAGGTTCCAAAACAACTACAAAACAACTCCTTGATCTTTCCATCATATCCAGTGTTAAAAAAATGTTGGATTCTTGTAATCCACTTGTGAAGTCATTTAGAATGGTACGAGATTGTTTTAAAGAAAATGAGTGGCAAGATGTAAGACTCAAGCTCATTGGAACAAGGGATAAGGATGGTAGAACTTTTAACTTGCCTACATCTGAAGAAATTGCTGCATTAATAATTGGTGATTTTGATGGAGCCTTTGATAAAAGAGATATCATAGTCCAAACAAGATCAGGCGGTCTTCAGAGAATTAGTGAGCTTCATCCCTCTTATCTTGCATTGCAATATCCACTTATTTTCCCATATGCAGAAGATGGATTTAGACTTGGTATTAAACATCGAGGTATTTCAGTTGATTCTGATATAGTTAGAACCAGCACGACAATGAGAGAATTTTTTAGTTACAGACTACAAGACAGACCCAACCACTTTTCATTGTTACTCAATGCTCAAAAGCTATTCCAACAGTTTGTGGTTGATGCTTATACAATGATAGAATCTGCACGGTTAGCTTACATAAAGACACAACAACCCAAACTTAGAAGTCAAACCTTTAAGAATTTAAATCAAAGTGTTCAAAGTGGAGAAAGCGATGCGTCAAACTGTGGAAAACGAATTTTGTTGCCTTCATCATTTACCGGCGGATCGAGATATATGATGCAAAAGTACCTAGATGCTATGGCAATCTGCAAAGCTGTAGGATATCCGGATCTCTTCATAACAGTCACCTGTAATCCCAATTGGCCTGAGATTTATAGATGTTTAAAAGACAAACGACTGAATCCTCAAGACAGACCAGATATTATCTCACGTGTATTCAAAATTAAAATCAATCACCTAATTCAAGATTTCAAGAAACATAAATTCTTTGGTGAGATACAAGCAAGTAAGTGATTCTAAAATGTTTTAATTAATTTGTCAACCATAAATTCTTTAATAACAGTTTTTTTCATGTAAAATTTCAGTTATTTATACAATCGAATTTCAGAAACGTGGCCTACCTCATGCTCATAAATGTTTGTTCTTAAGTGCCAAGAACAAGTTTCCAACTGCTAAAGAAAGTGATTTGGCTATTAGTGCTGAAATACCTGACAAAGAGACGGATTCTGAACTGTATGAACTTGTCAAACAGTTTATGATGCACGGTCCGTGTGGTACAGACAACCCTCATTGTCCATGCATGGTTAATTTAAAATGTTCAAAAAAGTTTCCGAAAAAGTATGTAGATGAGACTTGTGTTGATTCTGAAGGATATCCTATCTACCGTCGTCGTCAAACATGTAACACTGTAGAAAAAAATGGCGTGTTGCTTGACAATAGGTTTGTAGTTCCCTACAATGCTATGTTACTCAAAAAGTATCAGTGTCACATAAATGTTGAGTGGTGTAACCAAACAGGATCCATCAAATATTTGTTCAAATACATTAATAAGGGTCCAGATAGAGTGACAGCTTCTGTTTACCAAAGTACGACAACTGCTGGCAAGAACAAGGAAAATGAGGAAATGACCAATAATCAAAATCAGTCAAACAAAACAGAAGTAGATGAAGTTAAAGCATATCTTGATTGTAGATATGTTTCAGCATGTGAAGCTGCTTGGAGAATCTTCAAGTTTGACATACACTATCGACTTCCATCTGTTGAAATATTGCCTTTTCATTGCGAAGATGGTCAGGCTATTGTTTATGACGATAATTCAAACTTGTGTGACGTGGTTAGTAACCCAACTGTGAAAATGTCTATGTTTACAGAATGGATGAAATGTAACCAAATGGATGCATTCGCTAGAACATTGAAGTATATAGAGTTTCCAAGACACTTTGTATGGATACGTAAAGAATGAAAGTGGATTCGTAGAAAAAGACCTTTTGGTGCCGTTGGTAGGATACATTATGTACCTCCATCACTTGGTGATTGTTATTTCTTGAGAATTTTATTGAATCACGTTATAGGACCAATGAGTTTCGATGATATAAAAACAGTTGATGGAAAAATTTATCCTACCTTTAAAGATGCGTGCCTCGCTCGCGGTCTGTTGGATGATGATAATGAGTATATAATTGCCATGGAGGAAGCAAGCACATGGTCCACTTCTGATTTCTTGCGTACATTTTTTGTAATGCTGTTGATGTCAAATTCCATTTCTAGGCCTGGTCATTTCTGGAGACAAACAAAATCTCTGTTGTGTGAAGATATATTATACCAGCAACGGAAGGTTACTGGTATTTCTGGTAATTTTAAAACTTTAAATAAAGCTCAAATATTCTATTCTGTTTGTAATTAAATTTTTTTATGCTAATTACCAAACATCTGTTTTATTTTTCAGATTTGGTTCTTCCAGAGGAAGAGATTGAAAACATTTGCCTATCACATATTGAAAAATTGTTACTTGCTTATGGAAGTACGTTAAGCTGCTTTTCAGACATGCCGAATGTTCCTGGAAACTACATTTCAGCATTGAACAATCAAATGATAATGAAAGAACTTTCCTATGATCGGAGTAGCTTAAAAAAGGAACTTGCATCTTTCTTAAAATCTTTAACTGATGAACAGCACAAAGTGTATCAAATTGTCATGAATGCAGTTGCTAAAGGAAATGGAGGTGTTTTTTTTTTCTATATGGTTACGGTGGAACTGGTAAAACATTTCTATGGAAAACATTTGCAGCTGCGTTACGCTCCAAGGGTGAAATTGTTTTGAATGTTGCATCCAGTGGTATTGCATCACTCCTATTAGATGGCGGTAGAACAGCTCATTCCAGATTTGTTATTCCGATAAACGTTAACGAGGATTCTATATGTTCTATAGAACCGAACAGTGAGCTAGGAGGCTTAATAAAAGAAACTAAGATGATAATTTGGGATGAAGCGCCAATGACACATAAGCATTGTTTTGAAGCTTTGGATAGAACAATGAGAGATATAGTCCGTTCCAATAATTCGTCCTTGCAGTCCAAGCCTTTTGGCGGAAAGATAGTCCTTTTTGGCGGTGATTTTAGACAAATCCTTCCGGTCATTCCAAAAGGTACTAGAAGCATGATTGTAAATTCTTCATTGAATTTTTCTTATATATGGCATGATTGTCAATTACTCAAACTAACTCAAAACATGAGGTTAAGAGTCGGTACAAAAGCAAGTAATCTTCAGGAGACCAAGGAATTTGCTGAATGGATTTTACGCCTTGGTGATGGTCTACTTGGTGATCCAAATGATGGAGATGTGGAGATTGAAATTCCAGATGATCTACTTATATTAGATGAAGTCAATCCTATATCTTCATTGATCTCATTCACATATCCGGATATGCAAAACTTTATGTGGGATTCAAATTACTTTCAACAAAGAGCCATTCTTGCTCCCACAAATGATGTTGTTGATTCAATAAACACAGAACTGTTAAATAGTATCGTTGGTCAAGAGAAGATATATCTAAGTTCGGATTCTTTATGTGATACTGAACAACATTCCGACCTTGACATGGCATTGTTTCCTCCGGATGTGCTAAACAAAATGCATTTGTTAGGATTACCTAACCATAAATTGGTTCTTAAGGTTGGAGCTCCGGTAATGTTACTTAGAAACATTGATCAAACAAATGGTTTGTGTAACGGTACACGGCTTCAAGTAACAAAACTTGTAATTGAAGCAAAGATTATTACCGGAACTAATATAGGTCATCATACTTTGATTTCAAGATTGAAAATGACACCAAGTGATAAAAGATTACCAGTGAAAATTGCTCGAAGACAGTTCCCACTATCCCTGTGCTTTGCAATGACCATCAACAAAAGCCAGGGACAATCACTTGAACGTGTAGGACTATATCTTCCACGTCCGGTTTTTAGTCACGGGCAACTATACGTAGCTGTATCTCGAGTAAAGAGCAGGAGTGGTTTGAAGATTTTGATATGTGACAGCGAAAAACAAGTATCTAAAACCACAACTAATGTGGTCTACAAAGAAGTTCTACAAAATCTGTAGTGCTCGTAAAAATATCATTTTGTATAAAACTCTTTTTCATGTACGAATGAATATGTTATAATCTTTTGAATATCCTATCAACATGTTTCTTTTATCTAATAATAATGATGGTTATTAATATTGTTTTAACAAAAAGTAGACATGTTTAAACTGTGATAGATTTAATAGTTATAAGACAATGAAAGCCAAATAATAATAATATATATACAAAACACAAGGAATCACTAATGCGAGTAATACTTCCATTCATTAGTCATTAGGAAGAATACATGCTTTTAATACATTGAAATTTTAGTATTTGATTAACCAAAAAAAACTGATCTGTATGTACACCCTTCGTACCACAGGGTCAAAACTGCCGGTTTCAACTATTACAAAACAGTTTTAAGTAAACCAAAAACCATATTCCAAAAACATTGTTTCCATACATCATAACATCAACTCCACCAGCCATACAAGCATTCAGTTAAACAAGAAAATACCTTTACCCATCACGAACTTAAGGGTAAATTCTTCACGAGGAACCATCTTTTTGTCCTTCACAAAATTCTTCATGTTTTTAATGTAAAACCGACCATCCGGAGCCTCGATTCCCACTTGAACATCCCAAACATTACCTTCAGCATCTACAATCTTTAAACACCTCTTCCTATCCAAGCCAATTTTTTTAGCAAGATGTTTTTTAATGCGCTGTAACAAAAAAACAAATTATGTTAACAAAGATAATATAATGATATCATTAATACATCCTAAAGATCGTAAGTACCTTTTGGTTACAGAAACTTACAAAATGATTGTCCACACGGAAAACTATTGGAATAGTTTCCTCATTCCTGGCTACAGGGAGCATATTAGCTTCTGTGCGATTACTAACCTCATCCACATCTTCAGCATCAGAAATACTAATAACGTCTTCTTCAATTTCTTCCTTAACAGCAGCAGCATATAATTCCGGCGGCAACACTAAATCAGCATTCTTTGAACAATTGAAAACGAACATATCAAAATTGTGAAGATCAATCATTTCAAACACAAGCATATGCTCATCAGTTATTGACAATTTCTTCTTAATCCGATCCCATCCAGTGGTTATGTAAAGCTGATTGTCAAAAACTTCCATTCGAACAAACACTTTAAGCTTTCCAGGACCTCTAATAACTACTGGATAGTTTGGGATGGTATTGTCCATCTTGTGATGTACAAATAAACGATTGATATGCTTCAATGAAAAAAAGTTAGACATTAGTAATATATATACTAACAATAAATAAATAACAAACCATAATCAATATAATGAATTCAGATTGTGAACTACATACCATAGCATCCGGTTTATCAAAAGCACCATAGGGTCTGTAGTAAAAATAATCAGATGGAGCAAATTCAATACTGTCATAGAAATAAAATATTCGGAAACTTGATAATGCTTCTTCATACTGAAATACCAGCCAGGATCCAGATTGTAGCTTCAAAGTTTCAACAACAGAATACCACCCATTGTAAAAATAACAGAAGTTTGCTAACTCATATACCTTCACTTCAAAGACCTGCCCATTCGTTGTCCGCATTTTCACAAAGCCTAATGGATAGTTAAAGTCTGTTATCCATTCTTTATATTTTTTTGGGAGAACCTATGCATAAATAAATTAAAATTAGAAATTGTGTAATATGATATTATAAAGAAAACTAAATTTACCATAACCGAGAGCAGGGTACTAACCAAACATTTTCTTTGGTTGTCCTCCATGTAACATGCAAAACCATACATCCTTATAACTTTGAAGTATCAAATAAAATTGTATTAATATCATTAATAAATAAAAGAATAAAATATTAAAAGATTATTCAAAAAAATGTTAAGAATACAAAAAAAAGACTTGAAAACATAAATGTATCATCTAAACTGAAATAGTGCCAATAACTGTTGAATATGAATGACCAAAAAAAAGACTCGAAAACATAAATGTATCATCTAGCTCATTGATTGAATAATCAACCAAAACTCCTGTTGCTACCCAGGAAGCCGATCTACTGTTCCTAAATGACATTCAATCTACTATTGAGTGCAATTTACTGTTCCTAACGCACACTCAATCTACTGTTTAATACAATCAACTATTGCTATAAAACCCTGTTGCTAAGCAATAATACAATATACTGTTCCAACCCAAAAGTATATATCCGCACTATTTCAATATCAAAAACACAAACTAAAATTATAATAAACAACATAGTCTTACAAAATTTTTATACAAACTTTTATACAAAATCTTTACACAAAATTTGAAGACTAAACAACATAAACTTGCAGATTTTCATTATTTCTACATATTTGATTTCTGATATATGTTGTTTTAAAAGGTCAACTAACAAAATTTAGACCATTACATAACAGCCAGTCATATGTACATTACAAATCTTCAATCATACATCCATAAAATGTATATTAAATCTGCACTATAATTCCCATGTAACTCGATACGATTTAGAACGATTTTAGAATCCACAAGTAGCTGACATTTCAGAATTACAGTCAAAAAGCATTTCAGAATTACACTATTTTTTAGAAAATCAAATCAAAATTCTATTAAAATACATATTGTTACTCGAGCATAATCTGTTATTAGTCTAGACTTGCGGTAACTTGGTCCAGTTCAGCAAATATCATTCCATACATAATCGTACAAAATCTTCATACAAAGTCTAATAAACAGTCCTTTTTAACATTGCCCTAATTGAGTTGAAATAAAATAATTTGACAAATACTAAAACTATTAACTTCAATCGATCATCAATGCCTACAACTATTAACTTCAATCGTTCATCAATATGAAAATCAGAAGTATAAGTCATAGAATAAACACCCAAGAGCCGAATATATACTACCGTGGTATAATAAATTACCAGAAGAGAACATTTTACAACAACAAACTCTTCGATTGATGCATATAGATGATTACCTGTGGATTCGTTTGCCAAAGATCTTGAAGAAAGGTCTCCGTTCGTTCTCGCAAGTTAGTTCCGAAAGACGTAAATGTTCGATACAAAATGTCTTTAGGGCTATATTTCAAACACAGGGCCTTCAACCCACAAGCCCATTGACAGCTTCTAATTGGATACAAATTCTTTGGCCCATTTTGAAATTTGATTATTTACAACCTAAAATGAATAGGCCTTTTATTGAATTATACAATAACAATGGACTTTTACTGAATTTTACACTAACAATGTAGGAAAATAAATTAATGTTATATATAAGAAGTTATTACACAACGTAAAATTAGGTCATGCTTATCAAACATGTAGACTAAAACAAACTATCTTTAACATTGTTTTATAAAGATATGTAACTAAATACAAAAATTTAAATAATATGTTATAATATTTTTTTAGCATTTGATTCCGATTGTTATTAGAACAAACCCGTGTGTTCACACGGGTGTACACCTAGTATTATATAATGGGTTAAGTTATTCTATAAATGCTCCTAAAAATAAGGAGTGTAAGAAGACATTATAGAGTGACAAGTGTCGAATAACCTAAAACCTAAACCTACTACACCACCACTCAAAACCTAAACACCCACCCCCACCCCACCACCATCCAAAAAGGGAGGAAAAAGACAAAAAAATTGGATGTTAACTGGAAATCTGACAAGATTTTGCTTTTGAATGAAAATGACAACAAAATTGAAAGCACATGGACCCGGATTTAAAAGGTTTGAGTTTTGGACTAAAGTGACAAAAATGACCAAACCTCAGGGACCATTTTGGCAGTTTACTCTTGATATAAATTTTGTTCAAAAACGGTTTAAGTCAAATGCAATACATTTTCATTAGATGATGTGCATTTGAGTTGCTTTACGTTTCGTGAGTCATGTCAAATATAACACATTTTGGTGCTTATATTTTATTGACGTTTTCAGTTGGTCTGTATTTTAACGTGTATGTACACGTCAGTATAAATTCAAGTTGGTTTACGTTTCGATGTATTGACCCCTCGAGTTTTACGTGCTTAGTTTTATGTACTTGTTAGTATAAATTCAAATTGGTTTATGTTTCAACGCAATTTTTTTCGAACATAAGTCATGTCAAATATAATACATTTTTTTCTTAATTTTTTAGACATTTTTAGTTGTTCTATGTTTTGATTGATAACCAATTACAAAAAAGAAAAAAAAATTCATAACGCTTAAATCACATTAAAAAGCCGACCCCCACAACGGGGGAAATTAATTCTAGTTGTATAAAACCTTTACATATACAATTATTAAACAAATAGAATTATTTAAATTAATATAAAATAGGAGACCCACTACCAATCCACTTCCTTATCAGGGTCCAAACGAGCCCGAGATCGACTAGGGTCTAGCTCGAATTTGTTTAACTTATGAGAGTTTGAACTGACTCATTTCGAGCATAGTTTCTAATAATGTACATCAAAGATGTAACTCAAAGAATACCAAGATTTCAAAATAAGTCTTAATAAACAACTAAGACTAAGAGTCGTTACATGACCTAAACGTCTAATAAAACTTAGCACGTGTGTAGGTAGTGGTACGACATCAGAAAGAGATCTTTGAGTTACAGGATACAGGACGTAAATCAGTGAGTTCATGTCCCCCTTTTCTTTTAAACTGTTTTCGGTTTTATAACTTACGGGGGTGAGATACATGTTTCAAATGTTCAAAAGTTTCAATGGTATGGTTTAGCTAAGGAATGAACTGTTAGATCACGTGGATGATGTAGTATCTCTCCTAAGTGCCATTAATCTTGTTTAAGACCGAGGGGCATGAGTGATAGATCTATCTGGATGTAGCGAGACCCACCCATGGGTCCTTGTGTGGCCGCATGTGGTGACTATGTCGTTCCCGCCGGATGGACCGGAGGAAATTTGCTAGGTTTGAGCACTTCCTACATACCACACATATTAATGTCCTTGCAAAACATTAATGATCTGTTCATAGACGCTTACATACCGGTTATCAAAGGCATTATCTCAAATGTTTACAAGTCATTGCGAGCTCACATAGAAAACACATGAACTCGCTCAACTTTTGTTGATGTTTTCAAATTACATGTATTTCAGGAAACTAATATGGATCTGGAGGGCGTTGAAAGTTTTCAAGAAATATGTTCAAGTTGATGTCATCTAAACTTTTGGAGGGTTTGATTTGGATTTCTTATTTTAGATAAGACATACGAATCAAAGCCTTGATTTATCTATGTCTTTTGTTTAAAGTCCTTTATGGAACTTGTTTCACTTAAATGGTTTGTAAGTTGAACATGTAGTATGTTTGTTGGTATCAAACAACTTGTGTTTGTGTTGTTTTAAAACTTATTAATGTATGAACATCTTGTGTTTAATCATATAGTTGTTTGTTATAATTGAATGCAATGATATTAAGCAAGTCACACATCATATGCTTCAGCAAAAGTCAGGGTGTGACAGTCATCCGGGCGGATGTCCATTCGGACGACCGAGTTTGCGCGAGTTAGTTTTTCCAACTTTGGTTCGTTTGTTAAGCGTTGCGTTGCGTTTAATCGAGTTGCGAGTGGGCGTATAAGCGTTGCGTTGATAATCACATAACATTCAACAAATAATCACACAAATAACACACATAATATAACTAAATCCGCGTTTCGAGTCTGCGTTGAGTTTGCGTTGTGATAGCGTTTAGTCTAAATAAGCGATGTAAAAAGCGATAAAATGCGTTTAAGTTGTAAGCTTTATAAGCAACGTTTAAATGCGATAATCGTGATTGAGTAAGCGTTGTAAAATAGCTTTGTAATATGCGTTTAAAATGTGTTGAAAATATAGTTTAACCAACATATGAACGTAATGGGTTAATTAGCATCGAATCTCAGAGTACAAGCGTTTACGAAGAAAAAGACAGCGATAGGTAACGATCCGAAAAGTCGGGTTGTTACAGGTTCCTATGAAATGGAACGTCTTTGCTTGGAGAGCTGAAATGGGGAGAATTCCAACGGGAACGACGCCCAGGGACAAAAATGTTGAGATTGATGATGTTTCCGGTCCTCTTTGTGGGTCAAGAGACGAGATGGGAATCCATCTCTTCACCTCTTGCTTGGTGGCGAGCAGGGTCTGCACAACATTTCGAGATGGTGTAGAGAGTTGCTGGAGCTTCATGATCATGTCGGGCTGAAAAGGTGTGGCTAAAGAGATTTTCCATGGGATTGTCATAATCAGGTGCTGGAGCATTTGGTGTGCTAGAATTGGTTTTAAATTCTCTAATAATCAAGTTCAGGTGGAAGATATTGTTAGCGAAATTAAGTCGGTGGGGTTTCTTTGGGCTAGAATTAGACTAAAAGCTAGGTCCGTGTCTTGGACCGAGTGGTGTACTTTTGTATTTATATATAGTTCTTGTGTTTGTTGTGTGGCCACCCCGTTTCGTGGGTTGGTGTTTTCTAATGATATTTTCCTTTCAAAAAAAAAATCTTCATGTAAGTGTTGGTACAACTTCAAGTTTGTTTACGTTCCTACGTATTTTTTTTCCTTAAAAATAAGTCATGCCAAATATAATACGTTTTCATGATTATATTTATGGGCATATTTAGTTGGTGTACGTTTTGATATAAATTTTGTTCGAAAACGGGTTAAGTCAAATGCAATACGTTTTCATTAGATGGTGTGCGTTCGAGTTACTTTACGTTTCATGAGTCATGTCAAATATAATATATTTTGGTGCTTATATTTTATTGACGTTTTCAGTTGGTCTGTGTTTTGACGTTTATGTATATGTCAGTATAAATTTTGTTGGTTTACGTTTCGACGTAATGATATTTTGACCCCTTCGAGTTTTACGTTCTTAGTTTTATGTACTTGTTAGTATAAATTCAAATTGGTTTATGTTTCAACATAATTTTTTTTTCTGAAATGAGTCATGTCAAATATATAATACACTAGGTTAGAACCCCGTGTATTACACGGGTTGATTAAATATATTTTTGTATAATAAAAAAGTTACATCTTTAATTACCTGTGTATAACATGATTTGAATAAGCACGTGTACTACACAACTTGAATAAATATAATGTAATCAGTTAACACGCACAGTCGTCAAAATACGTTTTTGGTAAAAAGAACTTTGATATACTATTTACATATTAGAACATTTTACTTTGTTTTTTATTTTTCTATTATTAGGTTATAAACTTGTGTATTACAAATATTATAACATTTTACTTTGTTGTTTTTTAATTTATTAATAGGTTAAAAACGTCTGTGTTACATCTGGTCGGATCAATAAAATATTAAATAGTTATTATTATTAAGTGTAAAAATAAAAAATAAAAAGCCTCAGGCCCTCAGCCACCACCCTTAGAAACTTTTGAGTATGAAATGAATCTATTCACAATACAAAGAAACACAAATTTTGCACCCAGATATACATTCAGTCCATTAAATCCACTTATTTCTTCTTTCCCCATTCATGACCCATTGCTTTGTACATAAATATTAGTTTTTATTGTTCTATATTTAATACATGTAATCTCAATTAAGTAATCAAAATTAAAGAGGAAAACAATTACAAAAAAATAATATGCACTTTTCAATTTGAAATGAAAAGGGGCTTGCTCTATGTGAATGGCCCCATAAATTTAAGAGATCCAATTGTGTTTGGACTACATCTCCGGTGAAAACAGAGGCAATTTTGCTTGGGTTTCAGGCAGTTTTGCGTTTGCACCACATCTCTGTTCCATTTTGCGAGTCAGTTGATGTCGGTCATTAAACGATAGTGGGACCTTCACATGTTAGGCATGTGATGAAAATAATCTGAGATAATTAACTTGGTTAGTCATAATGGATTAAACCAACAACAAAAATAAACTTAAAGGATGTTTTTAGCAAGTTTTAAACATTAAGGTTGGAACCTGCAAGTTTGAGAAAATATAAAGGACATTTTGTGCAATTTACTCGCAAAATAATAAAATAAAGATAAGTGTAAAGATTATATTAGAAGATAAATATAAATATAGAGATATAGTTATAGATAAACGTCGACTTAAAATATGGGATAATTTGATAAATTATTTTAAAACTTGTAATTTTTAAGATGAAAATAAACACAGATATATGGCGGGAAAACTAAAAAATAGATGTCTCTCATATCGACACGTGTCCATCAATTGGTTTCTTTTATTATATGTATAGATAGATTTTTGTACTTATTTTTATGGGACAATTGCATATATCCCCTTCTATAATAATACCCTTAATTGCATATTTACCCAACCCCAAATTTTAATTGCATATTTTCCCTTCTTAATTAATTATTTTAAATATGACAAAACTGGCCTTTTCAAATATACATGTGAATTGCCATTTGCAAGACCTAATCGTCCCTGACTCTTCGTTCTCCTTCCATCTCTCTCGGCTCCGGCGGTTAACGTGTTTCTCGGCTCTAGCTATTGCATATTTCCCTCGGTCGGTTCGTCTGCATATTTCCCTCTCCAGCGAGATTGAAGTCTATCACCCGGTTCGTCGGTTCACATCTCTCAGATTGTCGATGGTTTCTCTCTCCGGTGGTTGAAGTGTCTCTCAGTCGGTTTCCCTTACAAATTGCAATAGCTTGTGCGTATACTTTTGTTAGGCTGTGATTTTGTTTGCATTTAACAGCAAGGAATGCATGCTTTTATTTAAATCTGAGTTGAAATATATTAAATTAATTATACATACATTGTTTTTAATACCTGTTGATGAGCTTGTCTTGATCAGACTGCATTCTCATGAGTTGGGTGACATACATAATACATGTGGTTTTGTACTTTTGTTTGCATATTCTACATATTGTTTGATATCATCGAATTGAAAGATTGGATATTCATGATTTCTGGGGATTGTGATTTTACTGGTTGATTGATTTAAAATGGGAGACGAAAACGTAACAATAAAAAAATCATGGAAAAGACAAAAACAAGTAATAATATTGGTAAATATGCATATTTAAGTTTCTATATAAAATTAAGGGTAAAATAGTAATAATATAATATGTTTTTAATATAAAAAATTAAAATAGGTAAATGTGCAATTTTATTAGTTAAAAAGGAGATATATGCAATTTTAATTTTGTATTGGGTAACTATACAATTGCCCCCTTTTTTATAGACGTTTTCAGTTAGTATACATTTTAATTGATAAGCAATTGCAAAAAAAAAATCATAACGGTCAAATCACATTAAAAAGCCGACCCCCCCCCCCCCCATGCAACGGGGGAAATTAATTCTAGTTATATAAAACCTTTTTTTTGGTAGGTGACTTTCTATGTACTGGACCTATTGGTCACCGGGTTCATGTCGAAGACAATCCCCCGTCAGCCCCGCACTCTCGGACGCGATGTTCGATCGGGCCCCGGCCGCCGTGCAAGCTGACTTCCGCCCGGAAACCATACTGCCCCCACACGAGAGACTTATATATACGATTATTAAACAAATCGAATTATTTAAATTACTATAAAATAGGAGGAGACCCACTACCAATCCACTTCCTTATCAGGGTCCAAACGAGCCCGAGATCTACTAGGGTCGACTAGGGTCTGCTGTCTAGCTCGAGTTTGTTTAACTTATGAGAGTTCGAACTGACTCACTTCGAGCATAGTTTCTAAAGTTTAAGTTTGGCTCATGGGTAGTTTTTCATGATCGCAATTTGTTTGTAACTTATACTAGTTTATAACTGATAATCTTTAAGTTATAATTATACTTAATAAGGTATAATTTATAATCTATGTTACATGCAGATATGTTTATCCCGATTAAGATGGCAAATTATCTATAAGTTAAAAGTATACTTAATAAGGTATACCTTATAATCTACGTTACACGCAAATATGTTTATCCCGATTAAGAAGGCAAATTCATAGAAACCTTAATATTGATTGTCTATTTGCTAGTCCATTTGGATTAATGTGATAGTTAATCTGGCATAAATTAAACAAAATACATACAATTAATCTTTATCCTAATCCTAACGAACTTAATAAAGATCTTGAAGGGAGAAGAGTCCTACTACACTACGTATATGTGAACGCCCAGCGCTATATATATATAGATACACATATATGATATATTTATCCCATCAACCAAAACTCCATTGCAGATTAATTAACTTTAACAAATTCAAAACATGAAGTTGTTTAGACTTCTTATTGCAATCTTCATCACTGCATGTGTGCTGCAGTCATCTTTGGCTATCCAAAGCAAAAAGGTGAAGTAATATTCATGCATATGCATGGCTTTCATCACTCTTTTTATTTTATTTTATTTTTTTTTTCTGTAGCTTAATATTTTTCTGTAATTTTCCGGTTTTTACAGTCTTACATAGTCTACTTGGGAGGAATTAATCCTGAACTTGAAGCATCCCAGATTAAAGATTCTCACTTTGAGTTTCTTGGTTCATTATTAGGGAGGTAAATATTAAATGATCTGTGTATATATACAAGAATAAAACATCACAGGTTTACTTTTGATCTTATTGTTTCTTAACTATGTTTTGAAACAGCAAAGAGAAGGCTGATGAGTCGATGATTTACTCGTACAATAAACAGTTTAACGGCTTCGCTGCTCTCCTCGACGAAGAAGATGCTGCTAAACTTGCCGGTTTATATATGTTCTTATAACAATCTTCTTGTTTGTTGCATGAAAATATTTAATGTGGAGTTAATTTACATTTATATCATGTAGAACATCCGGACGTGGTGAGTGTGATCCAGAATAAAGTGCGAAAATTACACACAACCCGTTCTTGGGATTTCTTAAAGCTTCAAAACAAGGGTGTCGTTGGTTCGTCTTCGTTGTGGAGGAAAGCAAGATTTGGTGAAAACATCATCATTGCCAATCTTGACACTGGTAACATGTTTTGTGCTTTACTGATTAATTTTGAATGTTAGTTATATTTCAACTTTCTAAATTTTAATTTATAATTTTATCTTACATAAGGTGCTTGGCCCGAATCGAAAAGCTTCAATGACACTGGTTATGGGCCCATTCCATCTAAGTGGAAGGGTGGATGTTATAACCAAACCTTAGTTCCTTGCAACAAGTAAGCATATTACATCCATGTTCTTTTCTGTTCTGAAATATATCAAAATACATATTATACATAATTATCTATATATTGATTATGTTTGCAGTAAACTTATTGGGGCCAAGTACTATAACAAAGGTTATCAAGCCTCTAATGGAATGATAATGAAACATTCAATGAACACTGCGCGTGACCATGAAGGACACGGTAGCCATACGTTATCTACCGCAGGTGGTAACATTGTTCCAGGAGTGAGTATTAATGGAATCCGAACTGGAACTGCTAAAGGTGGTTCACCACGAGCGCGAGTGGCGGCTTACAAGGTCTGCTGGCCACCAGCCTTGTTAGGCGGTACCTGTGATGATGCAGATATAATCAAAGGGTTTGAATCCGCCATCCATGATGGTGTTGATGTGATTTCAGTATCTCTTGGTGGACCTCCTGGTGATTACATGAATGATGGGCTAGCCATTGCCTCATTCCATGCTGTCACGAAAGGAGTCACTGTTGTGTTTTCTGCAGGGAATGATGGACCCACACCTGGATCAGTTACCAATGTGGCTCCTTGGGTGATAACCGTAGGGGCTAGCACGATTGATCGCGAGTTTCAATCTTTTGTAAATCTTGCTAGCGGGCTTAAGCTGAAGGTTCAAACATATATACTCTATTCGTTTACCAATAAGCTTGTTTTCCTTTTGAGCTATAAACATCTAGGCTTAAATGATATGTTGTGTCTTACTATTAACAGGGATTGAGCTTATCCAAAACCTTGCCACATTCAGAATATTATCCTCTAATCAACGCTGCAAATGCTAAAGCTGAAAATGCAACGATGGCGGATGCGTAAGTATTTTTAATTTCTTTAAACATTTTCTTAGTTTTTCGCTTTTTTGTATATAATTATCGATTATCATGTATATATTGTGTGTAGATCTCTTTGCACTCAAGGTGCACTTGACCCGAAGAAGGTTCAAGGGAAGATCTTGGTGTGCTTAAGGGGAGGCAATGACAGGGTTGACAAGGGCACACAAGCTAAACTTGCTGGTGCTGCTGGCATGATTCTTTGCAATGCTGAAACCAATGGTGATGAAATAATAGCTGATCCTCATGTGCTGCCAGCAACACATATCACATATGCTGATGGGCTTCGTCTCAACGCCTACCTCAACTCTACCAAGTAAGTACCCTCATCCCAAAAGGGCCGGCCTGACTCGGCCCATTTTGCTACGTCTAATCATTATATCTCTTTCTATTTCTGACGTGATATGTTATGTTGATGGATGTAGTGAACCGTTAGGCTACATAACCCATCCTGAAGCTGCCATAAACATAAAGCCTGCTCCATTTATGGCCGCGTTCTCTTCTAGAGGCCCGAATTCAATCACACCAGAGATTCTTAAGGTGTTTTGATCTACCAAATGGTTATCTTCATTTGCATGTTGTGAACTGCAAATTAATTATCTTAATTTTATGATAATGTGCAGCCTGATATTACCGCGCCTGGTGTGAATATCATTGCAGCATACTCCGAAGATCCGAAACCAGTATTTCCATATAACATAGACTCAGGCACTTCAATGGCTTGCCCACATGTTGCTGGAGTTGTTGGTCTCCTCAAAAGTGTCCATGTTGGTTCAGTTCTGTTTGAACATAAAGGAAAACATGAAAACATACCTTTGGTTGCATCAGCACAGGTTAGCAGAGAATCCAGCAATGGAGACGCAGCCATTAAGGTTGACATGATTGTCATCTTGGTCTGGTTCCTCCTTAGGGTGCTGACTGATGATGGAGGCTAAGTAAAACCGATAAGGGAATCGGTATAGGAGAGGAGGTCGAATTGATGTTAGGCTAATGGGGTGTGTCTGTTTGTGTAACTGAGTAACCCTCTAACCTCCACATAATTAACCTTATATAAGCACCCAGGAGGAAACCCTAATTAGTTAATAAGGGTAATATGGTCCATCAACAATTACCAACTAATTATTTAATAGGATTGTTATATATTTTGATCTATATAATGTAAATGATTATATGGCTACTAGATTAAATATTAAACATAATATATTTAATCTTACATTCTCCCACTTAGCCGAGTAATCATTTACTATGAGTATTAGATAAGCCTGATCAGGAGTTAACACTCATTTTAGCCTTAAACAAGTACTATAGCAGAAAAATACAGCCGTTGAATCATTATGCGACTCAGGACCCCCATTAATCATACTATAGCCTTAATTTAAAACCTAATCGTCATGATCAAAATACGCGTAAGCCCTTTGTTTGATTTGTAACTTTATTTGTCTTATATGCCATTATGTCGACTTAACATATTCTTATAGACGTACAAAATCAAACTGATGAGGAAAATTAACTAATACTTAGTCATTCATAGTACGATATGCAGTTGCGCATGGCCATTAACTAATACCCTTCTCTGAGCTCTCTTAATAAGACTTATGGGTAATAGCCCTTCAGTTATAGGATCCTTAAGCATATCATGAATGATTTCGATACAAAACTTAGTTTCCTCAATTCGTTCATAAACGAATAATTAATTGCGTATCGAAATTTAATGCAGCACCTCTTGAACTGTTACTGTTCAAGGAGTCATGGTAGCTGACTTTATCACACTAAGTCTTCAAAACATTAATTATATGGAGTTAATAAACTTATGAGTCCACTGATATATTTCCAACAACATTTAGTGACTATATTATGTCGTTATAACTTAGGTTGTTAATATCAGTTTGTTATGACTCTTCCATAAGATAAGTTTTGTCTGCTGACATAAAGATATACCCGAAATTACATTTTGTCATCTTTGAATATCTCAAAGTTAGAGTAATAAACCGGTTTTTAATTCTCACTTCTTCTTTAAATTATAGTCTCTCGTTTCCTTTTAAAGATATTATAATACTCCATTAGATGCTTCACAATAATCTAGACATATCTAGCGTGTTGCAATGTGAGTAATATCTAAACGAGCATAGACTTAAACTTACATAAGGCTTTCAATTAATGAAGCGTAAATAAATAATCTCACTTATCCAATTATCCTCTAAAGGAGAGCAGTATTGTTTGTTACATATGTAAGGACCCATTTAATGTTAAACTTATGGAACAGAACTAATATCCCATTGGGTCTATCTCAGTATGTTATGATATCAATCACGTAAGAGATATCTCTGAGATTTATTATATCAAAGTTTGTGTTAACAATGCTTTGACTTATGTAACACATACTTGTCAAAAGAATGTCATCTATATAGACAAGTTTATCTTAGTTGCTCCCACTCATTTTGAGGTAGGTACATTAATCCACTTGATTCTTGATGAAAATAATTACATTAGCTTTTCATCACATTATGATGTTTGCATTAACCCATACATGGATTTTATTGGCTTACAAATAAAGTGTTCTTTAACCTTCAGTTTGAAACTTTAGGTTGTCTTATGAACATGTAAATGTGTCAGCCATTTGTTATGGAAAATTGTTTATAATGTTCATCTAATGTAGCTCAAAATTATTATAAGCTACTAGAACAGTGATGATCCTTAAAGAAATCTTTTGTAAGAAAGACTCTTTCATAATTTATCTCTTCCTGAGTATAACCTTTGACAATCAATCATGCTTCTTTGTGTCTTAACGTTTATATTAGGATTTGGTTTTCTTATGAACACTCTTAGGTAATTCAATCAAATCCCAAACGTTATACGAACACATAAAATCAGTTTTACTAGAAAACTGTTTTATTCCATTAAGAATATTGATTGACACTAATGGCTTAATTTTAAGAGATAGGATCAGTAAACATTTCCAAAATCCATTTCAACTTCAGTTAGGGAGGTTATGTAATCATCAAAGTTAGTAGGTTTTTAAACCTAGATGACCTCCTGAGTTGATTATTGGGTTCATTAGAAGTTTCAGTTTTATGGATTAGCTCTTGGTTAGGTTGCTATCATTTTCATTCTAAGTTTGTAAGAGTTGGTGCAGTATGGTGTACAAGAGGTGTAATGGGAGTTAAATTCGAAGTGAAATTTAATGACATTCTTCCCCCCGCCTCTTGTATTCCTTGCAAATCATGATAAGGACTTTGACTGCTCCCACTGACCTTAGAAATCATTAGGAACTCAGCATGCTTAGGGTCAATATGTAACGACCAACAAATTCTAATAGAGAAACAAGTTAATGACGTCAGTCGTTGTCGTTTCTCTTGTTGAGGATTATGTTAGTTTAGGTAAGAAATCTAAGTGTGCCCACAATTAAGCAGCAATGAAACTTTTGTAAAAGTAGCATTAGATTTTAAGGAGATAAGTCTTGATAGAACAGTGTCGTGATGGAGCGGTGTCTTGTACAAGAGGTGCAATTTTAGGTAATGTAAAATTTTCACTCCCCCACCTCTTGCAACTATTGCAAGTTGTTATTAAGACACTTAATGCTCCCACTGATCTTTGATATCTCTAGAAATGCTACAAGAGAAGTTTCAATGAGGTACGTGACGTGGGAACCTATCATATACACGTTAGACTTTATTTGATTTCTTTAATGTCCAGATATCATAAGAAACTTTAGGGACATGTCTAATAGAAATCTAATTAAGTATATATATATGAATAGATATCTTCTAAGAACGTGTGCCATATGCGACAAAATTTAGATACAAGTTGATAGTCTTTTAAATGATAAATGAATTATGTCTGAATATTCTATTTGGAATAAGTTCCACGAATGTCAATGAATGACTTATGATGGACCCATACTTATTTCTTAAGCCAAGTCATATTTAGGGCTTTAACGTCATGATTTAAAATCACTTAGAATGAGATTAGTTGAAAAAACATCCTCATTAAGAAAGTCATGATGTCTCATGAATTTCGGTTATAATGGATGAAATGCATAAGTCTCATTTTCCTTTTGTCAAGTTCTCATTTGCATGATAACAAAAGTTGTGAAAAGGTAAGGTATCATCTAGTTTCATTTTAATAATGTTTCTATCCAGATATTTAGAACAAATAAGATGAGAGTTTAAGATAAGTGTGACTTTATGTTGACTATGCAAACCTCACAACCTTGATGACATAGCCTAAGTAATGATACTGTACTCTGATTAATAATCAGAACATGTAATGTATCGAAAAGCTTTGTTAGAAGACTGCTTATTATGGTTCTTATAGCCTTAACATTTAATTTTGTCACTAACTCTCGTGTTAGTTATTTGTCAAGTTCTGGTAAGGAAACGTATGGAACTAGAGTCAACTAATCATGTGTTAATTGGAATATTAAAGAATTATCAGACTTAAATATCATTAATAAGTGACTATCTAATTAATTTACCCAACTGTTCTTTTAGAATAATGGATAGTCTCGTTGCTTATGTCTAGCTTAATGACATAGTTATGCAGTGAGATTTTCCCTTCAAGAACCTTAAAGTTGGAATTAGCACTTGTAATTTGTCTATGGACCTTAGAACAATCATCTTTTAAACTATTAGTGGTTGTAAGGTGAATAACAACTTATTTTCCAGCTTTAAACATGTATTTCTTTGTACATATGATGCTTATCAACACACTCGTTATACTTTGGTATTTCTTGAGTGTTGTAGTTGATTTATAATGCATCAGATTGTATAAGTGAAAATCTTAGTATGTAATGTACTGGAAAAAATGTACTTATTTTCATGCGTAAGCCCTTAACTTTATGGGTCATGGTTTTGTATATTATAATGTATTCACATATACCACTTAACTTTATAGTTTAGAGTTTCAAATTAAGGCATGCATCTTAGGAGTTCTAGTGATTATTCCATAAATAAAGATTAGTCTCAGGAAAGACGTAATCTGAAATAACTTTAGTGATAGCATTTACGTTAGAGAGTTCTTGATTATCATAATAGACATCATGTTCGATTTTTCCTATTCATTATGCTCTAATTTTCTTCTTTATAATCTTTATCAGAAGAGAGCAATAGGATTATCGTGTCTTAGGAAATAATCAAAGATTTAATTTAAGAGCTAATTCTTATAGAAACTTTAAATACTTTAAATAAAGCAAACATTTTAGGTTTAAAAAATTAGAGTGGATGAGATATATATATATATAGAAGAAAAATTATAGTGAGTAACATTATGGGTAATAAGAATAAGGCAGACGAAATGATCATAAAACTAATTAAGGATCATTAAGCTAAGGATCATTATGTGAAGAGATTGTGATATGTCTATTACTAACATCAAAATAATAGACTTAGCTAAAAAAATTCTACTTAAACGAAGACAAAACAGCTTTGGCCAGAAGTGTAATCATTTAAGCATATGTGCAAAGTAGTTGTAACAAATCAGCTTTGGCCAGAATTGAAACAATCACTTTAGTTATGCACTTGTTGAGTATGCCATCGATGAATGAATTAAATCAGCTTTGGCCAGAAATTAAGACATTCATGCTTATGATGCATACACAACATAGCTTTCATAATACTTGAATGATAAGAAGATGTATCAAGTCAGCTTTGGCCAGAAATGATATATCAAAAGCTCATTCAAGTTAAGCTATTTTGGTTTTGTAAAACATCATTTGATCCTTATTAATTAACTAAGTAAATTACAAAACCATTTATTTAATAGCAAACCACCATATATCAAAAAATTTCTTTAGTTCACATTTAAATAGCTTAAAATAATGAGATTGCGAGTCGCAACCACGATCTCGACTAATGACGTTATGGTTGCGAGTCGCAACTACGGTCTCGACTAATCACGTTATGGTTGCGAGTCGCAACTACGGTCTCGACTAATCACGTTATGGTTGCGAGTAGCAACCTCATGGTCTCGAGTGATGACGTAATGGTTGCGAGTAGCAACCTCATGGTTGCGAGTGATGACGTTATGGTTGCGAGTAGCAACCTCATGGTTGCGAGTAGCAACCTCGCTAACAGCTGTTAATTGTGATATCATAACCGAAAATTCGAAATCTAAGGGATTAAGAGATATTCTTTCCTGTTTCAAGCTGATCTAATTTTGTCAACAGATTTCGAAATTGCAATCTCTTTATCTTTTTAACAGTTTTATAAAACTTTAGAGGACAAAATAGATCAAAACCAGGAAAAAAAACACTTAATAATCCGAATCATATTCCAAATCATAACAGAATACTTCGAATTTTCTCAAGAACATGATGAACCCTAAAACATAAAACATAAATTCTGGAACCCGAAACCTGAATTTTTAATCCTCTTCTAAACAGATTTCGGCTAAACATAAACAAGTTAATTCCGAATGAACATATCATTAATCTTTTTCCGAAAATCATGATTTCGAGTCGATCTTCATGACTCGAAACCGGCTGTCACAGTTTTGAAAAATTATAAAGAAAATAATCCGTTTTCCAAGTTTCAATCCCAGAATTATGGATACGAAAACAGAACTGACTAATCAACATATGCTCTGATACCACATGTTGGTTCAGTTCTGTTTGAACATAAAGGAAAACATGAAAACATACCTTTGGTTGCATCAGCACAGGTTAGCAGAGAATCCAGCAATGGAGACGCAGCCATTAAGGTTGACATGATTGTCATCTTGGTCTGGTTCCTCCTTAGGGTGCTGACTGATGATGGAGGCTAAGTAAAACCGATAAGGGAATCGGTATAGGAGAGGAGGTCGAATTGATGTTAGGCTAATGGGGTGTGTCTGTTTGTGTAACTGAGTAACCCTCTAACCTCCACATAATTAACCTTATATAAGCACCCAGGAGGAAACCCTAATTAGTTAATAAGGGTAATATGGTCCATCAACAATTACCAACTAATTATTTAATAGGATTGTTATATATTTTGATCTATATAATGTAAATGATTATATGGCTACTAGATTAAATATTAAACATAATATATTTAATCTTACAGTCCACTCTGACTGGAGCCCTTCTGCTATCAAATCTGCCATCATGACCACTGGTAAACTCAATAGTGATCACATGAGTTAATTATTAGTTGTCTTTAATATGTTAGTTTTCTTTAATTTCCTGCGGTGTATTTATGCAGCAAATATACAAGACAACCGAGGGAGGCCAATGCTGGACGAAACTAAAAATGAGGCGAGCCCATTTAGCCGTGGTGCTGGAGATATTGATCCAAATCGTGCTATGAACCCTGGACTAGTTTATGATTTAACTGTAAATGATTATCTTGATTTCCTATGCACTAGAGGATACAGCAACACCATGATTCAGAAGTTTTCTGATCAGCCTTACCAATGTCCTGAAAACAACAGCATCTTAGATTTCAACTACCCTTCCATAACTGTCCATAAACTTAATGGTACTGCCACCGTTACAAGAAGATTGACGAATGTTGGCCCACCCGGCACCTATAAAGTTAGAGTTAAGAGCCCTGATGCGATATCAGTGGATGTGAAGCCAAAGATTCTTGTATTTGAGAAGAAGGGTGAAGTACAGAAGTTTGAGTTGACAATGAAAGCAGATGGCACAAGTGTGATTAGAGATCATGCTTTTGGGGAGCTAATATGGTCTAATGGAAAGCATTACCATGTGAGGAGCCCCATTGTGGTTTCTGTGGCCTAAACTATCTATTAGCAGTTGGTTTAGCAAGTAATGGCTTGTTACTAATTCATTAGGTTTTTTAGTTTTAAACTTTGTTTACAACTATTTTAGTGGAATATTAGGATTTATGTGGTGAATGTAATTATTTTTTGGATTTATCACGGTTTTGTTTATATGGAATGTGATTTGGCTTTATTAAATTTTGTTTATAACTACTTTTTTTGCTTACAAATCTTTTAACATATCCTAATTTACGAAAGTTCTAGCTCTATTTAATTAAATTCACTGGTACACAAAAGGCCTAATGATGCGGTGATATAGGACAAAAGGTGCGGTCCTAAAACCGCACCTTAGACCACGTATAATTGGTATTATAGGGGCATGAAAGAGTTTGATAAAGCCCCTAGCACTATCCGCTTGGGCGTTATAGGGGCATGAAAAGGGAGGGGCATTTCTAGAATAATGCCCAAAGAGGAGGAAAAAAATTGTAAGCATTGAATGAAATGGGCATTAACCGTTACACATTTTTTGCAGGGGCGTTATAATGTTGAGGCAGCGAAAAATGCCCCTTATTGAATGAAATGGGCATTAACCGTCACACATTTTTTGCAGAGGCATTATAATGTTGAGGTGACGAAAAATGCCCCTTAGAGACATTAACCATTACACATGGTCTTATAGCCTCGCATCATAGGTCAAAATTTCTAAAGATAACGACACCTTTTACCTCTACAACCACACTTTTTGGCTTTAAATTTTGGCAACTAAATATGTTTAAAGGTGCGGAAAACGAACTACACTTTTTGTCAATTTTTAGCCAAAACAATAATTTCCTTTTTTTTTTTCAATTTCCAGTAAAATTAATTTCACAATATACACAAATGTTAATATATAGGGAAAAGTGAATATGGGGCTGTTGCACACCTAAGCTGAGGAGCGAAACCCTTAAAACTACGTAGTTTGGTTAGTAAAATTAAAAAAGCTAATATTTTCCTTTTTATTCTCTTTTTCGGTTCCAGTTTCACAGCGTTCACGATTCATCTTTGAAATATTAGTATGAAACTGAGTAGTGTTTTGTGTGAAACGAGTTTCAGTTTATATTTATGGCTGTTGCTCTATTTCAACTAACAATTTTTTTTGTCATCTTCTTATGTTCATTTTACGATTTGACTGAATTTCCACATGATTACGATTTTATATATTATAGTGGTATTTCATGATTAAGTGTATCTAATACAAACCATTGAATCAAAATAAGTTTAGGGTTTCCACAAAATATCAATGTGATATAAGTGAATTCATTATCTTAAATTACTCCTCTATTAGAATATATGTCTATTGAATTTTCAACTTCAAATTAAATTTTAGATTAAAATATGAAGATTGCAATAGCCACGTAACTCCACCATATTTATTGACTAGGTTTTCAAGATTATCATTATCCAATATTTCGGCCAATTTATAATCCAAGTAAAATTCTTACATAATCAAATTACTTTTGAGCGATTGACTTTAATGTTAATTCTAGCCATCTCGATTAGAAGTTGCCAGCCATTTAGATTTTGATTTATGAGCTTCGAGGGTTGTTTTTGAATTCATTGTCCTAGATTATAAAGATGAATGTTGTGAAATTGGAATGGAAAGAGGGAATAAAAAAAAAATGAATATTAACTTCTTTTAGTTTTTTTTTTAACAAAACTACGTAGTTTTAAGGGTTTCGCACCTAAGCTTAGGAGTGCAACAACCCAATATTCACTTTACCCTAATATATATGCCTAAAAAGAAAATAATACACAAAAAAGTTAAAAGCAATATAAAATAACCCATTCAAGTATACATGTTTAAAAAGAAAATACATCTCAAACCGACGTCTTTATACTTGCAACCAGAACCGACGTCTTCAATTCATATTTGCAACTGGAACCATAGAAATTTGTCTGACAAAACATAACGTTACATTAATATATATATATATATATATATATATATATATATATATATATATATATATATATATAGGGTAAGGATAGTGTAAAAAAGGGCCTAAAGTGTGAGAAGTGTATAATAACACTATATATAATAATATATAAACACCGTATAACAATATGTAACACCATATAATACCATATAACACTATGTAACACTATATAACATTATATAACAAATATAACACTATACATCTATCATAGACATGCTATCAAACAACCTATAGTGTTATATTTGTTATATAATGATATATAGTGTTACATAGTGTTATATGGTATTATATGGTCTTACATATTGTTATACGGTGTTTATATGATGTTATATAGTATTATATATAGTGTTATAATACACTTCTCACACTTTAAGCACTTTTTACAGGATCCTCTACCTATATATATATATATATGCTAAAATGAAAACCACCCCTAGTTAAGAGAACCACGAGAACCACTTTCCAACCATTGATCTTTGGAGATGGATGGATGGGATTAAAAGTTATAAAAACAATATTAAATTCTTTTGTCTTATTATGTTTTTAATATTTTAATGTTAAAAGTGCAGTTTAGTAAATTTGCTTGTTTTGTCTTATTGTATATATTGTTTTTTATTATTTTTTTGTCTTATTAAATTAATTGTTTTTTATTAAAATCATATTTTTTAATTAAAAACATTTTAAATCTTTTTTTTTTTACAAAAAATAATTTTTGTCAGGATTTTTTTACAAAAAACGTTTTTACGAGGCGATTTTTTACGAGCCGTTTTTTACGCCCCGTTTTTTACACCCTGTTTTTATACGCCGTTTTTATGCATCATTTTATCACCCGGTTTTTTACGAGCCGTTTTTACGCACTTTTTTTTACACCCTGTTTTTTACGTGCTGTTTTTTACGAGCCGTTTTTTCACGCCCCGTTTTTTTCGCCCCGTATTTACGCGCCGTTTTTTTACACACACGTTTTTAAAATTTTTTACGGTTTTACACTTTTTTTTACGAAAACTTTTTTTACAAATTTTTTTTTACAAAAAAACCTTTTTACAATTTTTTTTACAAAAACTTTTTAACAAAGAAAAAAATTTATACGAAATTTTTTTTACGGTTTTGTAGATGCACTATGTCTGTAGCTTCCGTCTGTACTTAGTCTATATTTTGTTCTGTATGTGCCTATGTATAGTTTTGTTTGTATGTTATTATATAACTGGGAGAAATGGAACGGAAACGTATATTGTACAAGTTCATCCGGTCGGATGGCTTGGCACCATCCGAACGGATGACCATCCGACCGGATGACATAACTTCTCCCAGTTCAGCTTGCCTATAAATATAGACTAGGGGTTCATTTGTTAGAACTTTTGGCTGGTAGTCACTTGGTTTGTCTCTGAGGCGAAGCTCTGTCCAACTCTCACCGGAACCTTGTGTTTTCACAATCTTTGAAAGAGAATGGATGCTTTAAATGTTGATTTTGTTGTTGATTCTTCTTTGACAATGTATATGGATTCCACACTTCTACAGTGATCGATCCGACCTGAGTTGTTTAATCCAGAACCGACACAACCGGTCCTCACAAGTGGTATTAGATGTCACACCCTCAAAATCCACACGCGGAGTATTACCGCGAGGCATGCGACTGACCAGGATCCAGCCACTAATCATACTGAACAATAATAATAGTAAAGTTCACCAACCATAAGGGTTAGTGGTAACCATAGTTAAAATCCAAAAGTTTTTAAGTTTAAATAGCGATTTAAGTAAGTAGCGGAAGCATAGTAGAATAGGTTCAACAAAAGTTCAAGTTTCTAATTTATTTAAGAAACCCCACACACGGGTTTAGACGACCACTACACATCCCCAAGCTGCAAGCTCCTGAGTCATTGTGTACCTTCAAAGCATGCAGTAGGGTGTCAACATAATGTTGGCGAGTTCACGAGTTGTCCAGTTTTAACTTTTGAAAACGTAAGTTGTTTAGATAAAGCATTTATAATCACGTTATTGGGGGAGCTACCCCTTCTGTAAGCTCACTAAACTGTCGATACCGAAACTGTTGACGTAAAGTTGTTGTGCCCCGAGTCAATGTCTATCATCATTGACCAAGTTGCAAGGTCTACTAGTTCACGCCCGATTCCCCCGGTCACGGTGTGAGGTTGTCAAACCTAATAGCGCTATTAACTAATAACCCGTTCACCCCCTGCGATTAATCGGTATTGTAAGCAGGGACTTTTCATGATAGAGATTCGTTTAGTTTTGCTAGTTGTGATTTATAAATAATATCCAAACGTATCCCCCCTGGAGATAGTAATTTAAAAGTACCCATTCGTATTTCCCCCGTAAATATTAGTTCGAAAGTATTTTTCCCAAAGATGGCAGTTTGTTCGTGTCCCTCCCTGGGACACTTGCCTTTAGTGTGTAAACTCACCTTGGGTTGCTCGGCAGATGGTTTACTTGGTCAAGTGCGCTGCTCAACCACTACCTAACATGGTTACCAGTATGGGTCAGACTTGGATACAAATAAGTCACGTATATCCTAGATGTACCTAACACATAGCATACACATCATACCAGTATCCTATACGCCATTGGGCCTGTTCTATTATTTAAACAGTTAAACTATAGCAGTACATGATCCAGTTGAACAGTAGCAGGAAACACACAGCCCAAAACACGTTGTCTCACATTGTGGCCCAATTACTAAGTCAAACATCCCAGTCGAGACCAGGTGTTCTCAACTCGAGAGCACGAGGTCTCGAGCCGCTTCCAGAGATCTCGAGTAGTGAATTTCAAGTTGAAACCGTGTAGGTCTCGAGTCCCGTCTCGAGTTCGGATCAGGAGGTCTTGACTTGAGATCATGCCGGTCTCGAGTTCCTGAGGTTTGTCTGCTGGTCTCGAGCTGTCACGAGGAGGTCTCGAGTCGAAATCCCATGGTCTCAACTGCACACCTGGTGATGGAATCTTTCTAGAACATTCACCATTTGGTATTGTCCAATCAGATTTCATGAATGATTACTATCCAATAAAATTGCACAAACATGTTTCCATCATTCTACCTTAACCAAAATAGATCAAATACAACTTTTTTTCAAACATTCAACACCCATTCATACACACATTCATACAACTCATCATCACGGTTTTCACATTTATCAAACATATTCATCAAACACATTTACCATGTTCAACAGATTCATCCAAATGGTCCTAAAAGCATAACAATAAGTCTACAACATTACAACACACATAACATGCATTTCACAAGTAATAACATGTAATATCTCATCTTTTCCTTCAAGAACATTCATGTGCAAAACTAGTAAAATATCAAAATCGATCCACAGTCATGCATATCATTCGGCCTACATTCTGTCATTCAAAGATCACATTGTTAAACACCTAATCTACTCACAAATAAGCACCCTTATCTCACATTATCATTAATAAAATAGAACCTACTAACCGAATGGAGTCCGAGTGCGAGGCTGGCGAAAACAGTTGCAAGAAGGCTCCCGAGTAACGAACACTAGCTGGTTTGCGAGTCCCTAGCTGCCACCGTGTGGTCCGAGAAGAATGGAGGGTATTTGGTGAGGTGTCGGGTTTTCTAGAGAGAGAAAGCTAGGGTAAGAGGGGAAAAGGGATAAGGAATGTTTCTAGGGATTTGAGGTGATGATTATTCTTGCCAAAAAGGGGAAGTTTGCTGCCTTTAGGATGGGTTTTATACTCATTCTTTGGTGCACCCTAACGGGTTTCCGAGTGGGATTAAAGGGGGTGCGGCCCAACTGTTTATGGTTACTCAAGACCAAGTGGTCTCGAGTCGAGACCTTGCTGTCTCGGTATTCACCTTGGCACATTTACACACACACACACACACACACACACACATATATATATATTAATACACATAACACAATGAGAGGGTCACACAATGCACAAAAGTAAATAACAAATTCTCATTTAATAATATACGTACACATAACTCTTACTAGATAAGAAGGTTGCTCGGGAAAACCCCGAAGTGTCACATTATCCCCAAGTTTTAAGAACTTTCGTCCCGAAAGTTAAAGCGCAGCCACTGGCAAGCTAGCGTGTACGAGAATGCTTCTGCGGGGTGTCACATCATCCCCCAGTTAATTTGGAATTGCGTCCCGAAATTCCATTGCAGTTTCAGTGCTGGGAGTTTCACCTGCAAACAACTGGGGATACTTGCGCTTCATCTTGTCTTCCCGTTCCCAGGTAAACTCTGGGCCACGGCGCGAGTTCCGACGAACTCGTACGATAAGTATCTTACTACGTTTGAGGGTTTTAACTTCTTGATCCGTGATCTCAATCGGTTCCTCAACCAAGTGTAGCTGATCGTCAATAGTAAGTTCCTTGAAAGGAATGATGAGTGTTTCATCTGACAGGCACTTCTTCAGATTAGACACGTGAAAGACGTTGTGCACCGCACTCAGCTCTTCAGGCAGATTCAATCTGTATGCAACCTTACCGATCCTTTCGGTAATTTCGAACGGTCCGACGTATCGCGGATTAAGCTTGCCCCGTTTACCAAAACGAACCACACCCTTCCAGGGTGAGACTTTAAGTAGGACCCGGTCCCCGACCTGGAATTATAAAGGTTTCCTACGCTTATTGGCATAGCTTTTCTGACGGTCACAAGCTTCCGCCATGCGTTGTCTGATCTGGGCAATCTTTTCCGTCGTCTCGACCACAAGTTCCGGGCCAGTAATTTGACTTTCGCCAACTTCCGCCCAACATAGAGATGATCGGCATTTACGACCGTACAATGCCTCTGTAAGTCCCAAAACTACCAACCGGATATCAAAATCACAATCAAAAGCACGGAATACTGATGAAAGTGATAAGAACAAGAACTTGTATCGATTGAATAACCAAGTGCACATGGTTTCTAGAGAACTGTCTGGTACACAAACCAATGAATTCGAAAATACTAGAAGAACAGAAAATAAACAGCCAAGTGAACAGCCAACCCTAAAATGGACTAGGCTCACCCTATTTATAGTTACATAGGGTGACCTAGTTACAGACTGGGCCAAGGCCATATGCACAATATTACTAACCAAACAAGTCCAAATAACTTAATTAGCCCACATGGCTTATTCTATAATCATCTAACCCACTACAAGGCTAAGCCCAATAGCCTATAATTGTGTTTGATAAAGATAAGCGTAAACCTACTCAATTATAGGGCCTTACAGTATCCCCCTAGGTGTAACATCTGTGCTTGTAATCATTGTGAACAGTACAATTATCAATAAAACAATGTTATTTGATCCCAATGTTTGTTTGGTTATGTTTTACATTTTTCATGTTTTGACTATTATTCAATTTCAATCTCTATATCACTTTCTGGAGAGTTGTACGCAAACTGGTGCGTAAACGTAATCAGTTTAATGCGAAAAATACTCCGGAACATCAACATATACTTAACATACCTTAAATAACCTTTACATAACTTAGAAATAAGTTTTGAAGGCTTTGGTATGGCAAAAACAAGTTAATTCGCTTACAGGGACTAAACTTGACAAACTACGAAAGTATGCCAATTTGAACTGTAACGAACATTCCAGAACATGACCATAAGTTAAACATACCATAAATATCCTTTACATAGCTTAGAAATAGGCTTTAAGGGGTTCGGTGTGCTAAAATAAACTTTTGGGTCATTCAGGGACTAAAAGTGTCAAAAAGTGCATAAGTTTGCACTTTCGCACATAACTTACGTTCTGAATACATCCGGACATCCAAAAATTTATGTAAGCACTATAATATTTTATTTTAGTGTTTGGCTTGAGAAAAATCCTTTCGTCGCGTCATTTGGATCGTTTTTCGCGCTTATGCGCATTCCATCGTAATTAACCGAACATCGCGATCGTACGACCAAACGAACCGACATCCGAGATATTTTTGAGCATGTTTTGAGTTCCCTATACTTTAACTTCATTTTAGAGCCTTGAAATGAGGTTAACGGGGCTCAAACGCATCGAAAAAGGCCTTAAACACGTGCAGGGACTAAAACTGTCATTTTTGAAACATTTCTGAAACAGGGTGGTGGTGGCGTAGCGCGAGCCCAAAGGGCCTTACCAGTCGCGCTACGCGACTGCCTAACCAGATCGGGTAAGACTGATTAGTCAGCAGATTTCAGCTGATTAACTCACAACCACACACTCACACTTGCCCTTTCAGCTCATTATTTTTAGTCACCACAACATTTCAACAAGTGTACGCACGAGATTCGATCACGTATTCAAGAAACGATCTTAACGGTTCGGGAAATACTATAAATACCCCACCCCCATTTGCTTCAAACTCACTAGAATCTGATCTAATGTGCTCTAAGTTGAAACCTTTGTTTCATACCTGAGCTATTTTGATCTGGATTAGCATTCGGGGACCCTTCGTAAGTATTCTTTCGTTCTTTTATTGCTTTTCGAGTCCGAAAGTCAAACTTTGTTTGACTTTCTGCGTTGACCAGTTTATGGTCAATGCGAAGTTCGTTTGAACTTCGCAACGTGATTGTAATCACGATGGTTATAGTCCCTTGTGACTATGCCTAATGATTACCACGTTGTCTAGGGTCGTAAGGGTAAGCGATCTAATAAATCGCTTATACCTTCGAACCCGACCCATTTGGTCGATCATTAGGATCCGACCAAACACATTAGGTGACCATAGTATATAGGGAATAACCCTCCGAGGTTATACCTTATGGTTGCTTCGTTTAAGTAGTTGTATGATAGGTAATTTATATGCCTTAGGTAAATTACCAAAATACCCCTTTGATGCCAAAATTCGTTTTAAACATATGTAACATAACTTTTGACATCTAAACTGATTTGAAAACCATATTAGACATGTTAAGGCATATTTTACTTGTCATAGGACTAGTTAGGCGATCCGAACGCGTTTTACGCGAACGACGCGTTAAAGTAGCATAAGCTACCTAAACGGATCGTAATGGGTCACAAACACTTAGGTTAAGTTTCGTTTTAGTATGTGGGCTTTGTTAAACCATATTACACGAGTCTCCAATCTCGTTTGGTTTAGGAACACTCATTCTATCCGATCCTCCGATATTAGGTCCGGTTTATTGACATAATTACCTATATTAGGTGCCGTTTGATTCCATGATCTCTAGCATTGCTTGGTGGTTATCTTAGAACTTCTGAGCAATCTCAAGTGAGTACATAGACCCCTCTTTTACTGTTTTCCAAACATTTTGGGGTGAAACACATGTGCCTACTTGTTACTTTCATGCTTCCATGTTTTCATATCATATGCCTGCTATGTTCGTTAGTACATTATAGTACATGATTCCATTACATTTCATGCTATGTATGCCCATTGTGTGCGTACTTAGTACATTGTTTTACATTACATTTCATGCTATATATGCCCATTGTGTGCATACTTAGTACATTGTTTTACATTACATTGTTTTACATTACATTTCATGCTATATATGCCCATTGTGTGCATACTTAGTACATTGTTTTACATTACATCTCATGCTATGTATGCCCATTGTGTGCATACTTAGTACAATTGTTTACATCACATGCTTTCATTTTTGTATGACATTTGGTTTGTTTAACATGGAACAATACATTCATTAACATTAGCTACGCCGTTCGTTAGTAGGTAGTGGTACCATAGGAATTGACAACTCCCGTTCCGGACATCCTAGGTTGGTTTGGATGAAAGGAATGACCGAATTCGATATACATAACTTAGATAAACCTTTAATTTGTTTAAGGGTTTATCGCCACAGTCTCAAGGCTTGGATGTATGCATTTTCACAATACCGCATAGATGTTTGTATCAGTATAGCATGCATTTGTTCCACAAAACATAACTTTGATTTAAACTATGCTTTACATCAATACCTTGTTTTTGTGCATTTTACATATGGTTTAGTTGATTTATTTCACTTACCATACATGATATTTTTGGGTACACATTACATGATTTACATTAGACATAAACATTTTGACATTGATATACACAAATTCATGATTTACAATAATCACAGATATTTGATATGGCTTACACGATAACATTTTGACATTTGATTATACATAAACAATTTACATTGGTGGTTTGGTTTGAGTAAGGGATTTAAGTAACGAGGCGTGTGTAGTATGATACAAGCATGGTGGATACGCCACTGGTACTTCCTATATATAAGTGTTTGTATGGTATTACATATCGTAGCGTTATTTGAATCATTTCAATTTATGACACATGACATTTTATACAAATAACATACTTTTTACAAGACATTGTTTACAAACAACTTATCTTACACAAACTCATTTTTACATGGTTATTCATTTAACCTTACATTTATTTATACCTATCATCTGATCTTATCGTTTTTCAAATGATTTATAAGACAAAGCAAATTACAAGGTTCATGACTAAACATTTTCTCAAACATAAGTCATGAATTCTATTTTCACAAAACCTATGTATCTCACAGGCATTTTTATGCTGACGTACCTATTTTCACATGTGTTTTCAGGAGCTTTTCCATAGGATGATGATCGTGACACTAGGGCGGACCTGTGCCTTAGAGACTAAAAATGAAGATAGACTAGTTTAATTATGTTATGAACTCTTTGTTTCCTGTTTAAGACAATGTAACACTTTTGTTTAATAAATAAAATACAACTTTGTATGCCATGGTTATGAAACAATTAATTCTGTTACAACACGCCCCGACGTTTTCCGCCACGTTTTGTATGTTACACGTGGTCGGGGTGTGACAGAAGAGTTGGTATTAGAGCCAATGGTTATAGGGAATTAGGTTATTAGTAATTCTTTGACCTAGACTATAACCTTTCTAGGACCCTAACACAAGTTATCTTGTTTTTAGATCTTAAAACATGCACATCACCTATCCTTAGGTGAGTATCAAAAAAAAAAAAAAAAAAAAAAACCAAATTTTCCGAAACGATTTTTGAAAAACAATCTTCTATTTTTGAATGATTTATTACAAGGTTTTGAACCCTCTTTTATAAAGTTTTGAACCTTCCAGTTTGACTAAATTTTTGGCCTTGTGCCTTCAAATTTTCAAAATCTCGTCAAAGTTTTGGGTTCTAAATAGTGTGAACACGTGCAAACTGGAAGAGTGAATGCCTGTATTCTGGGTTTTCTGTCTAGGCAAGCACTTCGTATATATCTCATCAGACGCGAGACCAGTTGTGCTTACCTGGGAATTCTTGGGATGAGTGTTCACTTATAGGCGAGCATGTCTTCGCGATACATTATTTTTGATCCATTTACTTTGATTAGTCACTGTGTGTCGTTTGTTTGCTTGGTAATGCGGACAAATGACCACCATCTTTTCTTTTGTTAATTTTGTTTCATCTCATTCTCTTCATCCAATCATCTCACTCGTTTCCTTTCATGTTTTCCTCTTTTAGAATACCTTTCTCGGCCTTTTGGCTAAGATCAAGTGTAGTATCTGTTCTCTTTGATTCGGGTGCCGATAAGAGTTTTGTGTCATTGTCTTTTGAGCCAATGCTTCGCATGTCTAGAACAAAATTAGGTAAACCTTTGACAGTAGAGGTTGCTAGTGGTGAACCCATTATTCTTAATTCTGTTCTTCGCAACTGCCAGTTGAACTTTAACAACCATCTTTTTCCTATCGACCTCACGCCAATGCAACTTGGAAGCTTCGACGTCATTGTGGGTATGGATTGGTTATCCAAGCATCGCGCAGAGATAGTTTGTTCTGAGAAGATTGTTTGTGTGCCGCTTTCGACAGGCGAGATCCTACAGGTTCGTGGTGAGAAGCCTGCCGGTGGTCTCAAGCTCATGTCTTGTTTTAAAGCTCGGAAATATCTGCGGAAGAATTATGTGGCTTTCTTAGCACATGTTACAGCAGATAAAGGCAAGGGTAAGTCTATTTCAGATATTCCTGTCGTTCGGGATTATTCTGAAGTTTTCCCTGAAGATTTACCTGGTCTACCCCCAGCACGCCAAGTCGAGTTCCGCATTGATCTCGTACCTGGTGCAAATCCCATTGCCAGAGCTCCATATCGTCTTGCACCGTCTGAGATGCAAGAGTTGTCTACGCAGCTTCAGGAGCTCTCTGACAAAGGTTTTATCCGTCCTAGCTTTTCACCCTGGGGTGCTCCCGTTCTTTTTGTCAAGAAGAAGGATGGATCTTTTAGGATGTGTATCGATTATCGTGAGCTTAACAAGCTTACCATCAAAAATTGATATCCCCTACCTCGCATAGATGATCTCTTTGATCAGTTACAGGGTGCTTCTTATTTTTCGAAGATTAATCTGCGTTCCGGATATCATCAACTTCGTGTGCATGAAGAAGATATTCCCAAAACAGCGTTCCGTACTCGTTATGGGCATTATGAGTTCACAGTCATGCCATTCGGTTTGACTAATGCTCCAGCTGTTTTCATGCACTTAATGAATAGGGTCTGCAAGCCTTATTTGGATCAGTTCATCATTGTTTTTATTGACGACATCTTGATTTACTCTAAGACGCGAGCTGATCACGAGCAACATCTTCGTCTTACTCTGGAACTCCTAAAGAAAGAGCAACTTTTCGCCAAATTCTCCAAGTGTGAATTCTGGCTTAAAGAAGTTCAATTCTTAGGACATATTGTCAACGAACGAGGTATTCATGTAGATCCCTCCAAGATCAGTGCGATTAAGGATTGGGGTACGCCTACTACTCCTACCGAAGTTCGTTCTTTTCTTGGTCTAGCGGGTTATTACCGCCGCTTCATTGAGAATTTCTCAAAGATTGCAGTTCCTCTAACTGCTCTCACTCAGAAGAACAAACCCTTTGATTGGGGATTTAAACAAGAGGAAGCTTTTCAAAACTTGAAGCAGAAGCTCTGTGACGCGCCTGTTCTGACCTTGCCTGAGGGCAATGATGATTTCGTCGTTTATTGCGATGCATCTAAATTGGGTCTTGGCTGCGTCCTGATGCAAAGGAACAAAGTCATAGCATACGCATCGAGGCAGTTGAAGATACATGAGAAAAACTACACCACTCATGATCTTGAGTTGGGTGCAGTTGTTTTCGCTCTAAAGATCTGGAGACACTATTTGTACGGTACAAAATGTGTGGTTTTCACAGACCACAAAAGTCTTCAGCATATCTTCAATCAGAAAGAACTCAACATGAGGCAACGACGTTGGGTCGAGCTTCTAAACGACTATGACTGTGAAATTCGCTACCATCCTGGTAAGGCAAATGTCGTAGCCGATGCATTGAGTCGTAAGGAACGTACTAAGCTTCATTGTGTACGTGTTCAATCTGTTATTCAAGCTCGATCTGATATCCAAGCCCGCATTTCTCAGGCTCAACAATCTTGTGTTTCACAAGGTTTACTGGATAAGGAATTTCCCTATCACATAACACCTGTTCTGGAACTGAAGGACAATGGATCGTATTACTTCATGGACCGTTTGTGGGTCCCAAGCCAGGATGATCTTCGTACCTTGCTTATGGATGAAGCCCATAAGTCTCGTTATTCTGTTCATCCGGGCTCAGATAAGATGTATAAGGATCTTCGTATTCACTATTGGTGGCCTGGTATGAAGAAAGACATTGCCTTATATGTATCAAAATGCCTTACTTGTCTCAAAGTTAAGGCTGAACATCAACGTCCTTCGGGTTTATTGGTGCAACCAGAGATCCCAGTTTGGAAATGGGAAAACATTACTATGGATCTTGTTACCAAACTGCCACGCATAAAGAAAGGTCATGATGCCATCTGGGTAGTCGTTGATCGTCTTACTAAGTCAGCGCATTTCTTGCCAATCCGTGAGGATTTTTCTGCTGACAAACTTGCTAAAATCTATGTGGATGAAATTGTAGCTCGACATGGTGTTCCTTTGAACATCATTTCTGACAGAGATGCTCGTTTCACTTCTCATTTTTGGAGAACCATGCAATCTACAATGGGGACCCAACTTAATCTAAGCACAGCTTATCATCCGCAAACGGATGGTCAATCTGAGAGAACAATCCAGACTCTGGAGGATATGCTTAGAGCTTGTGTGATCGATTTTGGTGGTAGTTGGGATTCACATCTTCCGTTAATTGAATTCTCCTACAACAACACTTATCACACCAGCATCAAAATGGCTCCTTTCGAGGCTCTCTATGGTCGAAAATGTCGTTCACCAGTCTGCTGGAATGAGATCGGCGAGGCTCAACTTACTGGACCTGCCCTCATTTTAGAGACAACTGACAAGATTAAGAAAGTTCGTGATAACCTTTAGACAGCTAGAAGCCGTCAAAAGAGTTACGCGGACCCGAAACGCAAGCCTTTGGAATTTCAAGTCGGTGATCGAGTATTACTTAAGGTCTCACCTTGGAAAGGTGTGATCAGATTTGGAAAGAAAGGAAAACTTGCACCTAGATACGTTGGACCATTCAAGATCGTCGAAAGAATCGGAAAGGTAGCCTACAGAATTGAGTTACCTCCTGAACTTGGAAATGTTCATCCAACTTTTCACGTGTCCAATCTCAAGAGGTGTTTAGCTGATGAGAATCTCCACATACCACTTGACGAAATTCATGTTGGTAAAACACTGAAATTTGTTGAGAAATCATGGAACGTGAAGTCAAGTGGCTCAAACGCAAGCGCATTCCTTTGGTCAAAGTTCACTGGGAAGCTAAACGTGGACCCGAGTTTACTTGGGAACGCGAAGATCAAATGAAGGCGAAATATCCGCACATTTTCCCACGAGTTTCCTCTAAATAAATTTCGGGACGAAATTTCAACAAGTTGGGGAGACTGTAACATCTGTGCTTGTAATCATTGTGAACAGTACAATTATCAATAAAACAATGTTATTTGATCCCAATGTTTGTTTGGTTATGTTTTACATTTTTCATGTTTTGACTATTATTCAATTTCAAACTCTATATCACTTTCTGGAGAGTTGTACGCAAACTGGTGCATAAACGTAATCAGTTTAATGCGAAAAATACTCCGGAACATCAAAATATACTTAACATACCTTAAATAACCTTTACATAACTTAGAAATAAGTTTTGAAGGCTTTGGTATGGCAAAAACAAGTTAATTCGCTTACAGGGACTAAACTTGACAAACTGCGAAAGTATGCCAATTTGAACCGTAACGAACATTCCGGAACATGACCATAAGTTAAACATACCATAAATATCCTTTACATAGCTTAGAAATAGGCTTTAAGGGGTTCGGTGTGCTAAAATAAACTTTTGGGTCATTCAGGGACTAAAAGTGTCAAAAAGTGCATAAGTTTGCACTTTCGCGCATAACTTACGTTCTGAATACATCCAGACATCCAAAAATTTATGTAAGCACTATAATATTTTATTTTAGTGTTTGGCTTGAGAAAAATCCATTCGTCGCGTCATTTGGATCGTTTTTCGTGCTTATGCGCATTCCGTCGTAATTAACCGAACATCGTGATCGTATGACCAAACGAACAGACATCCGAGATATTTTTGAGCATGTTTTGAGTTCCCTATACTTTAACTTCATTTTAGAGCCTTGAAATGAGGTTAACGGGGCTCAAACGCATCGAAAAAGGCCTTAAACACGTGCAGGGACTAAAACTGTCATTTTTGAAACATTTCTGAAACAGGGGGGTGGTGGCGTAGCGCGAGCCCTAAGGGCCTTACCAGTCGCGCTATGCGACTGCCTAACCAGATCAGATAAGACTGATTAGTCAGCAGATTTCAGCTGATTAACTCACAACCACACACTCACACTTGCCCTTTCAGCTCATTAGGGGCCATTTTTAGTCACCACAACATTTCAACAAGTGTACGCACGAGATTCGATCATGTTATTCAAGAAACGATCTTAACGGTTCGAGAAATACTATAAATACCCCACCCCCATTTGCTTCAAACTCACTAGAATCTGATCTAATGTGCTCTAAGTTGAAACCTTTGTTTCATACCTGAGCTATTTTGATCTAGATTAGCATCCGGGGACCCTTCGTAAGTATTCTTTCGTTCTTTTATTGCTTTTCGAGTCCGAAAGTCAAACTTTGTTTGACTTTCTGCGTTGACCAGTTTATGGTCAATGCGAAGTTCGTTTGAACTTCGCAACGTGATTGTAATCACGATGGTTATAGTCCCTTGTGACTATGCCTAATGATTACCACGTTGTCTAGGGTCGTAAGGGTAAGCGATCTAATAAATCGCTTATACCTTCGAACCCGACCCATTTGGTCGATCATTAGGATCCGACCAAACACATTAGGTGACCATAGTATATAGGGAATAACCCTCCGAGGTTATACCTTATGGTCGCTTCGTTTAAGTAGTTGTATGATAGGTAATTTATATGCCTTAGGTAAATTACCAAAATACCCCTTTGATGCCAAAATTCGTTTTAAACATATGTAACATAACTTTTGACATCTAAACTGATTTGACAACCATATTAGACATGTTAAGGCATATTTTACTTGTCATAGGACTAGTTAGGCGATCCGAACGCGTTTTACGCGAACGACGCGTTAAAGTAGCATAAGCTACCTAAACGGATCGTAATGGGTTACAAACACTTAGGTTAAGTTTTGTTTTAGTATGTGGGCTTTGTTAAACCATATTTCACGAGTCTCCATACTCGTTTGGTTTACGAACCCTCATTCTATCCGATCCTCCGATATTAGGTCCAGTTTATTGACATAATTACCTATATTAGGTGCCGTTTGATTCCGTGATCTCTAGCATTGCTTGGTGGTTATCTTAGAACTTCTGAGCAATCTCAAGTGAGTACATAGACCCCTCTTTTACTGTTTTCCAAACATTTTGGGGTGAAACACATGTGCCTACTTGTTACTTTCATGCTTCCATGTTTTCATATCATATGCCTGCTATGTTCGTTAGTACATTATAGTACATGATTCCATTACATTTCATGCTATGTATGCCCATTGTGTGCGTACTTAGTACATTGTTTTACATTACATTTCATGCTATATATGCCCATTGTGTGCATACTTAGTACATTGTTTTACATTACATTTCATGCTATATATGCCCATTGTGTGCATACTTAGTACATTGTTTTACATTACATTACATTTCATGCTATATATGCCCATTGTGTGCATACTTAGTACATTGTTTTACATTACATCTCATGCTATGTATGCCCATTGTGTGCATACTTAGTACAATTGTTTACATCACATGCTTTCATTTTGGTATGACATTTGGTTTGTTTAACATGGAACAATACATTCATTAACATTAGCTACGCCGTTCGTTAGTAGGTTGTGGTACCATAGGAATTGACAACTCCCGTTCCGGACATCCTAGGTTGGTTTGGATGAAAGGAATGACCGAATTCGATATACATAACTTAGATAAACCTTTAATTTGTTTAAGGGTTTATCGCCACAGTCTCAAGGCTTGGATGTATGCATTTTCACAATACCGCATAGATGTTTGTATCAGTATAGCATGCATTTGTTCCACAAAACATAACTTTGATTTAAACTATGCTTTACATCAATACCTTGTTTTTGTGCATTTTACATATGGTTTAGTTGATTTATTTCACTTACCATACATGATATTTTTGGGTACACATTACATGATTTACATTAGACATAAACATTTTGACATTGATATACACAAATTCATGATTTACAATAATCACAGATATTTGATATGGCTTACACGATAACATTTTGACATTTGATTATACATAAACAATTTACATTGGTGGTTTGGTTTGAGTAAGGGATTTAAGTAACGAGGCGTGTGTAGTATGATACAAGCATGGTGGATACGCCACTGGTACTTCCTATATATAAGTGTTTGTATGGTATTACATATCGTAGCGTTATTTGAATCATTTCAATTTATGACACATGACATTTTATACAAATAACATACTTTTTACAAGACATTGTTTACAAACAACTTATCTTACACAAACTCATTTTTACATGGTTATTCATTTAACCTTACATTTATTTATACCTATCATCTGATCTTATCGTTTTTCAAATGATTTATAAGACAAAGCAAATTACAAGGTTCATGACTAAACATTTTCTCAAACATAAGTCATGAATTCTATTTTCACAAAACCTATGTATCTCACAGGCATTTTTATGCTGACGTACCTATTTTCACATGTGTTTTCAGGAGCTTTTCCATAGGATGATGATCGTGACACTAGGGCGGACCTGTGCCTTAGAGACTAAAAATGAAGATAGACTAGTTTAATTATGTTATGAACTCTTTGTTTCCTGTTTAAGACAATGTAACACTCTTGTTTAATAAATAAAATACAACTTTGTATGCCATGGTTATGAAACAATTAATTCTGTTACAACACTCCCCGATGTTTTCCGCCACGTTTTGTATGTTACACGTGGTCGGGGTGTGACAGAAGAGTTGGTATCAGAGCCAATGGTTATAGGGAATTAGGTTATTAGTAATTCTTTGACCTAGACTATAACCTTTCTAGGACCCTAACACAAGTTATCTTGTTTTTAGATCTTAAAACACGCACATCACCTATCCTTAGGTGAGTATCAAAAAAAAAAAAAAAAAAAAAAACCAAATTTTCCGAAACGATTTTTGAAAAACAATCTTCTATTTTTGAATGATTTATTACAAGGTTTTGAACCCTCTTTTATAAAGTTTTGAACCCTTCCAGTTTGACTAAATTTTTGGCCGTGTGCCTTCAAATTTTTAAAATCTCGTCAAAGTTTTGGGTTCTAAATAGTGTGAACACGTGCAAACTGGAAGAGTGAATGCCTGTATTCTGGGTTTTCTGTCTAGGCAAGCACTTCGTATATATCTCATCAGACGCGAGACCAGTTGTGCTTACCTGGGAATTCTTGGGATGAGTGTTCACTTATAGGCGAGCATGTCTTCGCGATACATTATTTTTGATCCATTTACTTTGATTAGTCACTGTGTGTCGTTTGTTTGCTTGGTAATGCGGACAAATGACCACCATCTTTTCTTTTGTTAATTTTGTTTCATCTCATTCTCTTCATCCAATCATCTCACTCGTTTCCTTTCATGTTTTCCTCTTTTAGAATACCTTTCTCGGCCTTTTGGCTAAGATCAAGTGTAGTATCTGTTCTCTTTGATTCGGGTGCCGATAAGAGTTTTGTGTCATAAGCTACCTAAACGGATCGTAATGGGTCACAAACACTAAGGTTAAGTTTCGTTTTAGTATGTGGGCTTTGTTAAACCATATTACACGAGTCTCCATACTCGTTTGGTTTACGAACCCTTATTCTATCCGATCCTCCGATATTAGGTCCGGTTTATTGACATAATTACCTATATTAGGTGCCGTTTGATTCCGTGATCTCTAGCATTGCTTGGTGGTTATCTTAGAACTTCTGAGCAATCTCAAGTGAGTACATAGACCCCTCTTTTACTGTTTTCCAAACATTTTGGGGTGAAACACATGTGCCTACTTGTTACTTTCATGCTTCCATGTTTTCATATCATATGCCTGCTATGTTCGTTAGTACATTATAGTACATGATTTCATTACATTTCATGCTATGTATGCCCATTGTGTGCGTACTTAGTACATTGTTTTACATTACATTTCATGCTATATATGCCCATTGTGTGCATACTTAGTACATTGTTTTACATTACATTTCATGCTATATATGCCCATTGTGTGCATACTTAGTACATTGTTTTACATTACATTTCATGCTATATATGCCCATTGTGTGCATACTTAGTACATTGTTTTACATTACATCTCATGCTATGTATGCCCATTGTGTGCATACTTAGTACAATTGTTTACATCACATGCTTTCATTTTGGTATGACATTTGGTTTGTTTAACATGGAACAATACATTCATTAACATTAGCTACACCGTTCGTTAGTAGGTAGTGGTACCATAGGAATTGATAACTCCCGTTCTGGACATCCTAGGTTGGTTTGGATGAAAGGAATGACCGAATTCGATATACATAACTTAGATAAACCTTTAATTTGCTTAAGGGTTTATCGCCACAGTCTCAAGGCTTGGATGTATGCATTTTCACAATACCGCATAGATGTTTGTATCAGTATAGCATGCATTTGTTCCACAAAACATAACTTTGATTTAAACTATGCTTTACATCAATACCTTGTTTTTGTGCATTTTACATATGGTTTAGTTGATTTATTTCACTTACCATACATGATATTTTTGGGTACACATTACATGATTTACATTAGACATAAACATTTTGACATTGATATACACAAATTCATGATTTACAATAATCACAGATGTTTGATATGGCTTACACGATAACATTTTGACATTTGATTATATATAAACAATTTACATTGGTGGTTTGGTTTGAGTAAGGGATTTAAGTAACGAGGCGTGTGTAGTATGATACAAGCATGGTGGATACGTCGCTGGTACTTCCTATATATAAGTGTTTGTATGGTATTACATATCGTAGCGTTATTTGAATCATTTCAATTTATGACACATGACATTTTATACAAATAACATACTTTTACAAGACATTGTTTATAAACAACTTATCTTACACAAACTCATTTTTACATGGTTATTCATTTAACCTTACATTTATTTATACCTATCATCTGATCTTATCGTTTTTCAAATGATTTATAAGACAAAGCAAATTACAAGGTTCATGACTAAACATTTTCTCAAACATAAGTCATGAATTCTATTTTCACAAAACCTATGTATCTCACAGGCATTTTTATGCTGACGTACCTATTTTCACATGTGTTTTCAGGAGCTTTTCCATAGGATGATGATCGTGACACTAGGGCGGACCTGTGCCTTAGAGACTAAAAATGAAGATAGACTAGTTTAATTATGTTATGAACTCTTTGTTTCCTGTTTAAGACAATGTAACACTCTTGTTTAATAAATAAAATACAACTTTGTATGCCATGGTTATGAAACAATTAATTCTGTTACAACACTCCCCGACGTTTTCCGCCACGTTTTGTATGTTACACGTGGTCGGGGTGTGACACTAGGTTTATGCTGTCTTTATCAAACTATTGTCTTTCTCATGTCTCTGTGGGAAGATACTTCATCTTTTCATCTATAAACTCGGGCTCTTTTGTTCTTATTAATCACGATCAGCTTTGCTTGAAAAATCTTTTTGAAAAGAATGCAAGGGGAGGATTCTAAGCAACTCCTTTCTTTTTAAAAGTCTTCTCTTTCAAGCAGGTTCACAGGTACTTCTTCAAATGTACTATCACTGTCAGATGATGACTCGTATCTGGTTCTTCTGACTCAGGCACATCTTGTTGTTGTGATGCTTCATGCTTTATCAGTAGCCAACAACATCTCAATCTTCAACAACCCCTGTTTCTTGATTTAAATCAAATTCTGCACATGCTCAGAAATTCATAAGCAACATTTCTAAGCAACATAGGGAAATACCACATGAACACTCGGTACATCCAAGTATTTGTACTCGGATTTCACAATTCAAATTTCTTTCAATTTATGATGATCAGTCAAATCTTCAAGAACGGTTAAATTTTTAATAAAACAAATAAGCATTCTGTTTTTGGATTTTTTAATTTTAAAATCTAACAATATAAACTGAAACACAAATAAACAAAGAAACTAATATACACTTACAATTGCAATGGGATCAAATCACAGTGTTTCGGGCCATATTACACTTATCAACACTAATTTACTTTGGGTGATCTGAGCGATTGCAAGTATATGTGTCCAGCTAAACTTATCTCCTTAGGCCTTTTCCATATAACGGTCTGAAACTGATTTATCATGTTTTCATTTTAATTGATATGAACACTCAATTCAATCACAATCAAATCCTGGAATTTTAATCAGAACACACTATCATACATGTAGTTTCCTTACCACATATTTCACAAGCCTGTTTTAGGATTCTGAAACCTTGACTGGGACTGGATTGAGAAGAGAACAAAATAGATCATTTGCAGAGATGGATATAATATACAGATCAAATGAGTTTTCTCAGTTTGATATAGGTTTTTTGGGTTTCTTTTGGGCACTAGAGGGCCTCTTTCGGGTGTAATTGATCTATAGCGTGACAACATACAGTTAGGTCTTTGCTCACGCAAAACAGAAGCTGACGTTGCCTAGCACCTCTAGGTCTTTGCTCACGCAAAACAAAGGAGATACACGAGTTGGTCAGAAAAGATTTCAGAACTAGAACGAAATTTTGTGTATCGGGATGTCACACACGCATTCAAATAGCCATGTCCTAATTCCAAGTGATGTTCTTTCCTGAGGTCAGAGAATAATATTAGTGTTCTGCACGGAACCAGTCAAAGAGTCTAGCCATCAGGATAAAGCCTACCAACATATCGCTCTAGAGTCAAACCATTTCAATATTGGTCTTACATGAGTCAGCCTTAATCCACCTAATGAAATTATTTCATTTCCCATATATGCAACAAAATATTTTTTGATTTTTCTGTTTTTCGAATGTTTTTGTGTTTTCTTTTTTTAAATATATTCACAGACAGATATCTCTAGATTTCCCCCTAAATTTGTGCGTAAATCTTATGCACAAATTTACCTAACAATGAAAACGTATGTACAACGAGAAACACAAAAGAAAATGAAAATATTTTTGTTGTTTTTATTTAACCGTTCCATCATTAGACTAATCAATATCAAAATTAGAATATGAAATTCAAATTTTGTACCTTTTCGCTGATCTTGTCTTACCTCTCTTATCTCCTTCAAATGAAACATATCAACTGTAAAGAAATATACATTTTGCAACAGTGAAATGTTACCCGTTATGTATCTGGAACAACCGCTATCAACATCCAAAGGTTGTCAACAACTCCTCCTTGGTTGTCCCTGAAAAGTAAGGAGATCAGTAAGACATTGGTACCCAGGCCATCGTGGTCCTGGGTATTCCTGAAGCATCAACATATCGCACTTCTCGAAAGCACATGTTCCCTTTAGATTCAAGGATTGGTGATGCCGCTGCTTTGTGTTTTGCCTTCCAAACTTGTTTTGGCTTCTCTAATTTCTTAGGTGCCTTGACAAAACTGTTTGCTTTTCAACCCTTTTATTTTTCAAAACTTGTTTTGGTTTCAAAGCTTGTTTTCTTTTGTTTTTCGTAGCATTCCAATCCCCATCAGATGGTTTAACCTGGGGATGCTTATTCATCATTGCCTAAGGTTTTTCAACCTTCATCGGCTTAGAATAAGATCTGTCCCTTTGTGTATCCCTCTGATGCTGTGTATTATATAGCACATAGGGACGATGTGTGCAATTTCTTGCAATGTGACCGGGTATGCCACAGTTGTAGCATGTTTGCTTCTTTACGTAAGGGGCATATCCCGATCCATTCATTCCAACTAATGCTGAGTATGAGTTATAACACTTGTTGGATGATTTGTTTGCAGACTTTTCAAACTTTGTGCTCTGCTTCCTATGTCCCTGTCTGCAACAGTTAGCACATTCATTGGATTTAACATTTTCATTTTTAACTGTTGGCTTTGGAGGCACATATTTATCTGAAGGGCCTCTCAAAGCTGGCTCAGAATCAGCCTTTCTCACATATGGAGGAGCATCAGCAGATAAATTTGATGTTTTTAAGCAAACATCATCAGCCTTTTGACAAAAAATATCACCCCCCTCAACCCAATCCTCTACTATTACCTCATCTGCACATGAGGTAGAAGCATCAGTAACATTTACACAATTAAAATCAGGGACTGGCCTTTTTGTTTCAATTTCAGATGTTGTGGGCTCAGTCACTGTTTTGCTGCTTGATTTAGTTGAACCACTTGAGTTACATTCCTTTTGTAGTGGCTCTCCTGAATCCTCTATCGTTGAGTTACTTGCTCCAGAAGACTCACAGCTGGATTCACGAGATTCAACTGATTCCAATTTCTCAGAATCAGTTGCTTCAGGTGATTCACATTTGGAATCAGATGGAGCAACTTGTTTAGTTGGTGTATTTGCCGATTCTTACTTTTTCTCAAAACTCAATGTCTCTGTTTGCTTAGAGACATCATTTGATTTTACAAAGACAGGTGCATATGCTGGTTCAGTTGTCTTTGTTTCATCTCTTTTAGGTTTTGAGATTTTAACCTTTGTTGATTTTACCGGCTCAACCTTGATGTCATTGGGTTTTCCATACTCCATTTTAGGCAGATTATCTATCTCCTCCTCAGTCATGGGAAGTGAAGTGTAATTGTGATTGTATGGTGGAGGTATACATACGAATCCCAATCCCTTATTCCTCACTTCCTTCTTACTGTATTTTAACTGTTGATTAATCATATTTTCAACTTTTTCACTTGATACATCAAACTTTTTAAAATTAAACTCTGTGTTTTCAAAAGTTGATTTAAAATTATCAAGTTCAACTGTTAATTTTTTAAACAGTTCTTTGAAGTGGAGATATCTACAATTTGCCTCACTCAGATCGCTATGCAACTTACGGATATCAAGCTTCGGTGCCTCCACCATATCCTTGTATCCGTTTAATTTCTTTTTAATTTCATAATTATTAGATCTTGTATATTGAAGTTGCATAACGAGCGAGTCTGCCTGCTCTTTGAACCCTTTAACCTTTTCCCTACATTTAGGAGTATAGCAGATATCGTCTACACATACCTCAGTAGGAATGGAAGTGAAGTCGTGAATTTGAATACCTGTACAACAACCTGATTCTGAATTTTGTGATGAATCAGCAGAAGTGGATGAGCAAACTACAGCAGGCAATGGAGCAGTAGGAGTAGGAGTGGGTGATCAAACTGCATCAGATGTGTTGCATTGAGCCTTCTGCTTGTCATCCTTATCATAAGATTTGATGAGTGAGATCAGCTCATCCGACTTCATTTTGTAACAATAGCAGTCAGTTGTCACAATTATCTGATTAACATTGCTAAACCAACTACAGTTCGCCTGATTTGGAATCCTTTTTATAGAATCCAGAAGCTTTCTGTTGCTCGTGTGATTAGAGACCATCATCTCTGCCTTCTCCATTTCAGAGAGCAGTTCAGCAAACCGGCTTGTAAGTGCTTCTATAGATTCACCATATGAGTATTTGAATCCTTGGAGTTCCTGCTCAAGCACCTCTCTCTTAGAAGACATTTTTAAGATGTGATCCCCCAAAATTGTGATTCCCCGAATATGTGATCCCCCGAAAATGTGCGTTTTGCCGAACAAGAGTGTTAAAACCATGACCGCACACTAGTATAGGTCGTACGCGTAGGATCACGTACACTATTTCCTCAACACAAGCACAAAGCGAGAACCCGTCTACTCGCTAACTTAAGCCCTTTGCACGAACCAGCTTTATGTACCGCGCCTCCAAACCTTTCAAAACTTGTCAAACAATAACAAACCCCTTTATATATATATATATATATAGGGGATGGTTCAAATGAAAACCACTTTTATTGTGAAAACTCAAAAACTAACTAAAAAAAGCCTAAAAAACAAACCAAATTTTTTTTTTCAATTTTTTATAAAAAATCGCAGGTTTTTATATATAAAAAAAAGTTTTTTTTCAAAAAAAAAAAAAAAAAAATTTTTTTTGTATTACACATGTGTATGTGTACTACACATGTGATGTGTATGTGTACTACACATGTGTAGTATTACACATGTGCACTACAAAAAAGAATTTTTTTTTTTTGGGAAAATTTTTTTATATACTAAAAGTAGCGAAAATTATTATGCAAAAAAAAAAAAAAATGTTATGTTTTTTTGGCTTTTTTAATTAGTTTTCGAGTTTTCACAATAACTAGTGGTTTTCATTTGAACATTCCCCTATATGGGAATGTTCAAATAAAAACCACTAGTTATTGTGAAAACTCGAAAACTAATTAAAAAAGCCAAAAAAACATACCAAATTTTTTTTTTGCAAACCATTTTTCGCAGGTTTTTATATATATAAAAAAAATTTCAAAAATTTTTTTTTTTTTTTTGTGTAGTGCACATGTACTACAAATTTTTTTAAAATTTTTTTTATTTATAAAACCAGCGATTTTTTTTAAAAAAAATTGAAAATTTTTTTTTTGTGTGTTTTTTAGGCTGTTTTTAGTATATATATATATATATATATATATATATATACTAAAATAGGTTAACAAATTTTTAATTTAATTTTAAGAGAAAATCTAATAATTAATATAATAATGATTGCGTAATGATTTTATAATGATTGGATTGTTAAATATTAAATATTATTATTATTAAATAACCTAAAATCAAAACAAAAAAAAATTATCTGCGTTTCTTCTTCGTTAGACAACAGAAACCAAAATAAACCTTATTTCAACAGCCGCACAGTATGGAGAGGTTGAAAGATGTACGGTGATCGGAGGTGGTGGTTCGGAGGGTATAATGTCATACAGTGAGACGTTATGGAGGTGCGATGGAGTTGGTGGTCGACAATGAGCGGAAGTATTATGGTGGTCGTCGGAGAGAAGATAACCAGAGATGATTATGGTTTGACGATGATTCACGTCAGTGAACGGAGAACGAAGGTAAGTTATAGTAGACGATGATGTCCGGTAATGATGTAGGTTTATAGACGATGGTGCCATGGTGGTCGTCGGACGTCGGAGTTACGGTGGTCAGAGGAGGTGAAAAACTGAGATGTGTTAGAGTGGTGATCGGAGGAGGTGAGCAGAAGAGGATGACCGGAGTTGCAGGTCGTCGGAGATTGTGGTTCGATGAAGGTGGTCGTTGCCGGTTGCAGGTCGTCGCCGGAGATGATGAAGATGACTGAAGATGAGGAGAAGGTTGCAGGTTGGACGGTGATCGGAACGCGACGGAGATGGAGATGTAGGTGACGATGAATGTCGGGTGATGGATGGTTGACGGTGTTTGTGTGCGAGGTGGTGAAGTTTATGTTGATGTTACACGTGGTCGGTGATGGCGGTTGCCGGTAATGACAGTGAAGGTGGAGCGAGAAGGTGGTTGAATCGTGATCGGAGGGTGTCGGAGATCGGCGAGGATGAACGATGAAGATGAAGATGTGATAATGGAGGCGGAGATGAAGATGAGTTCACGGTGATCAGAGGTAGCACGGTGGTCGTCGGAGAGTTCAAAGGAGGTGGTGATTGATCACAAATATGTTGGTCGCACAACACAACTTCAGTCGCACAATAGGTCTTTGATTTTCCAGTCTCACAATTTGTTAGGCCTCACACAAATTTGTTATTGATCGCACAGGTTGAATAGTCGCACAAATTGAACTTTATTTGAATGATGACAATGATGTTGACTTGTTGCAATCGCACAAGTGACTGTTGGATCGCACAAAAAATAGTCACAGACTTTGGTTGCACAGTAAAGAGATGATGATTATGAATTCGGGACCCACTTTGATTTTGTTGCACAATTGTAGTCGCACAATATATTCTCTGGTCGCACAATTTATTCTTTGGTCGCACAATATCACTGTTGTTATTCAAATTGAGTGAATCGCACAGTTTTGAATTGAATAAGGAAACACTTTGACTTTTCACTATCCCAGAGCCCTCTTCAATTGCACAATACTAAAGCAGCCAATCAAATCCCAAAAATCAAGGGATAGATTTTAAAATATATTTGCTTGATTCTTTCCACCAAATCTCCTAAAAATTAGCAAACACAACTTTCAATCCACAAAATAGATCAAAACGTAAAATTCAAACTGTTCTTGATGATCTTCAAACTATTTCTTTGTGTTCTTCGAATCTTGAATTTTTTTTTCTTGTTCTACGAATGATATCCAACGAAACCGAGCCTTCGCAAGACTACTTAGGCTCTGATACCAATTGTAAGTCCCAAAACTACCAACCGGATATCAAAATCACAATCAAAAGCGCAGAATACTGATGAAAGTGATAAGAACAAGAACTTGTATCAATTGAATAACCAAGTGCAAACGGTTTCTAGAGAACCGTCAGGTACATAAACCAATGAATTTGAAAATACTAGAAGAACAGAAAATAAACAGCCAACCCTAAAATGGACTATGCTCACCCTATTTATAGTTACATAGGGTGACCTAGTTACAGACTGGGCCAAGCCCATATGCACAATATTACTAACCAAACAAGTCCAAATAACTTAATTAGCCCACATGGCTTATTCTAATATCATCTAACCCACTACAAGGCTAAGCCCAATAGCCTATAATTGTGTTTAATAAAGATAAGCGTAAACCTACTCAATTATAGGGCCTTACAACCTCAAAGGGTGCTGCCTGAATGCTAGTGTGGTAGCTGTTGTTGTAAGAAAACTCTACCAAAGGTAGGTGTCGTTCCCACCCGTTTCCAAAATCAATGACACATGCTCTCAGCATGTCTTCAAGTGTCTGGATGGTGCGTTCAGTTTAACCATCGATTTGTGGGTGGTAAGCAGTGCTCATATCTAAACGTGAGCCAAAAGATCTATGCGTAGCTTGCCATAACTTGGATGTAAAACGTGGGTAACGATCAGAAATTATGGAGATTGGCACCCCGTGCCTAGCAACTTTTTCCTTCAAGTAGGTGGCAGGGAGCTTCGAATACTTGTCTGTTTCCTTAATTACGAGGAAGTGTGCAGACTTGGTTAAACGGTCTACGATCACCCAGATGGTATCGTTCCCGCTTTGGGACCTTGGTAAGCCTGTAATGAAATTCATGGAAATTTGCTCCCATTTCCATGTTGGCAATTCTGGTTGTTGCAACGAGCCTGACAGCTTCTGGTATTCGACATTGACCCTGGCACAGGTCAAGCATTTGCTTACGTATTTAGCAATAATGACTTTCATGTTAGGCCACCAATACCGGGTCTTGAGATCGTGATACATTTTATCGGCGCCAGGATGTACCGGGTAGGGAGTTTTATGTGCTTCATCCATCACACGTTCTCGAAGATTTCCATAAGATGGAATCCAGATGCGGCCCGCAACGTAGTGAATACCGTAGTCCTTGAGTTCAAGTCGTTTCTCCATGCCCCATAGGGATTCAGCTAGGAGATTTTCTGCCTTCAGTGCTTCAAGCTGAGCGTTGCGGATTTGGCTAGGAAGATTCAAGTGAATAGTGAGTTGTAAGGTATGAACACGCTTAGGTTTGGTTTCCTTCCTGCTAAGGGCATCGGCCACAACATTAGCCTTGCCTGGATGGTACTTAATTGCGCATTCGTAGTCGTTAAGGAGTTCGACCCACCTGCGCTGCCTCATGTTCAACTCCTTCTGGTCTAGAATATGCTGGAGACTCTTGTGATCGGTGTAAATCATGCATTTGGTACTCTACAAGTAATGTCTCCAAATCTTGAGTGTGAATATGACTGCTCCGAGTTCTAAGTCATGCGTTGTGTAGTTCCGTTCATGAATCTTGATTTGTCGAGAAGCATAGGCGATAACTTTCTCGCATTGCATCAGCATGCAACCGAGCCCATGAATAGACGCGTCGCAGTAGACAACAAAGTCGTCGGTACCTTCAGGTAACGAAAGAATGGGAGCACTACAAAGATTCTCCTTTAGCTTCTGAAAAGCGGACTCCTGAGCATCACTCCATTTGTTAGCAATAACCTTCTGGGTGAGAGTCGTGAGAGGTTGAACGATCTTCGAAAATCCCTTGATGAATCTACGATAGTACCCAGCCAATCCCAAGAATTGGCGAACTTCGGTCGGAGTCTTCGGTGTAGGCCAATTCTTAATGGAGTCGATCTTAGCGGGATCGACGTGAATACCATCCTGATTGACTGCGTGCCCAAGGAAGTGGACTTCTCTAAGCCAAAAGTCGCATTTCGAGAACTTGGCGTACAACTGTTTGTTGCGAAGGAGTTCGAGAATAAGACGCAGGTGTTGTTCATGCTCCTCTAGACTCTTCGAGTAGATCGGGATGTCGTCGATAAACACGATCACAAACTTGTCAAGGTAAGGTTTGCACACTCGGTTCATGAGATCTATGAAAACCGCAGGTGCGTTGGTCATTCCAAAAGGCATGGCGAGGAACTCGTAGTGACCATAACGAGTCCTGAATGCAGTTTTGGAGATGTCCTCATCGCAGACTCTCAACTGATGATAACCTGATCGTAGGTCAATCTTAGAGTCGTAGCTCGACCCTTGCAACTGGTCGAACAGATCGTTGATACGTGGAAGTGGGTAACGGTTCTTGATGGTAACTTTGTTCAGCTCATGACAGTCGTTACACATACAAAACGTGCCATCCTTCTTCTGGACAAAGAGCACTGGTGCTCCCTAGGGTGATGAACTAGGATGGATAAAACCCTTATCTAATAGTTCTTGCAGCTGTGTAGAAAGTTCCTTCAGTTCAGCGGGGGTGAGTCAATAAGGTGCACGAGCTATGGGTCCCGCCCTGGGAGTTAGCTCAATTTGGAATTCGACCTTTCGGTGAGGAGGAAGCCCATGTAATTCCTTAGGGAATACCTCGGGATAGTCACGTACAACAGGAAGATCTTCAATCCTCTTTTCCTTCTCCTGTGTGTTGGTGACGAGTGCTAGAATGGCGGTATGCCCCTTTCGTAAACACTTCGGGGCCTTTAAGAACAAGATGATGCCTGTGACAGTTCAACTTTTGTCACCTTGAACGATAAGGGGTTCTCCAAAAGGATAGGGAATACGGACGACTTTCTCCTGATAGAGGATTTCAGCTCGTTGTTTGGATAACCAATCCATACCAACAACAACGTCGAAACTTCCAAGAACGTTGGGAAAGAGATCGATGGAAAAGGTCTGGCCAGATAGTACGAGTTTGCAGTTACTGACAACGTGAGAGGCCTCGATGTTTCTACCATTAGCTAATTCGATGAGCACTTAGAGTTTAACGGCGTAGGCGTATGCTTAAGCCTCTTACTAACACGTAGGGATACATAGCTAGCATCGAATCCAGAATCAAACAATACAGAAACATAACGGTCACCGAGTAGGAACTTACCCGCTACGACGTTGGGATCATTCCTCGCTTTTTCAGCTCCAATCACAAACGCCCTTCCCCTAGCGCCATTCCCGCCATTGTTGTTATTGTTGTTCCTAGCTACTTGATTGTTTTTGTTGTTCTAATTCAGCTGGGGGCAATTCCTCTTAATGTGCCCCTCAGCTCCACACTGGAAGCAGCCCTTGATGTTCCCATGATGCTGCTGCTGCGGTTGGTTCTGCCTTGCGGGATGAGGGCTCCTACAGTCCTTGGCCTCATGCCCCATCTTGTTGCATCGCTGACACTTGTTTCTTGCATAGGGCCCATTGTGGTGTCGGCCACACTTGTTACACTTGGGAAGATGTCCCTGATAACCACCCTGATGTTGGGAACCCTTGTTGTTCTCTATTTTCCTTTGCTGGGCTGGGGCTTGAGTGGGGTTAGCATCTTTGCCTTGATTTCCATCCCATTTTCGTTTGTTATCATTAGAAGCTCCAGTAGTAGCACTGATCCTTTTGGGCAGCTTGCCCTGTTCCACAGCCTGATAGGTGAGTCGGTGAGCGAGGTGAATGACTGGCTGAATCATGGTAAGATTGGTCGAAGTGACCAAACTCTAGATTTCAGGGACCAAACCCTTGATGTACAGCTCGATTCTTCGGTAAGCAGGCTGAGACATGTTTGGACAGAGAGCAGCGTAGTCGTTTGACAATTTGGTGTAGGTCTCAATTTCTGATCCGACCATCTTGAGCTCATAGTACTCATTCTCGAGCTTGTGAATGTCATCCTTGTGGCATTACTCTTCCTTGATCATGTTCTTGAAGTCTTCCCAAGAAGTGGCATTAGCAGTTTCCAGCCCAAGCATCTGAATTTGTGCTTTCCACCATGAGAGCGCGTTCCCTTCAAGCATACCAGTAGCAAACTTCACCCAACTAGCAGCGGGACACTCACACACAGCAAACACATTCTTAATCTAGTGTAGAAGGCCTATGGCACCCGTAGTACCATTGAAGGGGAGAGGTTTGCAATCCATGAAGGTTTTGAAAGTACAAACACGTGGTTGCGCGGGTACAGGCTGACCTGTCGTGGACAATGAAGCGAACCGATTTAGGAATGATAAGACAACGCGGGGGTAGGATCTAAACATACTAGAATGGCGGGTTTACCTCCTGGGTGTGCTGAAAAAGCTGCAACCATGGTGTTGATCAGGTTAGTGAACTGAGCCTGAGTCATGTTAACGTTTCCTCTTCCGCGTCCGCTCATTGTCTTCACAACCAGAAAACACCGTATGAGTGCGACGTCATAGTGTAGCGAGAATGAGATAGAAGAGGGATGTATATATATCTAGCTAAGCACAGTAGTACGTATAATACCACATAATTCACCAAACAGTCAATCAAGTAAACATAAGTCTGAGACATGAGGTCTAATACGTTGAGCCTTGCACTTGGAGTGTAGTGTCGTCGCGAGTCACAGGTTATAGTCAGGTTTTTCTCAAAAGACTTTTTTTTTTTAAACCGAGTTCACTATAACTAATGGCTCTGATACCAATCTGTCACACCCTCAAAATCCACACGCGGAGTATTACCGCGAGGCATGCGACTGACCAGGATCCAGCCACTAATCATATTGAACAATAATAATAGTAAAGTTCACCAACCATAAGGGTTAGTGGTAACCATAGTTAAAATCCAAAAGTTTTTAAGTTCAAATAGCGATTTAAGTAAGTAGCGGAAGCATAGTAGAATAGGTTCAACAAAAGTTCAAGTTTCTAATTTATTTAAGAAACTCCACACACGGGTTTAGACGACCACTACACATCCCCAAGCTGCAAGCTCCTGAATCACTGTGTACCTGCAAAGCATGCAGTAGGGTATCAACATAATGTTGGTGAGTTCACGAGTTGTCCAGTTTTAACTTTTGAAAACGTAAGTTGTTTAGATAAAGCATTTATAATCACGTTATTGGGGAGCTACCCTATCTGTAAGCTCACTAAACTGTCGATACCGAAACTGTTGACGTAAAGTTGTTGTGCCTCGAGTCAATGTCTATCATCATTGACCAAGTTGCAAGGTCTACTAGTTCACGCCAGATTCCCCCAGTCACGGTGTGAGGTTGTCAAACCTAATAGCGCTATTAACTAATAACCCGTTCGCCCCCAGTGATTAATCGGTATTGTAAGCAGGGACTTTTCATGATAGAGATTCGTTTAGTTTTGCTAGTTGCGATTTATAAATAATATCCTAACGTATCCCCGGAGATAGTAATTTAAAAGTACCCATTCGTATTTCCCTCCGGAAATATTAGTTTGAAAGTATTTTTCCCAAAGATGGCAGTTTGTTCGTGTCCCTCCCTGGAACGCTTGCTTTTAGTGTGTGAACTCACCTTTGGGTTGCTCGACAGATGGTTTACTTGGTCAAGTGAGCTAGTCAACCACGTCCTAATATGGTTACCAGTATGGGTCAGACTTGGATACAAATAAGTCACGTATATCCTAGACATACCGAACACATAACATACACATCATACTAGTATCCTATACGTCATTGGGCCGGTTCTATTATTTAAACAGTTAAACTATAGCAGTACATGGTCCAGTTGAATAGTAGCAGGAAACACACAGCCCAAAACACGTTGTCCACATTGTGGCCCAATTACTAAGTCAAATAGCCCAGTCGAGACCAGGTGGTCTCGACTCGAGAGCACGAGGTCTCGAGCCTCTTCCAAAGATCTCGAGTAGTGAATTTCAAGTTGAAACCGTGTAGGTCTCGAGTCCCGTCTCGATCTCGGATCAGGACGTCTTGACTCGACATCATGCCGGTCTCGAGTTCCTGAGGTTTGTCTGCTGGTCTCAAGCTATCACGAGGAGGTCTCGAGTCAAAATCCCATGGTCTCGACTCGCACACCTGGTGATGGAATCTTTCTAGAACATTCACCATTTGGTACTGTCCAATCAGATTTCATGAACGTGTACAATCCAATAAAATTGCACAAACATGTTTCCATCATTCTAACCTAACCAAAATGGATCAAATACAACTTTTTTTTCAAACATTCAACACACATTCATACACACATTCATACAGCTCATCATCACGGTTTTCACTTATATCAAACATATTCATTAAACACATTTACCATGTTCAACAGATTCATCCAAATGGTCCTAAAAGCATAACAATAAGCCTACAACATTACAACACACATAACATGCATTTCACAAGTAATAACATGTAATATCTCATCTTTTTCTTCAAGAACATTCATGTGCAAAACTAGTAAAATATCAAAATTGATCCACAGTCATGCATATCATTCGGCCTACATTCTATCATTTAAAGATCACATTGTTAAGCACCTAATCTACTCACAAATAAGCACCCTTATCACACATTATCATTAATCAAATAGAACCTACTAACCGAATGGCGTCCGAGTGCAAGGCTGGCGAAAAACAGTTGCAAGAAGGCTCCCGAGTAACGAACACTAGCAGGTTTTCGAGTCCCTAGCTGCCACTGTGTGGTCCGAGAAGAATGGAGGGTGTTTAGTGAGGTGTAGGGTTTTCTAGAGAGAGAAAGCTAGGGTGAGAGGGGAAAAGGGATAAGGAATGTTTCTAGGGATTTGAGGTGATGATTATTCTTGCCAAAAAAGGGAAGTCGGCTGCCTTAAGGGGGTTTATACTCATTCTTTGGTGCACCCTAATGGGTTTCTGAGTGGGCTCAAAGGGGGTGTGGCCCAACTGTATATGACTTGGTCTCGAGTCAAGACCTTGCTGTCTCGGTATTCACATTGGCACATTTACATACATACATACATATATATATATATATATATATTAATACACATAACACAATGAGAGGGTCACATAACACACAAAAGTAAATAACAAATTCTCATTTAATAATATACGTACACATAACTCTTACTACATAAGAAGGTTGCTCGGAAAAACCCCGAAGTGTCACATCAGAGCTTGGAGGTCGGATTCGGAGAGGATCAAAGCGTTTTCCCAGAGATTTTGACCGATTACAGTTGATTTTAGCAAATCTCACCGGAGATCTTACCTGATTCTTCATCTATTCTTCTGTTTTTATCATTGTTCTATCTTCTCTCACCTAAAACATCGAAAAATCTTAAATTGACATAGAATTCACGGTGAAAATGGACTAAATTTGACATAATTGTGTTCACGATCTGTTATAGTACAATCCTACAAATTTTCACAGCAAAATTCGAACTAAAACACATCAAAATCAATCAAAACAATGAACTTTGAACTGAACGTTGCTGACATCACTCGTCCGATCGGATAGTCATTCGATCGGATTGCTTTGCTATTGATAGTTGTTACCTGCTGACGTCATACTCATCCGATCGGATTGTGATCCGACTGGACAGCCATCCGTCACTTGACTCATTTTGGTGATCCGTTCGGACAGTCATTCGGATGAATTACCATCCGATCAACTGTTTGTTATTGTGTTTACAAATTTGACCAAGTATGAATTTTTTCAGGTTCAACAATCATGGGTGATGAGTTTATGAATCTGTTTAGTGATTTCTTTGCATATAATAGCAGTGGAGCTACTTCATCCGACACAACCCCCAAAACTGCTACTAAGGCGATTTTCGATTTGCTAAGTGTCGACAACGCGTATGGCACTTGTAACAAACCTCCGAAACTTATGGCGATAGAGGATTACAATCGCTGGGCAAAGCGGTTTGATGGATGGTTGAGAGCTTTCACTTCTGAAAGTTGGAAATGTCTTAAGAATGGATACACAGCTTCGAGATCAGACTATGAGAATTTAGAAGATACTGAGCAAGAAGAGTTTGTGGCCGAACAAAAAGCCATTGCCTTGCTACACCAGTCTGTCAGAGACGATATCATCTCATTGATCGATTATGACAGCTCAAAGGATTTGTGGGAAAAGCTTGAAAAGAAATGTACTGGCGGTGAAGAGATAGTGAAAAACAAAAAATCTTTGTTAAAAAAGGAGTTCGATTTGTTTTCTTGTATGAAAAATGAAAATGTGCACCAAATGATAGAAAGATTCTGTCATCTAAAAGTAGAATTAGCAAGATTCGGAATCAAGAAAGATGAGGACGAGTTGGTTGACAAGATGTTTGAGGCGTTGCCAAATGAACAAGATTGGCAGTACTTTGGTTTAGTGCTCAAGAACACAAAGCCGATGGCAAAAATGACACTGAACTGGTTGATTGAACGGCTTGAGGGGCATGAGTTGGAAATCAAGAAGATGAATAAAGTGAGCAACACACGGTATCAACAAAATGTTGATCTGTATTACAAAGGGAGCATGATTTCCAAAGCTACATCACCAAAAACTGCTTTCAGTGCCTAAAGCTCAAACACTGTTGCACAAGAGAAGTCCAGCAGCGGTTCTTCATCAAGCAGCCACGGATATCATGGTACTGGTTCTAGTGCACCTTCATCATCTGTATCAAACACTCATCAATCACAAAGTAATCCAAACTCCAACATCTTCCAATGCAACATAGCCATCAATCTGAACAATGCACAGAACTTCAATGAAGAAACGGCTAAGCAACTGAGTTGTTCAATCCAGAACCGACACAACCGGTCCTCACAGGTTTTAACCTTTTTTTACAAAACTTGTTTTTTTACACACACGTTTTAAAACTTTTTTATGAAAACTTTTTTTACGGTTTTAAACTTTTTTTACAAAAAAATTTAATTTTTTTTATAAAAACTTTTTTTACAAAAGAAAAAAATTTATATGATAACTTTTTTACGGTTTTAACCTTTTTTCTACAAAAACCTTTTATTACACACACGTTTTTAAACTTTTTTACATTTTTTACGAAAACTTTTTTTACGGTTATAAACTTTTTTTTACAGAAACTTTTTTAAAATTTTCTTTTACAAAACCTTTTTTACAAAATAACAAAGAGTGAATAGAGAGAAATTGAAAAGAAAGAAATTGAAAAAACTTTAAAAAGAGACTTTAAAGAGGAGAGAGAGATAGTTTGATGATTTTGATTAAATGACTATATTACCCTTTTGGTTGTCATTATCTGATTAGTGGAGAGTGGTTCTCGCGGTTCTCGCAACTGTGGGTGGTTTTCATTTTAGTGGCCCCCTATATATATATATATATATATATGAGAAAGATCATTTAGAAACCACCCTTTATTGCGAGAACCGTGAAAACCAATGTGAACACAACCAAAAATACCTAAAAAAATTTAAAAACACACAATTTTTTTAATATTTTTTAAGGAAAATTCGCTAGTTTTCGTTATTAAAAAAATTAAAACATCGGAGTGAGACGAAATAGATTTCTTATCACACATAACACTATTTGTGACAGTACTTAATTCAAAACTAATTTCATTTCATAACAAAAATTGTCAAGTACAACATGGAAATCAAAGTACAACATTTGGAAATTCAAAATACAACAAGTTTAATCAAAAGAAGAAAAAAAATCTAGCATTTCATCATGATCATCATCATCATCAACCTGCAACATGTTTAAAAGTATAGTTCAAAACAAAAAGCATTGGCTAGTATACAAGTTTAATTACATAGCATAAGTATAAAAGATTGTCTCAATTCCAATATGGCAATTTATATACAAGGTTGAACCAACATGCATAACTAAAAGTCAAACCCGAGTGTCCACCAGAATAAAGTGCATCCCTCGCCACCAAAGTGAACGAGACCGTAAAGCATATTAACTTAACAATACCTCGACGGGCGGCGTGCTACTCCCATAACGCTATATTTGTTAAGGTGGGCTAGCTAAGTTAATGAAAAATAGAGTGCATGTATGTATTCTAGCATAAACAACCTAAGCATAAAAAATAGCATGTTTGGTGGATTGAGTGATTTGATATGTTTGTTTGTGTGAATTATGTATTTTGATAAATAAAACATGTTACACCCAAAAGTGCGTTAAAGCGTAAAAAGGGTCAAGTGTACTCACGGTTTTGCAAAGCTTCCTTTGAAATCCCGTGAAGAGTTTTGTAAGTTGGAGGATGGAACACCAAAGTCACCCTACATGGGGTAAACAATGGTGTGTAAGTATTGGAATTTAAGCGGAAGATTCGGATTTGGAATTTAAAATACACAAAGTATACGTGTATGAAAGTATTATCTAGTCCAAGTACTCGTTTTTGACACTAAGTTAAGTGTGATCTCATGGATCCTAATTTACCCATTAGAATCAATAACAAGAATCTTAGATCGTAGATATGATAGCCTAAGTTTATGATGAATAATCATGGACCGATTATCATCACAAATTCAGCCTTGTTTATATAGATATATCTATTTACATAGTTATAATATTAACCTAAAACTAAGTCTATCATAGATTGTCATATAAGTCAAGCATAGAGGATTAACCTCTTTGTATGATTCACCACTACACACATCATCACAAGGATGATTCGGAGGGTCATGAATAACAAGAAATAAAAACTAACTAATGCAAGCTTAAGTGACCAAGTAAATCCTAACCCGGGTGAACCACCACAACATGGAAAGAGTTAACTAAGTGTCGGAGGCTAGGCGGGGTTATGTTACTTTGATACTAGGAAGTCACTTGAGTGTTCATACACAAAGCTCATAAGTGAAGGAGTGGAACTAGATTGGAAAGCCAAACCACCCATGGTTCACACTTCACAAGTCACAAGTTTATCATATGGAAGATGATGAATCATGCTTGTTTTAAACACTTGGATTAGGATATGTATGTACTGAAAAGTAAAGAGTTTTGAACTCATAACTTGATGGAAATCAGCTCCACACAAGCCCACAACTATAGGATAAGTTGTGAACTTCATGGGTACAAGATTCCACCAAGTTTTAGCAAAGAAAATGAATTTACAAGAACAATGTACAAAACAGAAAATACAACTCACTTTGGACCTCAAATATGGTAAGGTTTCACCTTAGTTTGCCATGACAAACTTGTGAAAACCTTCCTAGAGGTTACCCAAGTGAAATGGAAGAAGAAACAACAAGAAAATTGATGAGGAAGTGAGGTAGAACTCACTTTGAATCCTTAGAACTTTCTGCTCAAATCTGAATATTTTGGAGAGTTTTAGAGTGAATTTTTGAGTGTTAGAGAGGTTTGGAAAGTGTAAATGAGAGTGGGAAGTGTTGTATATATAGTGGAGGATTAGGGTTAGTAGTTGGGAGTGTAATTAAGTGAGTTAGGTAAGAGTTGAGGGAACAAAATGCACCAATGCGCAACCAGGAAGGAGCTAGCTGTGGATCCGAGTGCGCCGCAGGTCGCGGAAGATGCACCGGCCTGGTGCGCGTGTCGTAGAGGGTCTCAGCCGCACAAATTTAACCTTTTGACACTTCAGGCCCCTAAGGATTGTTTTACTTGTTATTTTATTGTATAACTTAGTTATTTAGCATGTAGATAGGTATGTAGTGCATATCAAAGGATGAGTTAAGTATTGAGGATATAAAATGAAATATTTGCATGTATAAAACGTATGAAGTCATGTATTTCCTATAGTTGTTCGTAAGATATGCATGTGTTTACAAGAATAATGAATATGCATCAAGTGTGTATATGAATTAAGCGTATAAACAAGCATGAATAAGCAATGTATAACTCATATAAATAATCAATTTTATTATGATCAAAGCCTCGAGTTTACCACGATTCGAAACGAAATAGGATTACAAGAGAAACAAGTTTCCGAAGATAGAAATACAGGACAAACTTTCTAATTAAGGAAAGTTACAAAAGCGAAGCGTTACATCATTGAGAAACACTAAAAAACCGGGGAACACTCTTAAAAATTCAACTTAACATATTAAAAATCCACTTTTTCTAAATTTTTTTCGGCGCTTTTCCTTATAAATAGACGTAGAAACATTTTTAATAAAAAATTAAAAAACTAAAAAAATATTAAAAAAATGTTTAAAAAACAGTTAAAAAAATATATCTTATAAAATTAGCTTAACATGTTAAAATTCATTTTTTTTTATTTTTTTCAGCACTTTTCCTTGTAAAAATGGTAGAAACTATTCAAATAAAAAAACCATATTTGAAAAAAAAAATTAAGCTTTTTTTAACTGTTTTTTATATTTTTAGTTTTTGATTTTTTTATTAAATTTGCTTCTTCAAGTATTTATAAGGGAAAGTGCCGAAAAAAATTTAAATTTTTTTTTAACATGTTAAGTTAAATCTTTAAGAGTGTTCTGTGACAACTGTCAAAATGCCAGGTATCCGTACAACTATTAAACCATGATTAGTGCTTAATGACTGTGCTGAATTACAATTAATGACTTGAATTGCCTTCTGATCGTTGCTATGATACATACATGTGCATCACATATTGCTTAATGTCATATCATTATTGCATGCAAACTTTGTTGATTCAAATGATGCACGAAAAACAGTTAGCACAGTTATCAGATAAATCAGAAAAATGCTGACGGAGTTCAGTACTTAGACAGACATTGTGTTGAGACACAGAATGGGCCAGAAACCAAGTATTATATTAGTATAGTGTGTAGGAAAGTAAGGATCACAAAACTGCCTTCCTAGAGATAGTTTAAGTGCCGGAAAGTGCCTAAAACTCACATAAACTGCAGAATTCTGCAGATTTCTGCAAAATTCAGCATTTAAACACACTAACATCATGTAGAAATATGGTTAAATGGTCCTGAATGCTTTCCTAAGTGTCGGGAATCAAAACTGTCACGAAAGGTAACATAAAGCACACTAAGCTGCATAGTTTAGCACCTTAACGAACTGGTAACCAACCGACCAACCGGACACTACCCGAAACACCAAATTTTCACTAGAAGCATTGTTTTAACATTACCAAGCTAGTTATGGTTCCCGAACATCATAACACACTATATATCATACACATAACTAAACACCTAACTAGATACTCGAAATCTAACCATTAACTAACTTATAGTTTAAACCTAAGCCTAGACCTCCCCACCTAGTTCACGGCCCAAACAAGGGCCCCACTATTGATTTTATTTAGTTATTTTAATGGATCATGTTTCTCGTTATAGAACACATTAACCACTAGATTTTGAAGTGTTGGAAAGATTATAAGTTAACCCACTAGTTTCATAACCTTCATTCCATCATAAACTTACAACACACTTCACTCTCCTTCCTTTCTTCTCGCTTGCGGCCGAGAACCCACACACATATAACCATCATCATCTTCCAACTTTCATCCATTCTACCTACATACAAAGGTGTTAGAAGGTGCACAAGGAAGCTTGGAGCTTTCGGAAGTTGAAGGACCTTCACCATTTGCTTTTATCCACTCCATTTCAACTAGTGATCACCCCTAGCCGTGAGCTAGTAGTAAGAACACTATACTCTTCATTTTACATCATATTTTGTTGGTTAAAAGAAGATACATGTTGTTAATCATGATGAACACTAAGAATCAAGAACATGAAACATGAACATTAGCTTAAAATCTTAAGAAATCATGTTGTTTAGTGTTGTTGTGCTACTTGATGATTGATTGTTTATGTTAATGATGTAGATCATCATGTGATCTTGCTAGATAATGATTAAAAACATAATCTAGCAAGATGAGAGGATGAAAATGTTAAAGATCCAAAGATCATCCTCATGTAAATCATGAACTTGAAAGTATGAAATGTTTTTCTTGTAATGTGATGAACAACGTAAGTATATAGTCTTGTAAATCTATGATTTCAAGAATGATTTTTCAAGAAACCAAGTTAAAAATACAAAGTTTACTTAATCTTGGTTCCTAAATAAATAAACTACATTTTTGGTGGTTAATAAAGTGTAGGATCATGTATTTAGCAAGAAAAATCCAAGAAGAAACATTTTTAGAAAATGTAATTACAAGTTGTGAAGATCTAATTTCTTCAAAAATGGAGTTTTTAAATAAACAAACACACTTTAAAGGGTAACAAGACTTACTAAATACACTAGTAAGTTACTACACAGTTTTATAAATTTTCAAGTTCATGAGGTAGTAGTTTATGCTTGATTTTGGCAAATTGGTAAGTGTAGATTGATTTGTTGTCGATTGTGTTGATTTACAAAAGAAAATGATATGCCTTGAAGGCATGGAAACCTCCATTTTTAGGGGAAACTATGGCAAAATTTTTCTAAAAACTAAACACTTAGAAAAATATTTCTAAACAAATATTTACAAGTATATTTCAAACCATGAATCTTTACATAAAGTTTGCCATAATTTTTGTTACAAAAATTATAAATATTGGAGGTTGATTTTTATAAATAAAAGTGACTAAATATGTATTTAGGAAAATATATATTTAGAAGACACCATGTGTTTGATTATTTGTATGTTATGTGTATTAGTTATATTATTTTAGGACTTGAAATAATATAACTCATCAAAATACAAAAATTACAATCCAAAATATTACCAAAATTCCAAGAGAATGAACATATAAATCATACCCAAAATATGAGAGAAACCAAACAAAGGAATATAACTTACAAAATATTCCGGAAATTTTATTCATAAGTATATTTTGGTAATTAGTATTTTGGACACCAAGGAAACAAAAATATGATTTTTACAATTATTGCAAAATTATATCATATTTTTAACAAGAAGAAAATATATTATTTTTGGATGAAAAATGGGTTTATATATATTTTCTAAGTTAGACTTGGAAATATGTTATTTTTGAGACTTGTATGAGAATTATAAATATTTTTGCCAAGGGAAAAATTATGAATAGTTTTTCTAAGTAATATTTCTTAAAAAATATATTGATGTATTTTTATTAAAGTTATTATTCCGGAAAAGTTAATACAAAAATTAAGTATAAGGATACTTAATAGACACAATAAAAATATGTATTCTTGTATGTATAAATACACACCGGAATACGCTACTGAAACTTGGCAAAAATATACAAGGATAAGAATACGAATACAAATACACCCATCCTTGGGAATGATATACATGTATAAATACATAAAAGTAACAAGTTAAAATATATCATTTTAACTATTATTTCAAAATTTAATAAATATAATTTAAGTTAAAATATTTATTATTTTAACAAATAATTATATAATTTGGAATAATATTAAGGACACAATGAAACGTAACTCAAAGACACTAATTAATGCTAAGTCAAGGCACGACCCGCTCGTCTAATAGATCATAGTACGTTGTAGGTAGTCGTGTGCACTAGAGGAAGCTTTAAGTTACAGTTGGTTACGAAGAACGCAAGATTGTGAGTTCATATCCCCCTTTTCTTTTAACTGTTTTTGTATTATAACTTCGGGGGTGAAATACATGTTACAAATGTTACAATGATTACAAATGGTACGGTTAGTCAAGAAATGAACTGTTAGATCATGTGAATGGGTAGGCGTTACCTTGAGACCATTAATCCTATTATAAGGACCGAGGGGCATGAGTGATAGATCTATTTGGGTGTTGCGAGCCCCACCCATGGGTCCGCGAGTTGGCCGCATGTGGTGACTATGTCGTTCCAGCCGGGTGGCCCGGTACGAAATACGCAAAGGATTGAGCCTTCCTATGCCGTTACACACACATTAATGACCTTGCAAATCATTAATCGATCTGTTCATATTCTCTTTCATACCGGGTTTACAAAACATACATACTTACAATGATTACAAAGGTTTATTCGTGCACACATACAAACACATGAACTCGTTCAACTTTTGTTGATGTTTTCAAACTACATGTATTTCAGGGAATTAAATGTGGATCTGGCGGGCGTTTGGATGTTTCAAGTAATGATGAGAATAAAAGATGTCATCCGGAGTCTAAGGGTTTGGACAGTGTGTCTTATCCTAGATAAGACACATCTTTCCAAGCCTGGTTTTTATTAATGTCTTTTGTCGAGTCCTTGTAGAACTCTAAAACAATTAGCATGGTTTGTATTTGGATTTGGATTTGAAGTTTGTGTTTGGTTTTCAAGACAATGTTGTTTGTGATGTTTTAAACTTAACTTATGGATGAACATCTTTAGTTTTATCATATAGTTGTTTGTTATGGTTGAATGCAATGATATTAAGCAAGTCACACATAATCACGCTTCCGCAAAAGTTAGGGTGTGATAGTTTGGTATCAGAGCTTCGATTGTAGCGAACTAGGATTCTTTCTCGAGTCTAGACTAAAATACTTAGGGCTCTCACGAAAGTATTTTTACAACATGTTTTCATTGCATACACAAAACGCCCAGATCCATGGAGCAAACATTCTTTTTACAAAAGGAAAGACACGGAACACAATTGCAAGGTCACAATATGTGGTTTAGTCTGGGGTAGACTAAGGAATGATATAAAGGATTTGTGAAGAATAATGAGGATACATGATATCATGATACATTGTCTTTGATTGCATACTAAATGATAGTGGTTAATATATGTGCATATGTTATGATTGTTCTGTTACAGACACTATGTCTTCATCCGAGAGTGGATTGTCCGATACTAATGACCCTATGGCTATTGTTTCCGATGAGGAGATCGCACCAGAGCCAGAGATCTTTACATCCGATACTGAGAGCGACCCAGACATGCTATCAGACGACGAGGACTTCCAGCCGTTCGCGTTGCCTGATTTTGGAGATGACTTACCGCTTGCTGATGGTATTCCAGAAGAGGATCCTTTTGTTGTTCCCATTCCAGTCCATGATCGTTTTATCATCGGGCATCCCGATGGTGAGCATATTGTGGCACCGATCCTCGCTCCTGTTCCTCTAGTGGTCATCCCTCCTGAGGATTGGCCATTTGATTATCTGTTTGATGATGACTTTGATCTGTTTGTTGATGGTCCTCCTGATGACGCCCATGGTGATAGAGAGCTAGATGAGGATGTTGTTGCTAGTCCACTTCCTGAGCTCCCTGTTATCGAGTTATCATCTGATAATAGTTTGCACTCTGTCTCAGATTCCTTTGAGTCTGTGACGTCTTTCGCCTTGTAGGCAGTTGGATTACAGCCCTATGCCACTGATTCTGATGATGATACGGCGATGTCAGCTGCACCATCTCCTCCATACGATCCCGAGCTTGATCTTGAGCTAGATTTTGTTCCTGCTGATCAGCCTGATGTTGCACCTGCTGATCTTGAGCCCTTACCTAATCATGACCCTATTCCTTTTGGCTTACCAGACATTGCACCCCTTATACCTGACCCAGTTCCTGCACCCATTGACCCTCCTGTTATTGAGCCACTTATTCTTCCACCTGCACCCGCACCCGCTGATGTTGCTCCTTTCCATCCTGTGGAGTCTGATGTCCATCGTGTTGATTTACCTATCGTTTTCTTGCAGGGCATACCCGCACCCCGTCCAGGGGAGGGTACTTTAGGCCAGCAGCCTAGTCATGACCCTTACATTTTAGCAGCTTTTCCTCATATCCCTCAGTCTACACCGTTTGCTCCTTTTACTTCTTCACCACTTGATGAGCCACTCCGATGGTTCCCACCGTATACTATGCCGATTTCAGATCCTTACCATCCCTCTCAGTTTGTTGGCTATATACGGGATGAGTTACTTTTATCACTTCAGCTCTAGTATGAGATTATGAGTCGCAGGATTTTGGAGCTTGAGATGACACCGCGCCCTTTACCATCTCCTTGTCAGCCTGCTTTCGTTCCCCCTCGTTCATCACCGTCACCATTTTCACATCCACCTGCACCTCTTACTCCTTTTCCAGAATTTGATGCTCAATTTCTCACCGTCGAGCAGCAGATCAGTTATCTGCTGCATCATGTATATGAGCTTGAGGAGGAGCTTGCGCATGTGCGCAGCTTGCTTTTCTTTCCTCCACCACCACCATCAGCATAGCTGGTTTTTGGTTTTATGTAGGTTGCATTACTTTTGATGAGAGCACCACTATTGAGCTGAGCTTATGAAGCCTTCTGAAGGTCACCTTTTGATTGTATGACTTTTGTAGATTGGTAGACTTGTTGGACAAGGGTAGTGTGACCCTGTGTAAGTCCAGAATCACTACAATTGGATATCAAACACTAAACAAGTAGCGGAATTACAAGCATGTTGTCGAAGATTGAAAGCAATATATTGATTCAAAGGAAACTAGAACACACGAATGCACTGATTCGTCTAGTATCCTAGTCGCACAAAGCACAAAAGTTTTCAATAGAATCAACAACCTACATCGACTATGGATTCCCCTATTTATACAGACGCAAACCTACACTAGTTTATGCCCTTACAATATCCCCCTAGGTTTGTGTTGGCTTGGCGTCTTCAGCTTCACTGCTGCTTCCTCTTCTGCTTCTTAGCTAGTTCCTTCTTTTTCTTTTGTAGCTCAGGTAAGATCGGTATGTTTCTTCCAACATAAGGACCAAACAGTCGTGTCTCCACCCTCGTACGTTGCCCTGACCATAACTTGAAATTCATAATCTAGGCCACAACTCCTGTCCAGCTTTTGGCACACACTTCATACTGAGGATCACTCTGAATTTGTGACTTTGCCAAGAGATTGATGTCGTTTTTGCCAAAACACATCAAATCTCGAGTATCAATGAAACGGTATTCATCATCGTCACACACGATCACAGCTTGGCCAGAAATAGGATCATACATCCAAAACTGAAAGCTCTTCAGAGTGTTATCAGGAAGCTCCTTCAACAATGGCACTGTATTTGTCTGTTTAGTTGCAGGCCACTTCACGATCTTATAAGGCTTTCCTGTAGCGGGATCCAACACCTCTTCATCTTCTTCAACAGTAGATTCAGCCAACTTCATATCTCTAAAATTGACTCTAGCCTGTTGCTCCAGTTTATTAAAGAAATGTACTCCAATCTTGCAATTAGGATTCTTGACTTGATTATGAAATCCTGCATTGCTCAGTTCCCTCAAATCAACTGGAGTCCAGGAGTTGAAAGCCTCATAACCATCATAATATTCCACATCACCATTCTTCCTCAGCACAATAAACATTTCCTTTTCATCATTGTATGCCCAGCTTCTAATACCCGATCTGTTTCCCTTCTTACTCTTCTCCGTAGTAACAACATACCTGTCAGGTTTGTCACCAAACTGCAAGTTCCGTTCTGCCCCCACATTCCTCATAACCACCATTTTCTTTCTTGGTTTCTGATTCGCTGTATGAGGAGTGCTTTCATAATACCTGTTCATCGCATCTTCGTGCTCTTTTCTCTGCTGCTCTCTTTCTTCAGCAGTAGACTCTTTTGGTGGATCAGCAAACTCCTTAGGAAATTTTCCTTCCAGTTTCTGCTTCATATCCATCACTATAGCACTAAGAGCTCCCAATATTGTTTCCAACTCATTGATCTTCTGATTTTTAACAATAATTCTTCCATGATACTAGCAATCTGAGCATCCTTGAATATCTTGTGTTCTTCAAGAGTAGAAATTCTTCGCATCAGAATTGTTGTCTCATTTTCTTCAAACACATCTTGACTATCAGAACTTCCAGCAGTTGCAGTAACCTCAGGGGTTTCAACATGTTTCGACTTAGCTGCTGCTTCAACTTGAACAGCAGCAGCTTGCAACAGCTCAGCAGCCCTAATAACATCAGCATCAGATGGACCACTGCTTGAGCCTTCACCTGGCTTGGGAACAGGCATATACATAGCCGCTCTTTCATTGGTCATAAACTCAATTATTGCAGGGCTCAACTCAGTGGGAATGTAGTTGACTTTGGGCTGTGTGTCACCAATGGGGTTAGATGTCTCCGTGGTTGTCTGAACATTAGCCCTTTCTTCACCGCTGATCCTAGGATCTCTTCTACTTCGTTTCCAAGGAGGAAGATCAGCGGTAGTATCTTCTAGAGAATGATCAACAACAGCAGCTTCCATTGTAGAAAGAGGTTCAACATGAGGAGGGTTCATATGAACTGGTTCACTAATTTCTTCATTTTCTGCTGTAAGGCCTTCAGCCAGTGTCTGTCTCTGTTTCACTCTCATCACCACTTTCATCTACTTCTTCATCATCAATCATCCTGTCATCTGCAACATCCTCCTCACTTTCAATACCAGTCAAGTCTACGTTCTCAATCGGCTCTTGAACACCAACAGGAGCTTCAATTATCATGCTCTTCAGCCACAATAGCATTTATCTGAGCCGGTGCTTCTTCTTGAATCTCAGCAAAAATTCCAAATTTTTCTTATGCGTGCTTGTTTTCATACTTTATCCCAACATTATCTCTTAACTTTTGGTTTATCCATGTAAATACCAAGTGATTCATCATCTTTGCATCATAAGTTTTCACAGTAACCGGCAATTTAGGATACTTCTTTTTCTAAGATCATCTGTATAAATCTAGGGAACTTGTACTAGTACTTCTCATTCAACGTTTTCACATTCGCAAACATATCACCAATGACACTCTTTGAGTAGTTATACTTCCATCCTTCAACCACTGAAACCATTGCAGAAGTTTGCTTCAACGTCAGTTTATCAAGACCACTCTTGTTCCCACTGATGCATACCCGATAAATATGACCTAGAAGTCTCCAGTATGCATGCAACAACTTCTTGATTGTGGGAGGAGGAATTGCTCCCTCATAGCTCATTTTGACTAAAATCTCCATGACTTTCTCTTTTGAATACTCTGTTGGATCATCAGCTGCATCTCCGAATAGCAACACCTCACGTATATCTTGTTCACTAACTGAAACTTCTGTACCCTGAACTTTTGACTTGATAACCGTGTCACCTTTCTTCTCCGTTGAGTTATCCCAGAAATCTTTGATCCAGTCTTCACGAATAACTGGATTCTCCCGAAGAGAATGCGCCAATCTGCAAGTGTTTAGGCCCACAATCGATGACTTGCACGTCTCGAAACCCTTTAGAGGATCTGATAAATAGTAAGCAATGTTCATAGTCTTATCCCATGCTGGAACATGTGGACCTTTGGCTTTCTTTCCTGTATCTGCATAAAAAGAAACGAATCAATGCGGACACATATACGTTAACATTAAAGATTTCTGAGTTTGACCATAAACTTGGTCAAACTAAGTCAACTGATACATCATAATTTTAGAATCCTTAAAAATAAAACACACAACTGTGTTCTGTTTAAAAGAATTCACAAAATTATAACACCAACAGTTAACAAGCTCATTGTGTAAATATTGGCCAAAAAGGACTGGATCAGGCCCAACAAATAACACCTTGTGCGATTGAAAGTCCCTTGTGTGATCAGGCAGGTCTTGTGCGATGGCATTTTTGTAATAAAACGGATAAGCCAGTCGCGCAAGACTGGTCAACAAATGTCAAACGCACATGACCTGGTCAACTCAAGTCAAACGCACAAGATCTGGTCAACGAAAGTCAACGAAAGTCAATCGCACAAGATTTATTAAATACAGGGGCAAAACAGTCTTTTCATATAAAATTTTAGGGGCAAAACCGTCTGTCCCCAGCTTGTGCGATTCACTCTGACGGCGCGTGTGATTCACTCGCCGTCTCTGGTTGTCCTCTCCGGCGAGACCTGAAGATTCCGGCGACTGTCTAGGGTTTCAAAACACGCTTTTCCGATCAAAACATAGGGTTTTAAACCATTTATCCAGTCAATCAACATTATAACAACCTATAAACCCTAATCTTCTTGATTTCAATTTGGACAAAAACCTTTTGTCACGAAAAACCCCAAACCTGCTAATATACTTTTATGACATTCAGATGAAATGGAAGGCATACAAAAATAGAATAACTGACCTTTTGATTTAGACATAATGAAGATGCAATCAGATTGAAGAAATATCTTCTTGATGATTTTAGGATGAAGAGCCGCAAGTGTTTACGATTTTGGGTGCTTGATGATTTTGAAAGTAGGGTTTTGAATGATGAAATATCTAAAAGATATCCCATCAGTCGCACAACACCCTATATACCCAAAGGATCTGATTTTCAACCAAGGGGGCCCACCAAGTATGCGGTGGGCCGAGCCGTCATTCCACACCCTCTTTTGTTTACTGATTCTCAATTTAGAAAAGTGTTTTGGATTTTGTGGGGCCCACCAAGTTTACGGTGGGCTCAGCTCAAATCTCGATGATAAAACCATCTTTTAAAACTTAGAGCAAAGGACATTTTATGAAAATCCGGTCCTTTTTCGATTCATAAACACACGGCCACATAGTTTTATATTAATAAAAAAACAAGCTAAATATTTACACAAAAATAAAAATTTACACAAGAGGAATAATATAAAATATTCACAAGCAACAAACATCTTACACACCATTTTTGCATGCACTTTTCTTACGGGATCAAATCACGGAGTTTCGGGCTAGACTGCATTTATCATCACTAATTTACTCTGGTAGATCCGAGTGACTGCTAGTATGTTTTTCCTTTTAAACTTATCTCCCTAGGATTTTATCAAATAACAGACTGCAACTTATTTATCATGTTTTCATTTTAAATTATATGAACACTCAAATCAATCACGATCAAATCCCGGAATTTTAGATTTGAAGAAGCTATCATACGAGTAGTTTCCCTACCACATATTTCACAAGCCCATTCTAGAGTTCTGAAACCTTGACTGGACTGGATTGAGAAAAGAACAGAATGGATCAGCAGAGATGGATATAATATACAAATCAAATGAGATTTTCTCAGTTTGATATAGGTTTTTATTTTGGGGTTTCTTTTGGGCACTAGAGGGCCTCTTTCGGGTGTATTTGATCCACAGAGCGACAACGTACAGCTAGGTCTTTGCTCACGCAAAACAAAAGCCGACGTTGCCTAGCACCTCCAGGTCTTTGCTCACGCAAAACAAAGGAGATACACGAGTTGTTTAGAAAAGATTTCAGAACTAGAACGAAATTGTGTGTATCGGGACATCACACACGCATTCAAATAGCTATGCTCTAATTCCAAGTGAACGTTCTTTCCTGAGGTCATATAATGGATATTAGTGTTCTATGCAGTACCAGTCAAAGAGTCCAGCCATCAGGATAAAGCCTACCAGCACATCACTCTAGAGTCAGACCATTTCGATATTGGTCTTACACGAGTCAGCCTTAATCCACATAGTGAAATTATTTCATTTCCTGGGTTGTAGCCAAGGCATGGCAAAAGCAAAGAACTATTTTTGTATTTTTCTGATTTTTTAATGTTTTTGTATTTTTATGATTTTTCAATGTTTTTGTATTTTTCTAAGAGACTACACCCCCCTAAATTTTTGCTTAAAATAAAAGAAAGACTATTTTAAGAAACAAATTTACAGAAACAAAGAAAAATATTTTTGCCTGACTGCGGTCAATCCTCGAATTCGACCATTTTGAGAAGTTCTAGAAGAGCAAGAAAACATGCTTTATCAACCGGTTTTGTAAAAGCATCTGCGAAATTGTCGTCAGTATGTATTTGGTCCATTTTAATTAAACCCTGGTTGAACGAATCACAAATAAAGTGAATGTTTATGGCAATGTGCTTGGTTTTTGAAAAATATACCAGATTTTTCACTATTTGGATAGCTGCATCATTGTCACAATAAATGGGAGTTTGGGAAAAATTCAAACCGTAATCCACCAGCTGGTGTTGAATCCAGATAACCTGTGAGCAGCAGGCTGAACCGGCCACATATTCCGCTTCTGCAGTCGACAGAGAGACAGTTTGCTGCTTCTTGCATCGCTAGGAGATGAGGCGATCCCCCAGAAATCGGCATCCAGCTGACGTAGACTTCATGTCCTGACCAGTACCTCCAAAATTGCTGTCAGAAAAAGCACACAGATCAAATGGAGATTCTTTTCGATACAAAAGTCCAAGCCGAGGCCTGCCCTTAAGATATCGAAAGATTCTCTGAACAACATTTAAATGAGAAAGTTTAGGAGCAGCCTGATAACGAGCACACTGACACACAACAAACATGATATCTGGTCTACTGGCTGTCAAGTACATCAAAGAGTCAAAACATCACTAATAACCTAATTTCCTATAACCATTGGCTCTGATACCAACTTTTCTGTCACACCCCGACCACGTAAAACAACCAAACGTGGCGGAAACGTCGGGGAGTGTTGTAACAGAATTATTGTTTCACAACCATGGAATAAATAATTTCATTTTATTGAATAAATGAACTCATTGTTTTAATATAATCAAATAAGTACAACTATTATCTTTCAAGTTTTAAAGTCGCAAAGGCACGAGTCCATCCTAAGTGTAGCATATATCATCAATCATCACAAAGCAGCACCTGAAACATGTGTAAAAATAGGTACGTCAGCATAAAAATGCCTCTGAGATACATAGGTTTTATTGTAATTAGGATTCATGACTTATGAGTTTAAAGAAAAAGTTTTAATAAAAGTAGTCATGATCCTTGTAAAAGGTTTTCTTTTATAAATCATTTATAAGAAATCAGATGATATAAAATAATAATACATAGGAAATTAAATAAGTAAGTAGAATAAGTTTGTATAAAAATATATTGTTTGAAAAACAATATTTTGATAAAAAGATTCATAGTATATATAAAAATATACTTTGGTTTAAGAAAGTCGAATAAGTAATATATTAAAATACATTTCAGTTCCAAAATCGTTACCCAAGTGTACTAAATAACGCCATGGTATGTAATGTAATGTAATGAAAACACTTATATATAAGAAGTACCAGCTGGCGTATCTACCATGTTTTCATCACATTACACCTGCCCCGTTATCTAAACACTAACCAAAAACCAGTCATTAAATAAATAGTATATTAAATATACTTTAGTTGTTAAAATAAATAAATTTTCAATAGTATATCAAAAGTATACTTTGGATTTATAAATAACATATTAAAATATGCTTTGGTTATGAAAATAACATATTAAACTATGCTTTGGATTTTGAGAATAACATATCAAACTATGTTTTAATGATTAACAAAATATATATTGGTTTTGTACAATATCACATATGAGAGCATATCAAACTATACTTTTGGGAGTATAACTTAATATACAAAAATAATGTGATTTAAGAATTCATTCAGACCTAGTGCATCAAAATACACCTTTGAGACTATAGGGACACCACAAAGGCAATCCCTATTTGGATGGAGAAACAAATTGGTTTCAGACATTCCATGACAACAGGAATGGGGTGTCAAATCCTATAGCGCTATATCATACTACCAATCGGTCTGGTGAACAATAAATAAGTACAATCCAACAATTAATTTTATAATCTTTGAAAAATCAGTGTTTAAACCATAAATAATCATTCAGTTTGTCAAAAGATGAGTACTAATATGTATAATCAATTATACTTTGAAATCGTGAACATAACAAATAGGTACACATGGTTCACCCCAAAACATTGAAAACAGTAAAAGAGGGGACTATGTACTCACTTGAGAGTGCTTAGGAGTCTTGAACAACTACCAAGCAAGCTAGAGGGAGCACGGAATCAAACGGCACCTAATATAGGTAACTACATAAATAAACCGGACCTAAATCGGAAGATCAGATAGGATGAGGTCTCGTAAACCAAATGAGTGTGGGAACTCATATGATATGGTTTAACAAGGCCTACATACTATAGGGAAACCTAACCTAAGTGCTTACGACCCATTACGACCTGTTTAGGTAGCTCACGCTACTTTAACGCGTTGTTCGTGTAAAACGCGTTCGGACCGCCTAACTAGTCCTATGACAAGTATTATATGCCTAAACATGTTTAATTTTGTTTCATAATCAGTTATGTGACAAATATTTGGGTTACATATGCTTAAAATCCAATTATGCATAAAAGGGCATTTTGGTAATTTACCTAAGGCATATAAACTACCTATCATACAACTACTTAAACGAAGTGACCATAAGGTATAAACTCGGAAGGTTATTCCCTATACAACTATGGTCACTAAACATGTTTGGTCGGATCCTAATGATCGACCAAATGGATCTAGTTCGAAAGTCTAAGCGGTTGATTAGACCGCTTGACTTACGACTCTACATAAGCACTAATCTAAAAGTGACGAGCTAAGCATGTTAAAACATGCATAACTAAGTTAGAAAACAAGTTTTGATATCGAAACAAAGTGTTTTGATACCAAGAGTAGTTTGGTTGCAAAATACGCTTAAATGCGCATTTTGACCGAAACTACGACTCGTCACTACGCCTAGTCAACGTGGTAATCAGTAGGTATAGTCACTAAGGACTATAACCATCGTGATTACAATCACGTTGCGATGTTCAAACGAACTTCTCGTTGACCATCTCGTGGTCAAAGCTGAAAGTCAAACACTGTTTTACTTTCAAGCTAGGAAAGAAATAAAAGAATGAAAGAGGACTTACAAAGGGTCCAAATAGATTTGATTCCAAGTATTTCTCAGGTAGGTAGTGAATAATCACAACCACTTCGAGAAAATCTCAGATCAAATGTGAGGAAAATGAATGAGGGACATGGCCTTATATAGTTTTTCGCAAACCGTTAGGATCATTTCTTGGCAAGGAGGGAATGATCTTGGCTATACAATTGTCAAAGAATGATTGGGGGACTTGTTCTCCACACAAATCAGCCCATAGCATTGAAAACCATAGATCAAAACCATCAAAATCGAGCTAAATGACCAGATTTAATGTTTCTGATCTACAAGACTGACGCGGTCCGCGTAAGGATAAGGCCAGGCTTACGCGGGCCGCCTGGGCCACTTTGGCAGATTGTCACTTTTAGCCCCTGAACTTCTAAAACAAGCATTTCGGCTCATTTTTGACACGTTTAAGCCCCGTTAACCTCATTTCAAGGCTCTAAAATGAAGTTAAAGTATAGGGAACTCAAAACATGCTCAAAAATATCTCGGATGTCGGTTTGTTTGGTCGTACGATTGCGTTATTCGGTTAATTACGACGGAAGTCGTAACGAACGCAAAAACGGTCCAAATTGTGCGACGAATGGAATTTTATCATGCCAATCATTAAAATAAAATATTTTAATGATTACATAAATTTTTGGATGTCCGGATATATTCGGAACGTAAGATATGTGTGAAAATGCAAACTTGTGCACTTTTTGACGCTTTTAGTCCCTATTGATCAATAAAGTTTATTTTAGCATACCGAATCCCTCAAAGCCTATTTCTAAGCTATGTAAAGGATATTTAGGGTATGTTTAACTTATGATCAAGTTCCGGAAGGTTCGTTACTATACAAATCGGTATAGTTTCGCAGTTTGACACAATTAGTCCCTGCGATTGAACAAACTTGATTTCAACACACCAAACCATCCAAAATTTATTTCTAAGTTATGTGGAGGTTATTTAAGGTATGTTAAGCCTATTTCACTATTCGGGAGTGTTCGTTGCATTAAACTGGTTATATTTACGCATCAGTGCGCGTATAACCTTCTAGAAAGCGATTTAAAGCTTGAAATCGAATAAGAATTGATATGTTCAAACGATACACATATTTATACAAATTTCATGTATGAAATACAATATTTCATTGGTTTGGTATTTGTTTAGTGGTTGAAGTGATACAGGTGTCACAGTCTCCCCTACTTTAGGAAATTTCGTCCCGAAATTTAATTCTAGAGGAAACTTGTGAAGACAGCTGTGACGGTCTCGCTTTCCAATAAATCCATTGAACCCTTAAGTAAAACTCTAGGCCATGTTAGGATTCTTAGCGAAATTGTCAACCCTCAAAGTGAAGTCGTTGTAGTAACAAAACATGGAGTTTCGAACTACGGACAGAAGAACGTTTCTTATGAAGACTTATCATAGGAAACTTGTGTGTGCTTGAAATCAGAATTGAGAGTGTAAGATAAAATGACATCGGTCAAGGTCCAAGACTTCTCCCGTATCATTACTCTTGTCACTATAGGTCTTAACACATGACAAAACTTCATGTGGTTTCTGTGCACTGAATTCCATAATTATGTAGGCCTCCATGATTACGTAATTCCTTGCACAGTCCGCACAGTTCATTTCATAATGCGTGGGAAAAAATCTATCGAATAAACATGAAGAGACTTGATTAGACCACCAAAGGATCTTTTTAACTAGATCAACGAACGAAATTTTTAACTAGATCAACACATGATCTTCTTAATTAGACCGTCGTACGATCTCTTTAAATAGACCACTTAAGGGATCTTTTCAGTTATATTATCACATGATATTCCTAACCATATTTTCAAATCAATCTGTTTAACTAGACCACTCAAGGGGTCCAATTATAGAATATTACTTTAAAACCCAAGGGACTTTACTACAACGTAGAAGTCCATTAAGGATTTAAGATAGTACCTTTGGATATCCTACTATGAATCCCTCATATGAGATATGGAAGATTCTACGAGGATTTGGATGGATCACATAAAAACACAAAACATATAAGAAAACACATAAGCACATATTCCCATAATTAGTTAACTTGATCTTTAATTTGTTATCTTTGGACACGGGTATTTAAAGCACACCAGGAATCCAATCCATGGATTTCATTTGGCACTTTAAACATAATAATCTAACTATGGAGATAGAAAGATCTTAATAGGAATTCGGATTTATCCTTATTGAATCGTAATATACGTATTAAGGCATACAAATAATTCAATTTAGGTCTCCGATTTGATTGATAATCATCCATAAGGATCTAATTATGAGGATAGAAAGATCCTACTCTGGAATTTGGAATTTTGTGTAACGAGAGGTGTTTCGACACCTTGCACTAGGCGTGCTTAAGTCGATACACAAGGTAGAAAGTTCACGAGGTTGAGGTGCTGGATATGCCAAGCGACATATGAAGCATAGTTTGAAGGTTGAGCAGCAGCAGGATTTGTAACAACTTTGCTTTGGATTGCAAAGCGGCACATGTTAACCAAATGTCCCCATCGTCCACCGTGGGTACATTTGAAATAGAGTATCTGATTCGGATGATGACGGTTGCATTGATTGCTCTAAGGAGCGGTTCCCTTGTATGGCTTCATCTCTGAGACGAGTCACGGTGATAGCTAAATCAACGGCCTTCTGGTAGTACGACGCCTAATTGATGGACAATTGCAGCACCTAGTTCGGACATTGTTGTTGCGATGAAGAGGCACCATGAAGAAAATGGGAGACATGGGAGGAAACAAGGGAAATGGAAACAGAATAACAATGCATAAAATTGCGATCATTTGTTTGTTACCTAAGGCATACAAATGAGACGGTGACTAATCAAAGTAAATGGGTCAGTATAATGTATCGCGAAGACATACTCGCGTATAAGTGGACACTCACCCCAAGAGTTCCCAGGTAAGAGTGACTGGTCCGATACTGCGGATTCGTACGAACACTCTAGCCTTAGACAGAAGACCCAGGGTACAGGCACCCACCCTTCCAGTTTGCACGTGTTCATATTATTTAGACCCAACTTTGACGAGATTTTGAAAACTTTGAAGGTTCAAATCCTAGTAATCAATCATCCTAGAACAGATGATTGGTTTTCAAAGCGGATTCAAAATTTGTGCTCTTATTGTGGTTGTCACCTAAGGATAAGTGACGGTATTGTTTTAAGACTAAACACGAGATAACTCGCGTTAGGGTCCTAGGAAGGTTATAGTCTAGGTCAAAGCATCACTAATAACCTAATTCCCTATAACCATTGGCTCAGATACCAACTTTTCTGTCACACCCCGACCACGTAAAACAACCAAACGTGGAGGAAACGTCGGGGAGTGTTGTAACAGAATTATTATTTCACAACCATGGAATAAATAATTTCGTTTTATTGAATAAATGAACTCATTGTTTTAATATAATCAAATAAGTACAACTATTATCTTTCAAGTTTTAAAGTCGCTAAGGCACGAGTCCATCCTAAGTGTAGCATATATCATCAATCATCACAAAGCAGCACCTGAAACATGTGTAAAAATAGGTACGTCATCATAAAAATGCCTATGAGATACATAGGTTTTATTGTAATTAGGATTCATGACTTATGAGTTTAAAGAAAAAGTTTTAATAAAAGTAGTCATGATCATTGTAAAATGTTTTCTTTTATAAATCATTTATAAGAAATCAGATGATCTAAAATAATAATACATAGGAAATTAAATAAGTAAGTAGAATAAGTTTGTATAAAAATATATTGTTTGAAAACCAATATTTTGATAAAAAGATTCATAGTATATATAAAATATACTTTGGTTTAAGAAAGTCGAATAAGTAATATATTAAAATATATTTCAGTTCCAAAATCGTTAACCCAAGTGTACTAAATAACGCCACGGTATGTAATGTAATGAAAACACTTATATATAAGAAGTACCAGCGGCATATCTACCATGTTTTCATCACATTACACCCGTCCCGTTATCTAAACACTAACCAAAAACCAGTAATTAAGTAAATAGTATATTAAATATACTTTAGTTGTTAAAATAAATAAATTTTCAACAGTATATCAAAAGTATACTTTGGATTTATAAATAACATATTAAACTATGCTTTGGTTATGAAAATAACATATTAAACTATGCTTTGGATTTTGAGAATAACATATCAAACTATGTTTTAATGATTAACAAAATATATATTGGTTTTGTACAATATCACATATGAGAGCATATCAAACTATACTTTTGGGAGTATAACTTAATATACAAAAATAATGTGATTTAAGAATTCATTCAGACCTAGTGCATCAAAATACACCTTTGAGACTATAGGGATACCACAAAGGCAATCCCTATTTGGATGGAGAAACAAATTGGTTTAAGACATTCCATGACAACAGGAATGGGGTGTCAAATCCTATAGCGCTATATCATACTACCAATCGGTCTGGTGAACAATAAATAAGTACAATCCAACAATTAATTTTATAATCTTTGAAAAATCAGTGTTTAAACCATAAACAATCATTCAGTTTGTCAAAAGATGAGTACTAATATGTATAATCAATTATACTTTGAAATCGTGAACATAACAAATAGGTACACATGGTTCACCCCAAAACATTGAAAACAGTAAAAGAGTGGACTATGTACTCACTTGAGAGTGCTTAGGAGTCTTGAACAACTACCAAGCAAGCTAGAGGGAGCACATAATCAAACGGCACCTAATATAGCTAACTACAAAAATAAACCGGACCTAAATCGGAAGATCGGATAGGATGAGGTCTCGTAAACCAAATGAGTGTGGGAACTCATATGATATGGTTTAACAAGGCCTACATACTAAAAGGAAACCTAACCTAAGTGCTTACGACCCATTACGACCCGTTTAGGTAGCTCACGCTACTTTAACGCGTTGTTCGCGTAAAACGCGTTCGGACCGCCTAACTAGTCCTATGACAAGTGTTATATGCCTAAAAATGTTTAATTTTGTTGCATAATCAGTTATGTGACAAATATTTGGGTTACATATGCTTAAAATCCAATTATGCATGAAAAGGGCATTTTGGTAATTTACCTAAGGCATATAAACTACCTATTATAAAACTACTTAAACGAAGTGACCATAAGGTATAACCTCGGAAGGTTATTCCCTATACAACTATGGTCACTAAACATGTTTGGTCGGATCCTAATGATCGACCAAACGGGTCTAGTTCGAAAGTCTAAGCGGTTGATTAGACCGCATGACTTACGACTCTACATAAGCACTAATCTAAAAGTGACGAGCTAAGCATGTTTAAACATGCTTAACTAAGCTAGAAAGCAAGTTTTGATATCGTAACAAAGTGTTTTGATACCAAGAGTAGTTTGGTTGCAAAATATGCTTAAATGCGCATTTTGACCGAAACTACGACTTGTCACTACGCCTAGTCAACGTGGTAATCAGTAGGTATAGTCACTAAGGACTATAACCATCGTGATAACAATCACGTTGCGAAGTTCAAACGAACTTCTCGTTGACCATCTCATGGTCAAAGCTGAAAGTCATACACTGTTTGACTTTCAAGCTAGGAAAGAAATAAAAGAGTGAAAGAGGACTTACAAAGGGTCCAAATAGATTTGATTCCAAGTATTTCTCAGGTAGGTAGTGAATAATCACAACCACTTCGAGAAAATGCAAACTTGTGCACTTTTATTGATTACATAAATTTTTGGATGTCCGGATATATTCGGAACGTAAGATATGCGTGAAAATGCAAACTTGTGCACTTTTTGACGCTTTTAGTCCCTATTGATCAATAAAGTTTATTTTAGCATACCGAATCCCTCAAAGCCTATTTCTAAGCTATGTAAAGGATATTTAGGGTATGTTTAACTTATGATCAAGTTCCGGAAGGTTCGTTACTATACAAATCGGTATAGTTTCGCAGTTTGACACAATTAGTCCCTGCGATTGAACAAACTTGATTTCAACACACCAAACCATCCAAAACTTATTTCTAAGTTATGTGGAGGTTATCTAAGGTATGTTAAGCCTATTTCACTATTCGGGAGTGTTCGTTGCATTAAACTGGTTATATTTACGCATCAGTGCGCGTATAACCTTCCAGAAAGCGATTTAAAGCTTGAAATCGAATAAGAATTGATATGTGCAAACGATACACATATTTATACAAATTTCAAGTATGAAATACAATATTTCATTGGTTTGGTATTTGTTAGTGGTTGAAGAGATACAGGTGTCACATAACTTCTTCGAATTCCTTGCATAGTGCTTCACTAGTGGATCCAAAGATTATGTCGTCCACATAGATCTGCACCAAGATTTGATCCTCTCCCACTTTTTGAATGAACAGTGTCTGATCAATCACTCCTCGAGTGTATCCATGAGCGAGCAGATGCTCTGTCAGAGTAGCATACCATGCACGAGGAGCCTGGTGTAACCCATATAAAGCCTTATCAAGCTTGTACACGTGACGAGGACACTGTTTGTTCACAAAGCCCAGTGGCTGTGACACATAAATCTCTTCCTTTACTTTGCCATAGAGAAACACCGTCTTGACATCCCTTTGATAGACCTTGAATCCCATATAGGATGCATATGCTAGAAAGATTCTGATTGCCTCCAATCGGGCCACGGGAGCATATACTTCATCGTAGTCAAGGCCTTCAATCTATCTAAACCCTTGGACGACCAGTCTTGCCTTGTTTTTAACAATCACTCCGCTGTTGTCTCTCTTGTTGCGATAGACCCATCTAGTTCCAAGTGATTTCTTTCCAGCAGGTAGAGTAACCAGCTTCCAGACTTTCAGCTTCTCAAACTGATTCAACTCATCCTCCATCGCATCTACCCAGCTAGGTTCCAAAAGAGCCGTATCAATTGTCTTTGGCTCAATTTGTGAGATGAAACATGAAAACAAGCAATTGTTGATCATTCCTGACTAACTTCTAGTCAACACTCCAGCTTCTACTAGTCCAATCACATTTTTCGATGGGATGATCACGTTGGACACTTGTAGGAATAGCAACTTCAGGTGCAGTTCCAGTTGGTGAGACATTCGTTAAGTGGTCAACTGCTACTGACTCAGTTTGGTCAGAGACTTGTTCTTCTTCTGCACCATTGGCGACAAACTCTTCAGGAATGGGACCATCAAACATGTCATTTTGATCATTGGGTGTGTCCTCCTCATCAGACGAGTCTAACCCCTCCCCTCCATCATTAAGAATGTCAGTATAATCAGGAGCCACTTGAATCTCTGGTGTAGACGTTGAAGATGAGGCTGAAGGTGTGTGATCCCCACAGCTGTAGAATCCCCCTCAAATTCAACATCCCCCTCTTCTTCAGCATTATGTGGGACAATTGAGGGTCGAGAGACAGCATTAGATGGACCAGAAGTACCTGCATGAGTAACAGGAGGATCATCAAGAATATCAAAAGATTTAAATAGATAGGCATAATTATAAAGAGTGAATGGCCCGTTTCCAGCGTCCGTCTGATTTTCTTCGAGCCACTGCACATCATAAGACTCAATGATCTGTCTAGTCTTCTTGTTGTACACCCTATATGCCGTTTTGTTCCCATGAGCAGCCTTTCCAGCATATCCAATGAAATAACATTCATCTCCTCTAGCGTCAAACTTTGGTATGGATTCCAGGTGCAAAAGAGTACATAAGAATCAAATTAGAATAACATAAGAATCAACAATTTACAAGCAAATAAGCACACACCAAAGTAAACAAAACATAGATTAAGTTTATCATTCTAGAAATACGAAATCAAAGCACAATCGTCTCAAACAAACCTTCAACTAAAGATGACCATAACAAGTTTAGCCACTCATGGCTCGAACAAACATCATAACAAAGTCTTGATATTCCAAATAAGTTAGAAAGATAAGAACAATGATTCAAAGTGTCTTCAAGCTCCAAAGAACAAGCCAAAATCGTCTCTAAGTGTATTATAACCGAAGTGACATCATAGGTTCATAAAAACATCATCAAAAGGGCCATAAATGCATAGGTTACAAAACCACACCAGACGGCGCCGTAAGCTACGCTGAGGGCCGTAGCTTACGGCGGTCAACGAGTCAGCGGATCAACATACAGCGCCGCAATCTACGGTGCCAGCCGTAGGCTACGACACCTATTATATCTTTATGGCAGATGCAAACTGGGCTACGACAAACCAATTTTGGCAAAGGTGGGGACCGTAACCTACGGCTAGAGCCGTAGGCTACGGCACTGACTGAAGTTGTTTCCTTGTTTTCTTGTTAACTTCTTGATTGCTCCAAACTTGTTTCACCACTTCAAGTTTCCGTCCAAGCTTCATAAAACCCGCATCTTATGCCCATTATTACCTGCAAGATCAAACAACGAGTAGTTACCAAGTCCAAACAATTAACCGTGTAAAGCATGGGATTTTAATCTTTTTAAGGCACTTAAGGGTTGTCCTAAGGACCACCCGTCACATCCAACACTTACCCGTTGCTTGTCCCAAGCAACCCATTCAAAAAATATTTCAACACCACAAGCGATCAACATGCATACCAAGCTAAAATGTATCGTCCTTTTACTAACTTTTTATCACACCACAAGACACACCCCTCACAATAACTCTCGGTCACAAGAAAACTTAGCACATAATGCTAAAACACTCAATACATGTGTGCGATTGTGCGACAATAAGCTTGTATACAAATTAAATTTCCTATCAAACATTTAAGATGCTCATGAATCAAAAGGAGTTACGGGTTTTTACAGAGCTATGTGTAAAGGTAGGAAATAGTGGGATTGTGAAAGTAGCTCATTTATTCGACCCGGTTTTTATTTCTAATACTAAACAAAGCAAACATCAACTATATACACAACTTCATCAACATTTTCAACTACTATTGCAACTACATTCTTCTTTTTGTATTTTTCTCATATTTTTCTTTCTTTTTTCTTTCTTTTTTTTTTTAACAAACAATTGAAACATCACATAACAAACATACTACTACAAAATGCTAATACTACTCGACCGGGTCGAATATGGGTGAATTTTTTTAGGAACTAGGCAAGGGTTAACAAACGATTGGCTTAAAGCTCAAAATGGCTACTAAAAGTGCAAACCCCCGCCCCTCTCGCTACCATGCTCATATATAACTTATGAGGACCAACCCCCCAATTCCCACACTCGCACTCACCAAGACGAGGCTACCTAAATGCCCTTATCCTTTTCAAATACATATCAAGCTAAGGCCTCAAACCGCATTTATGCACAAGTTCTAATGCACCCCCACCCATTGCCACTATCATCAAAGAAAATATTTCTAACAATTCAAATAAGTGGCTCAAACTCTCACCAAGAAAGAACAAGGGGATATGGGTTGCCGGTGTGTCATGCGATTTAATACTCAACTGTTCAATTTGGACCATTTTTCTCTTGATTTTTAAAAATTTCACAATTTTTTTTTTCAAAATTTCCCCTCATCCCCACACTTGGGATACATTGTCCCCAATGTGTGGTTTTGAAGGGAAGATCGCTTAAACCACTACAAAATCAATTGTAGCTTTTCCACTCAAACCCAAATTTCTTTTTGTTCTTTTTTTATATTCTTATTACTAAAAACACCACCAACTTTCACAACCAATCACTAAACTTATCAAAACACCACCCATCCACCCAACCATGAACATAAACATGAATATATACAAAGGTGCACACAATGAGAAAAAGACACGACCTAATCAGTAAATCAGCAGTGTTGGTAGTGATGCAGCTGTGGTAATCAGACAGGAACATAAACATCTCTTGGATTCTTCGATATCTCAACGGGGATGTTGCCAAACATCCCCACTCTTGAATCATTGCGTCCGCGAGGATTGAAACATAGTAACCTGCCAAAACACAAACACAACACCAAAACAAAACAAAACAAAACACGAATACAATACTCTACGTCCTCGGGCTGCCTCCCGAGAGCGCTAATTTTAAAGATCTTCGGCCAGACCATACCTAATATGCGTTACGGTGGTCTCAATGCACACTTACCCAAAACATTTCCAACGAATGCCATAAAATTTACATGCCATCTCCATAGGTTTGTCAGTATAATTGGCATGTTCAGACTGCACCTGTGGGTTTCGCTAATCCACATCACGAGATATACCCTGATGTCTTGTTGTTTCACCCTTCTCATCTTCTTCCTCGAACCCTCCTCCGCACACTTATTAATTTGAATGATTGATATGGGAAGAGGTTCGGTACACATATTCATCTCCTCAGACTGTTTTGCCTCATCATCAGCACATACCATCTGATCCACCAGTGACTCTTCATCAGATAAAGGACTCATTGGTGTGGTATTATCCTCCACAACCTCCTCCTTCATGTGAGAATAATCTCTAATATCATCAGGCAATGGAGAAAGGCGTCGTTCTATTTCTATCTTCATTTTTAAATTATGACACTTAGAAACTAAACAGCTGATTCGATCTTCATCGGAAAGGTTAGGTGCTGATAAATACTGCTCGAGTTTGGACAAAGTCACTTTCAATATAGCAAGCTCTTTCTCCTCCTCCTCCTGATAAGTATAAACACCCTCGGGCTTAGAATATTCTTCAGGATGATATTGTCGATATCCCTGATACGGTCTTAAGATGTGCGCATCCATCATTTTTTTATTCCAATACTTTGGGTTTTCTGAATACACCGTGCACACATCATAATCATAAGTGTGATCGCGACCGCAACAAAAACATAGACCATTCGTCCTTGTCTAATAATAAACATCCTCGTCCCGATCATATCCATCCGAGTAATAATCATCCTCCATTTCTGATTCATAATCATCAACGTATAATGGAGGTAGAAGCTGTGAAACATAAGACACCGGTTTTCCATGTGCCTTCCTGTAATGGGCCACGTGGCAACCGATACACAGATGACGTGGACCCCCGCACAATATACACGTAGAGAAGCTGAAATCTGTGTAATGCACTATCATCCTGCACAACACAACTCAATTACCAAGTGTAAATCACGAACATCAAAGAAAATCTTTTTGGTATTTTTAATTTTATTATTTTTTTAACTAATACACAAGATAACACACGTTGCGCACTACTCCCCGGCAACGGCGCTAAAATTTGACGTGATGTTGTGGTCACAATCAAATTTAATCCAATTACTACTAAATAGTTAGTGGCAAGTGGGTATCGAACACAGGGAGTTTGTGGAATATGTGCTATTTAAAGGTTTCTCTAACTTAACTAAAACTAAACTAATTGCGATAAAATAAATTCAAAAGTTGGATTGATTGATTGGAGTTTTAAAAACTAAGATTACTATTCTAATTGCAAAATGAGAGTTTTGGTTTGTAAACAATGTAGAGACAAATGACCACCTTTAGTTTCCGGCTTGCTTCAATGTTTGTGCTATCATTCACTAGAAAGAACTACATAGACATAGTTCATGTGTAATTACTTGTTGTGATAAAAGGGAACTAAGTACTCAGATTCCTAGAACGTGAGGTTGTTACTCAATGACCAATTAACCCTTACCCAATCATAATTCTACCCATGATATCTCGATTGCCAACGGCACCAAGAACGTATGGTTTCAAATTAGAATAACATAAGAATCAACAATTTACAAGCAAATAAGCACACACCATAGTAAACAAAATATAGATTAAGTTTATCATTCTAGAAATATGAAATCAAAGCACAATCGTCTCAAACAAACCTTCAACTAAAGATGACCATAACAAGTTTAGCCACTCATGGCTCGAACAAACATCATAACAAAGTCTTGATCTTCCAAATAAGTTAGAAACATAAGAACAATGATTCAAAGTGTCCTCAAGCTCCCAAGAACAAGCTAAAATCGTCTCTAAGTGTATCATAACCGAAGTGACATCATAGGTTCATAAAAACATCATCAAAAGGGCCATAAATGCATAAGTTACAAAACCACACTAGACGGCGCCGTAAGCTACGCTGAGGGCCGTAGCTTACGGCGGTCAACGAGTCAGCGGATCAACATATGGCGCCGTAACCTACGGTTCCAGCCATAGGCTATGGCACCTATTATATCTTTACGGCAGATGCAAACTGGGCTACGACAAACCAATTTTGGCAAAGGTGGGGACCGTAACCTACGGCTAGAGCCGTAGGCTACGACACTGACTTAAGTTGTTTCCTTGTTTTTCTTGTTAACTTCTTGATCGCTCCAATCTTGTTTCACCACTTCAAGTTTCCATCCAAGCTTCATAAGACCCGCATCTTATGCCCATTATTACCTACAAGATCAACCAACGAGTAGTTACGAAGTCCAAACAATTATGTGACACCCTGACTTTTGCGGAAGCGTGATTATTGGTGTGACTTTCTTAATACCATAGCATTCAATCATAACAACGCTATATGATAAAAACCATAAGATGTTCATCCATTAATTAAGTTTGAAAATAACATAACATACTTGTTCGAAACGTTGACACCAAATTTAAGATTTACAAACCACATCATGTTTTAATGAGTTAACAAAGACTCAACAAAAGATCTTAAACAAAACCGAGTTTAGAAACGTGTATCCCGTCCAGGAATAAGATACACCTCCTAAACCCTACTGACTTGGATGACATCTTTTATGCAGCTTGACAAACATGCAACACCTGCCAGATCCACTTAGTTCCCTGAAATACATGTAATTTGAAAACATCAACAAAAGTTGAGCGAGTTCATGTGTTTGTATAAGTATGTATAAACCTTGTAAATAGTGTATGTATGTCCCTGGTTTATAGCAATAAGGAAAAACAGATCACCAATGGTTTGCAAGGCCAATGGTATGTGTGAAATGGTGCAGGAAAACTCAAACCTAGCGGAATTTTGCCACGGCATTAGTATGTGGACATAGTCACCACATGGGCCACCCTGGTCCTCATGGGTGTGGGCTCGCTACACCCAAATAGATCTATCACTCATGTCCCTCGGTCCTACGACGAGGATTAATGGCCTTAAGTGTTATACCTACCTTTCACATGATCAAGCAGTAACCCTCCTTAGCTAATCATACCATGTATAAAAAGTTTGTAAACAATTATAACATGTATTTCACCCCCGAAGTTATAAAACTAAAAACAGTTAAAAGAAAAGGGGGACATGAACTCACAGCTTTGCGTCTTCTGTGCTCGTAACTCAAGTCTCCTCAGCAAACACGACTCCCTACAATGTACTAGGGTCTATTAGACGAACGGGCCGTGCCTTGCCTTAGTATTTATGTTTTTCAGTTACGTTTCTTTTATGTCTCTAATATTATTCCAAGTTATAATTACTTGTTAAAATAATAATTATTTTAACTTTAAATTATATTTAATTTTGGAATAATTTGTTAAACAATATTTCTGTAACTATACTTCTCAAGTATTTATTTTCGTATTTCCTTCCCAAGGATGGGGGTATCTCATACATGTATCTTCGTATTTCTTGTATTTGTAATCCCAAATTAATATATTTTCAAGTCTCACTTTAGAAAATATTTTTAACTTATTTTGTCCAAAAATAATGTATTTCAAGAAAATATATATTTTTTCTAAAAAATCATATATCTTCTAAATATTCTAAGAAAATATATTTTAACTTCCAAAAACAATATATTTTCTTCTTGTCAAAAATATGATATACTTTGGTAATACTTACAAAAATCATATTTTCATTTCTTGCATCCAAAATAATATTTACCAAAAATATATTTATAACGGTATTTTCCGGAATATCTTGTAAGTTACGTTCTTGCGTTCTGTTTCACAATATTAAGTGCGTAACTTATATATTTATTCCTTGTGATTTTTGGTATTATTTTGGATTGTAAATTTATGGTATTTTGTTAAGTTATATTACTTTAAATCCTAAAATAATATAACTAATACACAAAGTATACAAATAATCACACACAATGTCTCTTCTAAATATATATCCTCCAAATACATATTTAGTTATTTTTATTTACAAAAACCAACCTCCAATACTTGTATTTTTGTAACAAAATCTATGGCAAAGTTTATATTGAAAACCATAGTTAAAATTCACTTGTAACTATTTGTTTAGAAAATATTTTTCTAAGTGTTTGTATTTTTAGAAATTTTCGCCATAGTTTCCCATAAAAATGGAGGTGTCCATGCTATTTAAGCATATCATTTTCTTTTCAAAATCATCATAAGCAATCAACAATCAATCTACACGTACCATGTGCTAAAACAAAGCTATCTACATTATGATCATGAACTTGAGTTTTCATAAAAACTTGTAGTAACTTGGTAGTGTGTTTAGTAGATTTAGTTACCCTTTAAAGTGTGTTTATTTCTTTAAAAATCTCATTTTTGAAAGATTTGAGTGTTTACAACTTGTAAACATATTTTACAAAAACGTTTCTTTGTGAAATCTTCTTGTTTCTCAAGTGTTTCTACACTTGTTTTATCACCCAAATATAGTGTATATTTGAGCAAGAACCAAGACCTTCTAAAAATCATATTTTGAACTTGGTTCTTTTGGAAAACCATTCATAAATCTTAGATCCATAAGATTACTAACTCACCTTGTTTATTATTTTTCAAGAAATCACTTTATTCTTCAAGTTCATGCTTATATATGAGGATGATCATCTTGTTTTGTCACATAATCATCCTCTCACTTGCTAGATCATGTGTTTAATCACAATCTAGCAAGTTCCTTATGATGATCAACATCATAATCTCAAGAAAACAACAATCAAGTATCATACATACACTAAACAACATTATTTCATCAAGAGTTCATCATATGACAAGCTTATGTTAGAGTTTTATGAATATGTTCTTTAGTGTTCAACAAGATTAACATTGTTCATCATCTTTTAACCAACAATATATGAAGTAATAAGAGTTCATAAGGGACTTACTACTAGCACAATGCTAGGGAAGAACACTTGATGTTGTAGATGACAAATGTGGAGGATAAAAGCAATCGGGAGAGGTCCTTCAAGATACAAGACCACCAAGCTTGCTTGTAGACCTTCTTACACCTTGGAATGAACTTGGATTGAATGAACTTGAAACAGAAGTGATGGTGGTGTGGGGGTGGCTCTCGGCCGAGAGTGGGAGGAGAGGGGAAGAGGTGAGTGGTGTGTAGTGTGTGTAGGAGATAATGAGCTTCTTGATCTTTCTTATAACTATTTCAGAGTTTTGTCCATTGGTTCCTATGTCCCCTAAGTACACATCGAATCCTTAATCAATCTTTAGAAGATCAAGTAAGATCAAATGAGATTTAGTATGATCAAGGGTAGGGCCACAAGGTGACCATCCACACACAAGGGGGGGGGGGGTCTAAGTGTAAGTTCCAATCATTAAGTTAGATTAAAGTTCCAATCCAAGTATTTATAAGTGTTAGTTACTTAGATATTTTATATGAGGTGTTATGATGTTCGGGGATCATAACTAGCTCAGAAATAATAAAACAATGCTTCTAGCATAATTTTGGTGTTTCGGGTAGTGTCCGGTTGTTTGGTTAGTTACCGGTTCGTTAAAGTGTCAAACTATTCTGTTTAGTGATCTTTAAGTACCCTTTTGTGACACTTTTAATTCCCGACACTTAGGAAAGTATTCAGGACCATTTAGTCATATTTTTGCATGATACAAACTTGTTAAAATGCTGATTTTTGCTGAAAAATGCTGAATTCAGCACTTTAAGTGGGTTTTAGGCACTTTCCGGCACTTAAACTATCACCTAGTGAAGTAGTTTTATGGTCCTTACTTCCCTACACACCATACTAGTGTAGTACCTTGCCTCTAGTCCTTACGGGGTCTCAAAACAGTGTTCGTCTATGTACTGAACTTCGTCAGCATTTTTCTGAGTTATCTGCTAACTGTGCTAGCTGTGCTTTGTGCATCGTTTATGTCACTAAGAGTTCGTATGTAAAGATGATGTGGCAGTATGAAATGTGATGCACATGTATGTATGATGTAGTAATCAGAAAGCAATTAACTGTAATTCAGCACAGTCATTAAGCACTAATCAAGATTAATTAATTGTACGGATACATGGATTTTTGACAGTTGTCACATTCTCCCCCTGTTAAGAAAATTTCGTCCTCGAAATTTGTACTACCTTAACTCCTTAGGGTTCCATTATGCGTGTACGTATACGAATAATACGGGGGTAGATAACTACAAAACCGAATCTAATCTTATTCATATCAGGCGAATTCCAGGGATATATTTCAACAACAAGAGCCTAATGGTTACAAGGCATGTGTTCTAGCAATTGATGTCAAAGGACACGAAACGTATAGATGTATAGATGTATAGACTAGCGTAACTTAGTCAACAGGGGTGCAACAAAGGAGGTCTAACAGGTGGATCCCCAAACAATCGGTCACAACATGCAAACTAGTTTTCACAAACCACAGCATCCGCTATACAAACTCATAATCAACAATCTTGAATATGAAAATGATCTGTCAACTTTAGAATATCTAAATGGTAAGGACTAGTGTCTTGACATTCTTGAATTGCGAGAGTACACTGAATGAAATTCAAGTGAATCAGTTGTATCATTGTCTTACTTCGTAGTTGCACTAGGAATGTTTAGATGACAAGCCAAACAAAAGTATGTGTAGTTTTGTGTGAACGGTTGACCATGATTAGCACAAGCTACAAATTTGTAATGACACCACAAGGTGTCGTAATTGACATATTTCAATAATAGTGGTGACCAAACAAGTTCACCGTGCTTGAAATAAAAGGAAAGTGTACTGAAACAACTCTGAGAGTTTGATTTAAACAGTGTCATGGGGTTTTCAATCGAATGTGGAACATCAAAGAACTTATCATTTCTAATCGAAGATGGAAAGCAATAAATACTACAAATCAATTTATAACGAAAGAATCGTTAGGAGGTACACCGTGATACGAAACGAATCTAGGTACCATTATCTTAGCATACAACTGTGTTGAGACCGCTTTAATTGTGATAAACAAAACAGATTTAGAATAAATAAATGGACAATTAAATCCGTGTATGAGGTGCGTAACCAAATTAGCGCAAGCTTCAATTTTTGTGAAAGTGTCACTGCAAGGTATCGAAATCAATAAACAATTTAGTGGAGTCGTAGACCAATCAAGTCTACTACGGCTCAAAACAAAAGAGCATTTGCAAACATATTTGAATATGATGTTACCAATACATCATATGACGTTTTAAATTGAAAATGCGAAATGGATAAGTTAAAGCAATTGAACTTGGTTTCAGCGTAACCCAACAATAAACGTATGTATCAACAAGGGAATCTCAGCATGGTTACAAAGACAAACCATGAATGCAACTTGAGATAAAAGAAGTTTCAAGAAAGTGTGTTGACTTGATAGCAAAGGAGCCAACAATTACAATAATGTATGTTATTCGAATTATTGACCAATAGTTAGCTTTTAGCAAAATAACATTTGAACTTTAATGAAGCGTTTATTCTAAACGAAACTGTTAGGATCAGAGGCTCTCATGATTGGGTTTGTTTGTAATAAATGAACAATTAATAAACATGATTCAATGAGATATGCAGCGGAAATGAACACAAACTTTGTAAACACAATCAAAGAGGAAAATAGTTTTTAATAAACACAAGCTTTTCATCAATAGAAAGGTTACAAAGCAAATCAAAAGATTACCAAGCAAGTTTACAAACTAAACTCCCCCTCAGCCTGATACTCCAATGGTTGATTGTACACAAGATGAAAGGATTGGACTAGAGGAGAAGAACTCGCTCAGTCAATCAAATGTAACAGTACAGAGTACTGCTCCATTTATAGGCAAACCAAACCACTGAGGCATCTCAGCTGACGTCACCATGAAAGCGACGTCTAACAGCCTAACAACCTGTAACCACTGTTCCTATACAAACACTGCTAATCTTAACCACTGAATCTACATAAGACAAGTAATACACTAAACTACTGCTATCTTCTTCCATCAGTGCTTTCCTCAAAGTTAATCAGTCCTTGAGTGGGCAGTGCTTTATCATCAGTTGATTTGAACCATCAGTGTTTACTTCTTAGCAGTCTTTAGGGCTTCATCAGTAGTTTGAAGGACAGCAGCTGTTGTATACGGACAGTGGATAGAGGACATCAGTTGTTATAATCACTTTCAAGGGGAAAGTCTAATGTAAACAGCTGCTTATTGTGAATCCACTGTTTTGATCCGGTTTTGGCTTTAATTATCTGTTCCTCTGGTAGGGTTCAATCCCAACAGAAACCACATGCGTAGCAATTGGTGCATGCATGACATATAAGTTTCCGGGTACTGAAACAACGGGTATGAAGAAATGACCAAGTATCGAAGCAATGTGTGTTCACTCTCAGCGAAGAAAATTAACGTGATGCAACTACCATTAAGGGGAGTAGGGATAAGAACATCCATTTGCTAGAAGCAAAGGTGGAGATTTTTAGCAAAAGAACCTTGAGTACTTTCTGTTTGTTGTATTGTGTAGCAAACCTCCTCGGAGTCACCTTACTCCGATTGATGCAAGTTATCCAGGGCTATGAAAATACGGTGAGGTCTTCCCTTCACGTTGTTCCTTATTTATTCCTCAAGTCTCTGACTCTTCCATAGTCTTTAGTTTTACATAAGCGGGTATGCTTTACAGGAGATGGGGGGGGGGGGGTTGTGCATTACTACCACGTTTAGGGGAAAGTGATAGTGAAAACACAGAGATAAGGTCGTGAGGGTACGTGACTTCTTCCTCGGGACCAAATTGTGCCTTATAGCAACCGTAAAGTGGTTTACAGGGTGTGAATGCACTACCCAGACGATGGGGTGCACCACGGGATAGAGAGGGTGGAAGTACTGATGGGTGCGTCGGTGTTGTAATATGGGTAGAAGTGTCAGACACGAAGTAGGCTTAGTGCCTGTTTCCTTGATATGTACTTCACTTCTCCATTGGATCTGAACAGAGTCAATACATGGGTCTTTTGATCAGACATCCATTTTAGTATTTTTGAACCCAATGGGTTTCTTGGGAGAGGTTTATTTATTGATGAGTTGGGAGATTTTGGCCTTGTGAAGATTTGTGAACTTCCAGCAGACATTTGTATGAAGGCCATTTTTATAACATCATTTGCTGCAACTATGTCTTCTGCAGTCTCCTTTTCAATCAGTTCTTATCTTTTCTTTTGATCTAGCTCAATGGCTGTCATATCTGCTGAAGTATTTGATGATGCAGGTTCGTTCAAAACCTTTTTGGCAAGGTCTTGAAGCTTTGCTGATCTGTCTTTATCTAAAGCCTTTTTCTTGATGGCTTCTTCAAAGTATTCAACTTCCTTTACCTTTTCTTCTGCAACAGTCAGCTGTTTCCTTTTTTCTTAGTTTATCACACTGATAGAGGTATCTGCTGATGTGATCAGTGGTTCAGAAGTTTTGATCTACTGCTCTGACTTTTTGTAGTGAGGCTTCTTTGGAGAGTTAGTATCTGTTATCCTTCTTTTCTTTACTCTTTCATAAGCCTCATCTGTGTATTGCTTCGTCCATTTTGCTATGGCTTTAGCATCTCCAACGTTTGCATTCACCAGCTCTTGTTTCTTTCTTTTGTATTCAGAAGTAAGATCAGCAATGAACTTTTTGTATTTGCTCCAGTTTGGAACAGTCCTCTTCTTGCTTGGATCATTTTTGATTCTTTCAATTCTGTTTGCCTCATGCTTTAATGCAACTATTGGCCATTCTTCGAATTGGTTTTCTTCAGCTGGATAGAATTTTTCCTTCATAATGTATGCAAGATATTCTTTTCTTAATTCTTTTCGTAGATCTGCTTTAGGTGGTAAGTTTGACATTTCTTTGCTCAGATCTCTTGCATAGTCTTCCATCTGTTTGACTTTAGTGAGCAAACATTCCATTTTTTCTGAAATGGCTTCGTCACCTTGGTCTTTGCATTCAAGTTTAGCTCTTATCTTAGCTTGCCTTGCTTTGAGCTCGAGATATTCATCCATATTTTCTGGGACTATGAAGCCTATGAGAGAAGGAAATCTTCTTTCTGAAGGATTATTCTCGGTGTAGAATTGTCTCATCTCATTTTTTACAGCTTCCAGTTCCAGTGGATATTTTGCAGCAATAGGATCATATTTGTCATCAGTTGCCTGAGTTGTTTTTCTTTTTCTGGTGTAAAGTTTTATGGGTGAAGGGGATTTTGGTTGTGATGTAGGAATGGTGAGAGCAGTGGTGGATGGTTGACAAACAGCTGTTGAAACAACTGATGTTTTAACCTCTGTTGTCATTACAACTACTGATGTGTCAGTAGATGTCTTCTGCTTTTGAGCAGGTGGTAATTTGGTGGGTGGTGATGGTAGGGCAGTGGTTGTAGTGTGTGTTGTAGTGGTGTGTGTTGAAGAAATGGTAGCTGTTTGGCTAGCAGTTTTTGAAACCACTGACATATCAGCTGTTTGGATGGAGGTTTGAGATTTTGTGGTTTGAGGTTTGGAGCCTTTTGGAGGTGGTTTGGAGGTAAGCTTTGTGGGTTTGAATGGTGTGGATTTGGGTTGCCTCACTTGTCTAGTTGGCTTCTTCTTTTCATCTTTAGGATTTTCATCATCCTTTGACCCAGAAGTACCCTGTGCATTCAACTCTATATAGGCTCTTTTCTCCTGTTCCCACCTGGCTTTATCCTTAGCCTCTCTATCTTTTTTAACACTTGCTTTTGCTTCTGCAAGTGCATTGGTGGTCTCATCAATTTTCTTGCTACCATCTGGCAAAGGAATGTTTTTAGTCATGTTTTCCTTTTCTGGTTCAATATAGAGGCCATCTTCTATTCCCTTCTTCCTCCACTGCTTGATTTTCTCCCCCTTTTTGGCATTATCTGGAGGGGGGTTATCAATGAAGAGTACAGTGGAAGGAGATTTGCCAGTGGTGTTCAGGATGTGGACCTTTATAGCCTTGATGTCAGCTTGAGTGTCTTTAAACCTGGACTCCATCATATTTCTCAGCTCTTGAACATATATAGCATGCTGGTGATCAGCCATTTGTCTTTGTTGTTGGAGCAGGGGTTAGAATAAGTCCCATAGCTCATTTGTAGCAGGTGCAGGTTGTGTAGGGGCTTGAGCTGGAACAGTAGTGGATTGTGCATTTTGAGCTTTTAACAGCTGTTGCACCATATCCTTTATTTCAGCAACAGATGTCTCAAGATTTTCGATCCTGCCCGTAAATTCCTGATATTTTGAATCATCATCCAAATTAATGGAATCATCTGTTTCCCCACCGGCAGTGGTTATATCAATGTGTGATTTAGGAACAGAATTCCAAAAGTCATCCATTGATGCCCCTTGTTCTCGGTACTGGGGACTTCTTTCTTCAGCACTTGATAACCCTTTGATAGTACCAGTGGTCAAAACAGCTTCACTAATGGTTATCAGAGGTGCTATAGAAGAAATTGCCTTCAAGGGAGTCTGACTGATGAAACAACTGTCCAAATGTAGATATGTTGATCCAACATTTGTAGTTGCTGCTCCACTTGAACTACTGACAGGGGTTACTTGTAACCCCTGCAGTGTAACATCCTCAAACGTTGCTGGGATAACAGAGGTATAAGCATCAGACCCAGTCACTTGTTGGAGTATACTCTCAGTGATAGGTGATAGAGAGGAACTGGTTTGTGTCTGAGCTATAGCAACTGCATGCAACAAGGGTATTATGGACTGTGGTAATGTGAGGGGTGAAGATAAAGGTGATGAAAGAGACATGTCCTTGGGATCAGGACTGAGGAAGATGGATCCAATTGGGTCCAGAGCTTCATAATGTGGGGTCCCTGTGCTTACAACCTGATCCTTTTGTGAGGATGCAGGAGGAGTTTGAGGCAATGGTGGAGATCTTTCTTCCATCTGCTGTGAGGAAGTAGCAGCAGTGGTTGTAAGTGAGATTTGTGTTGTCACTGGCAGTGGCTCTGGGATCTCATCTTCCAGAGTTGCCTTTGTTTTTGGTTTGGGGGGCTTTTTGGATGTTTTCTTTTTGGTGATGGCAGGTGTGGGTTTCAAAGCAGTGGTTGTGCTGCTATGATCACCTGGAGCAGTGGGCTCAGCAGCTGATACCTGAGGATCAGTGGTAACTGCTAAATTCTGCTCAGGCACCTCTGCTTTTGTTTTTAAAGGTGCTAACATTCTAGTGAATGTTTCAGGTGTTAAACCTTTTATTTGAAAATAAACACCTTGTTTGAGCAGATTTTCATTTTCCTTTCCAATTTTTTGTTCAAAATAGTTGCTTAGAAACCTTGGAAAAAGTAAAAATGATTTGCTATCAACATTTTTCACCAAATCATCAAAGATCTCCTGGGAATAGTTATAATTTTCATTATGTAAAATGGCATAACCCAGACATTGGATCTTTAATGGTATTTCGTTAAAAGCAGTTGTTTTATTTGAAACACACATCAAGAGAGTGTGAAATAAAAACCTAGGCGCAGAAGGGAAGAAACCTTTTTGTAAGGTATCCATTTTTGTTTGTTCTGCATACCCTCTTTCCAGAAAATCAGTTTTCAACTCGTTTTTGGGAAAAGAAGTTTTACCTTTCTGATCATCGAGCTTAAAGACTTCTGAAATGGATTGTGGAGTAATTTGAATCGCTTTACCCTGTATAGAGGAGTTGATGGCTGTGACGATGTTTCCTTGTTTTTCAATGGTAGCATTTTTCCAAAACTCTCTCTGGGTTTGTTGGTAAATAGGAGCATCTGCTGTTAGCAAAGTTTTATACTTTGATGCAGTCATGTTGTCGATGATGGAATCGAAGGTGTGGTTGTTGGTGGGTTTAGTGAGAAGACCCAAGTAGTTGTGAGGGGATTTGTAAGGGATTTCAATGAGTTCAGCGGCCGTTTGAGCGACCTCTTTGGAAGATGATGATGATTTTGACTTTGATTTTGATTTCGTCATTTTGATGAAGAAAGACAAAGAATGATTCAAAATGAAAGGTTGGAAACTGCTTTGAGAAGAGAATTTTTGGAATTCAATTCGACAGTGTAAAACCCTGTTTGGGGGTTTTGATCAGGGTTTTATTTAGGGAAAAAGTTAGTGTTGATGTGGCAGCGGTTACAAAGATCTGATGGCTAAGAACTGACCACGTGTCAACCTCTGATGAAAAGATGAATAATGGAGGACACACTACAAAAAAATGGTCATTTGGAACTGAAAAAACAGTCTCTATTACATTCAAATTAGTCCGTAATGGTTATTTGGGACTGATTTGCCAGTCCCCAGCCAGTGGCGGATACCTAGTTCTAGATAGTGGTTTTGGTAACTGAACATCAGTCACCATTGCAAGGCACCAACAGTAACTAACATTCAGTCACCAATACATATAAATTCAGTTCTGAATGTGTCCACTAATACCACATCATTTCAGTCCCCGATACATATTTTATGTGACTAAAAGTTAGCCTCTGTCTCAGTCCCCAAAACAATTTTTTAGGGACAGAAAATCAGTTCTTTAAACCATGGTATTTTGTTCCTGATACGTTTCATTCGGTTCGCGGTTTCATGTTTAGAGACTAGGCAATAGTTATGATACCACGCTATTTCAGTCCCAAATATGTTGTTTAGGGAGTGAAAAATAATCTAAATACCATGTCAATTAGTCCTGGATATGCTTTTAAAGACTAGAAAATTTTCTAAACCATATACCTTCAATCACTAATATATTTCTTTCAGTGACTGACTGAAAATAATTTATGATCATTACATTAAAACAAGGTATTTCTACAATATACATGAGTAATCCAATTTACTAAATCCACATTCCTAAAGTAAAAAAAAAAACAAAAATCTTTATATTCACTATATCAACAGATTATCCAAATACAAATCATCCGGGAATATTACAAGTTTTATACAAAAAACAAGTCACCATTTCCACATTTATAATCCAAGAGAGTAAACACACTTGAGCATGAAATTCAAACAGGTCCATTTCTTGGGTCAGCAACTACACCAACATATGATACCAACCTGCTTCATTTGAATCAAATGTAGCCTAGTTCCAACTGCAAAAAATAGTTCAAGATTTTGTAGGGAATACAAAGTATAACTAAATTTTTAGTACAAATATATATCATACTTTTACATACTCTTTCCTTAGTTGCTCTCATTCTCAACTTTGCAAATTCAGCAAATGTAAATTGCCTAACATGATGAAAATCCTTCTCCATGTTAAACTGTTGATTATTATCTATATTTTAATCAAACTTGTAAGAGTAGATCCAAGCCCATATCTGTAGAGCGAACTACTAAAAATGGCGTGAAGCAAAATTTAAAAACGAATAAGCAAGACTTAAGAAATCACTCACTTTGATAAAAGAGTTGCATCCAGACCCAAAGCCTGAGTTTCAAGCCATAAAAGTCCTTCTCAGATGGTTTTTGGGATTCCTTTTAGCCATAAAATTCCTTCTCAAAGGGTGTTTGGAATTCCTTTTAACTTCTAAGAAGTCAATAAATTAAAGGTTGGTGCAAAATAAGGAACCCCAAACACCCACCAAAACTGTATCATAGGTACAAGAATACAAAAATAACATACATGCTCGTATAAATCTTTAAGTTTCTTTTGTGTGCCACTTGATGTAATATGATATCCCATCTTCCATTCTTAATATCTTATAAGTTTTTCTAAGTATTACCATAGAGAAAAATGCTAACTCTACATTATTGGTAAAATGGTAAACTATAACTGTAATGAACAAAGGGTTAAATAGTCTATTTTTACTTCTTACATGTATAAAATTCCATAGTTATAATGAGGATATAAAAGCTAACCAATACTACATTGTCAAAATATGTTAAACGAGGGTCAAAATTGCATTTCTAAAGTAACGATTTGACGTCTAGAATCATAATATCTATAGGATGAACAAATGCAAAATATTGTGTATTGAAAATGAGTAAAAAAATACTAACTTCTGAATAACATTGATACGAATGTAAAAAATAACCTAGAAAAATTGACATAAACGTTAAAGAGATGGTTCACCAGAGAAAAGCCAGACTAAGACCTGGAAGATCCCCTCATCTCTGAGATCTGAGTGCTTGACCAGGAGATTTTGAGATATAACCCCAAATTGATTGCTGAGAAAAACAGAAAACAATGAAGAGAAACACATTTGGTGGTGCAACTGCTGCACTAGAATGTGAAATCAATTTAACCTTAAATTTCTTACGCAATGGTCGAAGATGAAAAACTAGACGAGAATCGCCAGATTGCAATAACCATTCGCTTGATTAGATAGAAAGCAACCTACGCTTGAAGACTAGAGAACCAATCGCCTAATTGTAGTGAGGAAGCAGAATGATTTCACCTTTAATTGGAATTAGGGTTGAGGTGGGTTTCATAACGGTGAACTAGAACACGAAATTAAGGGAAAGTTGACTTTGTGGGGGGAAATGTGATTTGAGAGGGGGATGAAAAAAAATTCAAGGGAATTTGAATTTGATTTTACGTGTGCTTGTGGGGGAATGTAAATTGGGAGGGAGATGAAAAATAGCATTGTGGTTAATGCTTTTTATTTTATATAATTAACATTTTTTTATAGTTTAAATAAACAGGGGAAGGTTTAAATGAAAACCACTTTTAGATGGGGTATGGGGCGTGGGTTGGCTGAAAACGCCCAAGCCACCACCCCTAGTGGGCTTGGGTTTGGGCATGGCCCAAGGGGCGGGAGTTTAAAGCTGGGCGTGGGGCATGCTAGCGATCCTATGTTGCCGGCTCCTGTTCGCTTGTTGGCTAGGTCATAGCGGGGCACATTTAAAATTCAAATTATAACCGTTTGGCCAAGCCAAGCGGTTCACCCACACAACAGTCAACATCGCTATATATAACCCCCAACTCCACCGGCTGTCCACCGCTATCCCAACCCAAAAACACTTGATCAAACCCGCTACCTAAACACAATTGATCGATAGCCTCTTGGACACACGAGGAAGAGCTAGCTCTTGTCACGAGCATTGTCACACCCCGACCACGTATAACATACAAAACGTGGCGGAAAACGTCGGGGAGTGTTGTAACAGAATTATTTTTTCACAACCATGGCATATAAAGTTATATTTTATTTATCAACATAAGAGTTACATTGTCTTAAACAGGAAACAAAGAGTACATAACATAATTAAACTAAGTCTATCTTCGTTTTATGTCTCTAAGGCACAGGTCCGCCCTAGTGTCACAATCATCATCCTAAGCAACAACTCCTGAAAACACATGTGAAAATAGGTACGTCAGCATAAAAATTCCTGTGAGATACATAGGTTTTGTGAAAATAGGATTCATGACTTGGGTTTTAGAAGAAAGGTTTAATAAAAATTAGTCATGAATCTTGTTAAGTGTTTTCTTTTATAAATCATATGAAAACTCGATAAGAAATCCGGCTATATAAAAGAAAGGTGTATGGTTAATGAAATAACCAATTAAAATGAGTTGTATAAAATAAACTGTTTTGTAAAACAATGTCTTGTGAAAAATATCTTATTTGAGTAAAATGAAATATGTCTATACTGAAATGATTTAAATAACGCTATGATATGTAATATTATACAAACACTTATATATAGGAAGTACCAGCGGTGTATCCACCATGTTTGTATCATATTACACACGCCTCGTTACTCAAATCATTTACCCAAACCAACCACCAATGTAAATTGTTCATGTATAAATCAATTGTCAAGTGTTATTGTGTAAACCATATCAAAATGTCCACGTCTAATGTAAATCACCAAATGTGTATATCAATGTCAAAATGTTTATGTTTAATGTAAGTCATGTAATGTGTATCCAAAAATGTCATGTATGGTATGTGAAATATATCAACTAAACCATAGGTAAAATGCACGAAAACAGGGTATTGAGTTAAACATAGTTTAAGTCAAAGTTATGTTTTGTGGAACAATGCATGCTATACTGATACAAACATCTATGCGGTATTATGAAAATGCATACATCCAAGCCTTGTGACTGTGGTGATAGACCTTTAAACAAATTAAAGGTTTATCTATGTTATGCTTATCGAATTCGGTCATTCCTTCCACCGAAACAAACCTAGGGTTCAGGAACGGGATTTGTCAAGTCCTATGGTACCATTACCTACTAACGAGCGGCGTAGCTAATGTTAATGAATGTACATTGTCCCATTTGAACAAACCAAATGTCATACCAAAAATGTAAGCATGTGATGAATAAATGTACTAAGTATGCACACAATGGGCATACATAGCATAAAATGTAATGTAAAACAATGTACTAAGTATGCACACAATGGACATACATAGCATGAAATGTAATGTAAAACGATGTACTAAGTATTCACACAATGGACATACATAGCATGAAATGTAATGTAAAACGATGTACTAAGTATGCACACAATGGACATACATAGCATGAAATGTAATGTAAAACGATGTACTAAGTATGCACACAATGGACATACATAGCATGAAATGTAATGTAAAACAATGTACTAATAGTGTACTAATGAACATAGTAAGCATATGATATGAAAACATGGAAAAGCATGAAAGTAACAAGTAGGCACATGTGTTTCACCCCAAAATGTTTGAAAAACAGTAAAAGAGGGGTCTATGTACTCACTTGAGATTGCTTAGTAGTCCTTGAGTAACAACCAAACAATGCTAGAGATCACGGATATCAAACGGTACCTAATATAGATAACTATGTTAATAAACCGGACCTAGATCGGAGGATCGGACAGAAGGAGGTTTTGTAAACCAAATGAGTGTTGGAACTCATGCGATATGGTTTAACAAAGCCTACATACTAAATGAAACCTAACCTAAGTGCTTACGACCCATTACGACCCGTTTAGGTAGCTTATGCTACTTTAACGCGTCGTTCGCGTAAAACGCGTTCGGACCGCCTAACTAGTCCTATGATAAGTAAAATATGCCTTAACATGTCTAATATTGTTGCCAAATCAGTTTAAATGTCAAAAGTTATGTTACATAAGTTTAAAATGAATTTTGGCGTCAAAGGGGTATTTTGGCAATTTACCTAAGGCATATAAACTACCTATCATACAACTACTTAAACAATGTGACCATAAGGTATAACCTCGGGAGGTTATTCCCTATGTGCTATGGTCACCTAATGCGTTTGGTCGGATCCTAATGATCGACCAAGTGGGTCGGGTTCGAAGGTATAAGCGATTTATTAGATCGCTTACCCTTACGACCCTAGACAACGTGGTAATCAGTAGGCATAGTCACTAGGGACTATAACCATCGTGATTACGCTCACGTTGCGAAGTTCAAACGAACTTCGCATTGACCATAAACTGGTCAATGTAGAAAGTCAAACAAAGTTTGACTTTCGGACTCCAAAAGCAATAAAAGAACGAAGGAATACTTACAAAGGGTCCCCGAAAGGTTTGATTTCTCAAGTATTCTCAGGTATGAAGTGGTTTTACTTCAACTTAGAGAACTCTCAAGAAAATCAAGTGGGTTTTGATCAAGACATGGGGGGGGGGTATTTATAGTTTTCGGTGAGCCGTTAAGATCGTTTCTTGGAAACCGTGCTTTGATCTTGGCCATACACCTCAAGAACATGGTTTTACAAAACCATTTGAGCCCCTAGTATTGAGAAATACCATGTGCAAGAGGATTAGGAGTGCATAACAGCTGATAACAGGCTGTTTAAACATTGAATCTGGTCTGGGAGCCTGACGCGGGCCGCATAAGGATACACCAGGAGTTTACGCGGGCCGCCTGGCCTGTCTGATCAGAAGAAACTTTGGTGAATTGACAGTTTAGGTCCCTGTTGGTGTTTAACGCCATTTCTGACACTTCTTCTCACACCCTGGCTTTGCGGAAGCATGGGTTTATTTGGTGTGACTTCTTAATACCATAGCTTAATCACAACAAAGCTATATGAAAATAAAACCATGCAGATCATCCATTGATTTAAGTTTGAAAAGTAAAATACCAAAACATTTTCTTAATGCGTTTCACATGCAACGGAAATTACAACCTAAAAACATAAAAACATTGTTTGAAAGACACAACCACAAACTTAAGATAGACGTAGTTTAAGAACTGTGACTCGTCCAGGTAAAAGCCACAACCCCTAAACTTGGATGATCCCATCACTCTAACGCATCGTGAAAACGTAGCATACCGTGCCAGATCCTTAGTTCCTTGAAATACATGTAAGTTGGAAAAATCAACATAAAGTTGAGCGAGTTCATGTGTAAGTGAGTAAGTAAAACCTTTGTAAGTATAAAAATCCCTGGTATGTAGCAAATAAGGAAAAAGAGATCACCAATGGTTTGCAAGGCCATTGACATGTGTGAAGTGCAAGTAGGAAGACTCAAACCAAGCGGATTTCGCGTTGGGCACAAAGTCACCCCGAGGTCCGTTCCGTTGGGCCTGGGGCTGGGCTCGCTACACCCAGATAGATCTACCGCTTACGTCCCTCGGTCCTACAATGAGGATTAATGGCCTCCAGTTCCCGCCTACCCACTCACATGATCTAAGTAGTAACCCTCCTTACGCTAACCATACCATGCAAAAAGTATTCATAATCATAGTAACATGTATTTCACCCCCGCAGTATAAAAACTGAAAACAATTAAGAGAAAAGGGGGACATGAACTCACTGAAGTGCGTCTCTAAAAAGTATCTCCCAGTCAACCTGCTGTGCGACGAGCTACACGTACTAACTTCTATTAGACAGACGGCCGTGCCTTAGCTTAAGGTTTAATGTCTTTGGGAAATAGTTAGGCAACTATTTCGTGATTACATTTCGTAATTATTTTGTAAATATATTCCTTCCCAAGGATGGGGGATTTAATACATGTGCGTTCGTATAACTTCGAAATATATTATTAAGTCTCACTTAATGTAATATATTTTATTTCATTTGTCCAAAAATACTTTACTTCCAAAATATAAATATTCTTCCCAAAAATATTATATTTTATTCCATATAATTCTCCAAAATAATATCCTTGTCAAAATACACACTTATGAGTATTTTCTGAAAATACGTAAGTTACGTTGTAAAGTTCGGGTGGTAATAAATAATGCCGGTGTAACTTAAATATTTATTGTGAAGGCGTTCGTTATTATTTTGGAGCCGTTAATATTTAGTAATATTATTTTTACCCTAAAAATAATATTTACGTAGTTCACAAAATAATCACAAAAATTTACACAAGTGTTGTTATGAAAAAAATATATACTAAATATATATATTTTAGCAAGTTTTATTTTGTGAAAATCCCACCTCCGACACTTGGAAGTTTCGTAATAAAAACCGTGGCGAAAGTTATTCGGGAAAACAAGTTAAAAATATATCCATAACACTTGTGATAAAAATATTTACAAGTGTTAGATTTTTGGAAAAATTTCGCCAGAGTTTCCTCTAAAACTGGAGGTGGCCACGCTTACAAGCGTATCATTTTCTTTTAAAATTTCAAATCAACAATGTTCCCAACATCAATAACAAACAATATTCCAACATCATACTAGTTCAAAAATATCAAAAACGCATGAACTTGTGGGTGGTGTAAAAGTGTGTAGTAACTTCCCATTATTTTTAATAGATCTTTCTACTTTTATAAATGGAATCGGTTTCTCGAAAATCTTATTTTTACAGAAAATGCATTTGTACATCTTCTAGTCAAAATTTCAAAAATAATTCTTTTGTTAAAACTTTTTGTCACATAAGTGTCTACACACTTGTGTGTTTACAAAAATCACCTTTGTTTAGGAAAGATCCGGCTTTAAAAATATGATTTCTTTTGACACTTGGTCCTTTGAAAATATCACTTGTAGATCTTTAGATCCAGTAGTTTAGAACTCCATTTCATAAGAAAAATTGTTTTTACACAAGTTCATGGTTATAAGTAGTAGTGTTCTTCATCTAACCACTTTTCACACTTTAACATACACTAGGTCATGTTCCATGAACATGACTTAGTCGGGTTAGATGACGATCCGAACTAACACTAGCATAAAACAACACTAAATAATCATAACAAAACAAGTTGTATAAGTTTTACACCAATATTCAACCATTAACCACCTTGTTCATCTTCTTTAGTAGACTTTTAATTTTGTTCTTACATGATCATGAATTTTAACCGACAAAACTCTTATTAACCACTTTAGAATAGATCAAGAAGGTGTTTAGAGTTACTTACTACTAGCTCGAGGCTAGGGAAGAAACTAGTCGAAAAACGGTTGGTTAATAGCAACGTAGTGAGGTCCTTGTGTTCCCGAGTGCACCGAGCTTCCTTATGTGATCCCTCACACTTGAATGTACATAAAATAGCTTGATCAAATTTGAAAGAAAAGGATGGATGGAAGTGAATGCTCTCGGCAGAAGCAAGAAAGAAAGGAAGAAGTTGATATATATATTTTTTTTGTTGAGTGTGGGTGTGTGCTTGGTCTTATCCCATGTGCCTATATATAATCTCTAACCACATTAACCAAAAGATAATATGTAGTGAAGATATTTAACATAAGAATAAAATAATCAAAGTTTTGTAAGAATGGTGGTTCCCTAGGAGGGAACCGATCGGTTCTTGAGGGTTGTTTGTGGTTAGAATTTAACTAACTAGTTAAACACTAGTTAGTTAGTTAGTTAGTTAGAAATTATGATTAGTTATTTGTGTGCTATGTGTTATAACGGGTGTTAGGGTATTCGGGGACCCTAACTGGCTCAGAAGAGAAAAACAATATTGTTGTCAATATTTTTAAGTTCCTGGTTAAGTCCGGTTGTTCGGTCGGATTTTACTCCGTTAAAGCGCTAAATAAGTATATAAAGTGTCGTTATTATTTCTTTTAGTGACACAATTTATTCCCGACACTTTGGAAAGTGTCTAGTAATATTTTTTTTCTCATGTTTTCGCACTTTACTAGTTAGCTAAATGCTGAATTTTTATTTAAAGTGCTGAATTTTGTACTCAAAGTACGTTCTAGGCACATTCGGTCACTATAATTAACACCTAGTGACGCAGTTCTACAACCCTCATTTCCCTACACTCTCTACCGGTGTAGTAAACTATCTCTGGCTCATACAGGCCTTAGAGACAGTAACTGTCTGATGCTGGCTATGTCAGCATGTTTACTGGGTATCCCGTATAGTGTGCTCACTGTGCTTTTGTGCATCAAGGTTGTCACTGAAGTTTTGTGTAAATAATGGAGTGACAGTAGTAAAGTATGATGCATGTATAAGTATGTATCAGAATTCAAGTAGTAGATTAATCACAGCTGTAAGCAAGCACAGTAATTAAGCAGTAATTAAATATTAATTAATTCGTACGGATACCTGGTTTGGTGAGGGTTGTCACATTCTTCCCCCGTTAAAGAAATTTCGTCCCGAAATTTAAGTTCTGCTACTAGATGCAGGGGTCTTAGGAAACAAATGGGGGTACTTCTCCTTCATTCGATCCTCACGTTCCCACGTGAATTCAGGTCCATGCCTAGCATTCCAACGAACTTTGACGAGTTTGACACTACTCAGGCGAGTTTTGTTAACTTTCCAATCCGTGACCTCAACAGGTTCTTCAGTGAAGTGGAGCGTGTCGTCGATATGAACTTCGTCAGCAGGAATGATCACTGTATCTTGTGTTGGACTTTTTCTCAAATTGGATACATGGAATGTATCGTGAACACCATGGAGTTCAGCAGGTAGGTCCAACTTGTAGGCTACAAGCCCAATCCGGTGCAGGATTCTGAAAGGGCCAATGTAACGCGGATTCAACTTCCCACGCTTTCCGAAGCGTGCCACACCCTTCCAGGGTGAAACTTTCAATAAAACCATATCTCCAACTTGGAATTCCAAATGTTTCCGGTTTGGATCTGCATAGACTTTCTGTCTGTCGCGAGCCGCTTCGATGCGTTTTCGAATCTGCGCAATCTTGTCTGTCGTCTCTTGGACGATTTCGGGACCAACAAGCTGCCTATCACCCGCGTTAGCCCAGCATAGGGGTGATCGAAACTTGCGTCCGTAAAGATCTTCAAATGGCGCGGCTCCAATGCTGGTGTGGTAGCTGTTGTTGTACGAAAATTCGACCAATGGCAAATGATTATCCCAGCTACCACCAAGATCCATTACACATGCTCCCAGCATATCCTCCAATGTCTGAATAGTTCTTTCACTTTGGCCATCAGTTTGCGGATGAAATGCAGTGCTCAGATTCAACTGTGAGCCAAAAGCTTCTTGGAAGGATTGCCAAATCCTTGATACAAATCTCCCATCTCTATCAGAGATGATCGAGAGAGGCACTCCATGACGTGCAACGATTTCTCGCATGTATATTTCCGCAAGTTTACTAGTGCTGTCTTTCTCTTTGATTGGCAAGAAGTGTGCGGACTTTGTTAGGCGGTCAACTATTACCCAAATCATATCATGGCCTCTGGGTATCTTGGGCAGTTTCGTTATGAAGTCCATTGAAATCTGTTCCCATTTCCACTTAGGAAAATTCAGGTTGCTGCAGAAGTCCTGAAGGCTTCTGATATTCCGCTTTAACCTTGGCGCACGTTAAACACTTGCTCACGTAAACAGCAACGTTGCCTTTCATTCTAAGCCACCAATAGTAATCTTTAAGGTCCTGGTACATCTTATCCGCTCCTGGATGGATAGAGTACCGTGACTTGTGTGCCTCATCAAAAATAACTTTTCTCAAACCACCAAACAGAGGAACCCAAATCCTTTTCATAAAACATAACGTTCCTTCCTCGTTTGGTACTAATTGCTTCTCCATCCCACGGAGGTATTCTTCTTCAAGGTTTCTTTCCTTAAGAGCTTCTTTCTGCGCGGCACGAATGCGCAGGGAAAGATCTGTCTGGATAATCATCTCCAAAGCCCTAACCCTTATGGGCTTGATCCTTTCTTTACGACTTAGGGCATCGGCGACCACATTCGCCTTCCCTGGATGGTACTTTATCTCGCAGTCGTAATCGTTCAACAATTCGACCCAACGTCTTTGTCTCATATTCAGCTCTTTCTGGTCGAATATGTGTTGTAGGCTCTTATGATCTGTGAAGATTGTACATTTCGTACCATATAGGTAATGTCTCCAGATTTTTAATGCAAATATCACTGCGCCTAGTTCCAAATCATGCGTGGTATAGTTCTTTTCATGTACTTTCAACTGACGTGACGCGTAAGCTATGACCTTCTGGCACTGCATCAACACGCAACCCAATCCTTGACGTGAGGCGTCACAGTATACCACGAAATCATCTGTACCCTCTGGTAGTGCTAAGATTGGCGCATTGCAGAGCTTGTCTTTTAACAACTGAAACGCTTCCTCCTGTTTGATTCCCCAATCAAACTTCTTATCCTTCTGTGTGAGCGCGGTTAGTGGTTGAGCGATTTTTGAAAAATCCTCAATGAACCTTCGATAGTAGCCAGCCAAACCTAAGAATTGTCGAATCTCGGTTGGCGTCTTTGGGGTTTCCCAATTTTTTGATCGCTTCAATCTTGGTGGGGTCCACATGAATCCCATCCCCAATCACCACATGTCCAAGGAATTGGACTTCACGTAGCCAAAACTCGCACTTAGAGAATTTGGCATACAACTGTTCCTTTTTCAGCAACTCCAAAATAGCTCTTAAGTGTTGTTCGTGTTCAGTCTTTGTCTTTGAATAAATCAAAATATCATCGATGAATACAATCACGAACTTGTCCAAATACGGCTTGCAAACTCGGTTCATTAAGTCCATAAAAACAGCAGGCGCGTTTGTCAACCCAAACGGCATAACTAGGAACTCGTAATGTCCATAACGAGTTCTGAAGGCTGTTTTTGGGATACTCTCCTCTTGTATCCTTAGCTGATGGTATCCAGATCGAAGATCGATCTTTGAATAAAAGCTTGAACCTTGGAGTTGATCGAATAAATCATCGATTCTTGGAAGAGGGTATCTATTCTTGATCGTCAGCTTATTCAACTCCCGGTAGTCAATACACATACAAAAACTACCGTCTTTCTTTTTGACAAATAAAACTGGAGCTCCCCAAGGTGAGAAGCTTGGTCGGATGAATCCTTTGTCAAGTAACTCCTGGAGTTGTGTCGACAACTCCTGCATCTCTGACGGTGCAAGTCTATAAGGTGCCCTAGCTACAGGCGCGGCGCCTGGAACTAAGTCAATGTGAAATTCCACTTGCCTTTGGGGTGGCAATCCTGGCAAGTCCTCTGGAAAGACTTCAGGATATTCCCTCACGACAGGGATGTCTTCGATTTTCGGCTCAGCAGCTTTCTTATCCATGATGTATGCCAGGAAGGCAGCACACCCCTTTTGTAAACACTTACGAGCTTTCAGGCAACTGATAATTCTTAAAGGCGTATCCCGCTTCTCCCCATGAACCACAATCGTTTCTCCATCTTCAGTTGGGATACGAACGACCTTTTCGTGACAAACCATCTCAGCCTTGTTGCTTGATAACCAATCCATTCCTACTACCACGTCGAAGCTCCCCAGCTGGACTAGTAGTAGGTCCAAAGTAAACTCACGCTCTCCCAACTCGATTACACAACCTCTGACCACTTCATTGGCTTCTACTAACTTTCCATTAGCCAATTCAATTGAGTAAGGAATATCTAACTTACTAGCGGCTAATCCAAGCATATTCTTAAACTCTAACGATACGAAGCTATAATCGGCACCAGTATCAAATAAAATGGATGCAAAGCGTTGGTTTATAGGGAACGTACCAGTAACAACATTGGGATCCTGGCACGCTTCCCTCACTTCGATATTGAAAACCCTTCCCCGTGCTTGGTTCAATTCTGGGCAGTTCCTCTTAAAATGCCCAATGTCACCACAGTTAAAACAACCTGGTCTTTGCCCGTTTCCACCTCCATTCCCATCTTGATTGTTGTTCTGATCTCGATTCACATTACCAGCTTGATTCATATTGTTGCCTCGATTCCCATTTCCTCCATTGTTCCCCTGTGGGCGATTCCCAATACCACCACGATTATTGTTTCTATTACCATAACCTCCTTGGCCTCCCAGGCCAGTACTAGCCCAGCAAGAATCCTTCAAGTGGCCAAGTTTTCCACAAGCTTCACATACTTTTGGCCCGCATCGGCCAGAATGATGACGTTGGCAGGAGTTTCACTTGGGGTGAGTACCCATATATCCCTTTCCTCTCCTTCCAGTACCAGTCGCAGCTTGGGTCGATGCGCTTGGTTCTTTCTTGCCAACGTGGCTAGTTCCTTGCTTGAAGTTCGAGAATTTCCTTTTGTTACCCCCGGACGACTCTACGTTAGTCTCCTTCTTCTTTTGCTCAACATCAGAAAACTTGTTTAGGCGGATCGCCTCCTCAGTGAGAGCTACGCTTAGATCGATCGCCTCAGTGATTGTTGCCGGTTTTGAAGAGGTCACCATACTTATAATTTGAGGAGCTAAACCCCAAATGAAGCGCTCAATCTGCTTGAATTCTGGTGTGACCATATAAGGTACCACATGTGACAGGTCGTGAAACCTTTGAACATACTCTGCGATTTTCGGACCTTCCATCTTCAAATTCCAAAACTCAGTTTCCAACCTCTGGATCTCAGCGCGAGAGCAATACTTTTTACGCATGAGCTCTTTCAGCTCGTTCCATGTCATTGCGTAGGCCGCGGCTTCACCAAGTGTTTGGACTTGTAAATTCCACCATGACAGGGCACCGTCCAAGAATAGCCCAGAGATGTAAGTAACTTGCTGATCTGGAGCGCATTTGCTCATGCGGAGAACTGATTCTGTCTTTTCGGCCCAACGAACAAAAGCAACAGCACCTCCGGTGCCATCAAAGTTTACAGGTTTGCAGTCTAGGAACTGCTTGTAGGTGCACCCTGCACATACGTTACAATATATGAATGGCATTAGCAAACTTGCTATAGATATCCAATGTATCATGGTATGCCTAAATGACTTAGTATTACCATGAGGTGGATTGTTGTTGCCGGTATTGTCAGAATTACTTCCGCTAGTTCCTCCTTGAGAGGCGGCGTATTGCGCGATGGCGGCAGTGATGATTTGTTGAAGTTCTGCCTCGTTGGCAGGCATGCGTGGATCGCATTTCGGTGGCATCTTCTAAAAGATGGTTCACGTTGGTCAGGTCATAGTAAGTAGAGTGTACGTAAGTATACAACAATATCAACACATAACATCTCATGTTATAAATAAATCACCCATATTGATAGCCTCTGTAATGGTTGAGGGCTTCGAGGTAGTAACCATACCCCTGATCTGGGGTGCAAGTCTCCAAATGAATCGTTCAATCCTTTTGAACTCCGGTTTGACTAAGTAGGGGACGACCCTAGACAAGTCGTGAGATTGCTGGACGTATTCGGGAATCTTTGGTCCGTCCATTTTCAATTCCATAACTCCACCTCAAGCTTCTGGATTTCAGCCCTAGAACAGTATTTCTTCTCCATCATTTCTTTGAGCTCGTCCCAGCTCAGTGCATTAGCAGCATCTTGTACCAAGGGTCTGAACCTGGAGGTTCCATTATGAGAGTGTGCCATCTAGAAATAACCCCGAGATATAGGTAACACTCTGTTGGGGGGAACAGTTACTCATTCTTAGGATGGAGTCAGTCCTTTTGGACCAACGAACAAATGCCACGGTGCTTCCCATTTCGTCAAAGTTCAAAGGCTTGCAGTTCAGGAACTGCTTATAGGTGCAGCCAGTTGGGGGGGGGGGGGGGGGTTGTTCCCAGTAGTGCCATCGCTGTGCTTAGAGCAGAGGGCTTCATGTCGTGCAATTGCCTGTGAGATGCGTTCTTGCAGCTCGGCTTCTGTCCTTGGCAACGTACTCATGTTTGTGTCACGTCTGGGTGACATTCTCTTCTGTCGACGTGGTATGAAGCGGGCTAGACAATATTTCGATTGTCTATGAGATACATAGCACCATAAGCCATCATGTAATCACCCAATTTTACACGTAAATATACTCAATGTATGAGTGAGGAAATAATTTCTGAGCCTTCACATAGGCTTGCCAATTTGGCTTGTTGCTTGTAATAGAATGAACTCGAGGCTACATCGCCTTGGTCATTCGTGTTTAAGTTATTTCCTGCTACATTGGTTTTCATTAGCTTGACCCGTAGAGTCCACCAGGATTTCTGTGCACTACAAGTCGTTATTACGTGGGCCCCCGTAATAATAAATTGTCTTGCACAGTTACCCCAAATTTTCTCTCGTCCAAGCAGATGATCAATCAAGGAGCAACAGCAGGTGCATCGGCATGAACAGTGTCATGCTCCAATGCGGGGTCAGGAGCAACGCCTGGCTCAGGGGCCATGGCTGGCTCCGGATCAACAAACTTCATTTCAAAGTCAGCTGGATCAACAAACACAGGGGCTACAGGATCCTCCAAGGGCTGGTCTAAGTGTATGTACTCAATGTCATGGTCTGGATCAAAACCAGGTGGAAGAACAGGATTATCCTCAATATCGTGATCAAACTCAAAGCTGTGCGCGAAAACTGGTGCAGCTGATGATGCCATATCAGGGTCGGCGTCGTGTGAGTGGTGCTGCACTCCCGGTGTATGCAAAGATGCGGACGTCACAGACTCAAATGAATCTGGGACAGGCGAATGGGCGCGAGCCTCCTCTGCAGGAGCGTCAACAAGCAGTAGGCTATCACCAGCAACAATAGGGCCTCGCCCTCAAGTGGGTCCTCCTCTAATAGATCGACATCGTCGTCAGAGACAACGTCGGGGGGCATATCAACAACGGGATAAGCGGCAAGGGGCACAGGAGCAGGGATCACCGCGAGTGGCAAATCCCCAACAAGATGGCCATCAGCAGGCTCTGCTACGACATCAGGCAGTGCAAAGGGCTGAAAGTCGTCCTCATCTGTGCTGGTCGTATCGGAAGTGTACACCTCGTGCTCCGATGAAACTATGTCGCCTGATACTATGGTCGTGGGATCTGTAGTGTCCGACTCTCAAGTATCTGATGAAGGCATGACTTTTTGTAACACAAATGCACATACGTACAACAATCAATCATATAGTCAGATAAACATATTAGTTACCAATAAGCAATCAAATAGTTCTCCTAGTCCCACTAGCCTCCCAGCCTCCCAGACTGACTCCCTAGTCCCACTAGACAATTCTCCCAGCCTCCCAGACGAACTCCCTAGTCCCACTAGACAATTCTCCCAGCCTCCCAGACCGACTCCCTAGTCCCACTAGACAATTCTCCCAGCCTCCCAAACTGACTCCCTAGTCCCACTAGACAACTCTCCCAGCCTCCCAGACTGACTCCCTAATCCCACTAGACAACTTCCTCAGCCTCCCAGACCGAGCCTCAGCCTCCCAGACTGAGCCTCAGCCTCCCAGACTGAGCAATAACTAACAAATAAAATGTGCTCAACATTTGTTTGTAAAAACGTTTTGGATCTGGACTTAAGTGGTATGCAATGTAAAAAATGTTTTCGTGAGAGCCCTAGTGATCATAGTCTAGACTCGAGAAAGAATCCTAGTTCGCTATGACCAGAGCTCTGATACCAAGCTGTCACACCCTGGCTTTGCGGAAGCGTGGGTTTATTTGGTGTGACTTCTTAATACCATAGCTTAATCACAACAAAGCTATATGAAAATAAAACCATGCAGATCATCCAATGATTTAAGTTTGAAAAGTAAAATACCACAACATTGTCTTAATGAGTTGACACATGCAATGAAAGACACAACCACAAACTTAAGATAGACGTAGTTTAAGAACTGTGACTCGTCCAGGTAAAAGCCACAACCCTTAAACTTGGATGATCCCATAACTCTAACGCAGCGTGAAAATGTAGCATACCGTGCCAGATCCTTAGTTCCCTGAAATACATGTAAGTTGGAAAAATCAACATAAAGTTGAGCGAGTTCATGTGTAAGTGAGTAAGTAAAACCTTTGTAAGTATAAAAATCCCTGGTATGTAGCAAATAAGAAAAAAGAGATCACCAATGGTTTGCAAGGCCATTGACATGTGTGAAGTGCAAGTAGGAAGACTCAAACCTAGCGGATTTCGCGTTGGGCACAAAGTCACCCCGAGGTCCGTTCCGTTGGGCCTGGGGCTGGGCTCGCTACACCCAGATAGATCTACCGCTTACGTCCCTCGGTCCTACAATGAGGATTAATGGCCTCCAGTTCCCGCCTACCCACTCACATGATCTAAGTAGTAACCCTCCTTACGCTAACCATACCATGCAAAAAGTATTCGTAATCATAGTAACATGTATTTCACCCTCGCAGTATAAAAACCGAAAACAGTTAAGAGAAAAGGGGGACATGAACTCACAGAAGTGCGTCTCTAAAAAGTATCTCCCAGTCAACCTGCTGTGCGACGACCTACACGTACTAACTTCTATTAGACGGACGGCCGTGCCTTAGCTTAAGGTTTAATGTCTTTGGGAAATAGTTAGGCAACTATTTCGTGATTACATTTCGTAATTATTTTGTAAATATATTCCTTCCCAAGGATGGGGGATTTAATACATGTGCGTTCGTATAACTTCGAAATATATTATTAAGTCTCACTTAATGTAATATATTTTATTTCATTTGTCCAAAAATACTTTACTTCCAAAATATAAATATTCTTCCCAAAAATATTATATTTTATTCCATATAATTCTCCAAAATAATATCCTTGTCAAAATACACACTTATGAGTATTTTCTGAAAATACGTAAGTTACGTTGTAAAGTTCGGGTGGTAATAAATAATACCGGTGTAACTTAAATATTTATTGTGAAGGCGTTCGTTATTATTTTGGAGCCGTTAATATTTAGTAATATTATTTTTACCCTAAAAATAATATTTACGTAGTTCACAAAATAATCACAAAAATTTACACAAGTGTTGTTATGAAAAAAATATATACTAAATATATATATTTTAGCAAGTTTTATTTTGTGAAAATCCCACCTCCGACACTTGGAAGTTTCGTAATAAAAATCGTGGCGAAAGTTATTTAGTAATATTATTTTTACCCTAGTAATATTTTTTTTCTCATGTTTTGGCACTTTACTAGTTAGCTAAATGCTGAATTTTTATTTAAAGTGCTGAATTTTGTACTCAAAGTACGTTCTAGGCACATCCGGTCACTATAATTAACACCTAGTGACGCAGTTCTACAACCCTCATTTCCCTACACTCTCTACCGGTGTAGTAAACTATCTCTGGCTCATACAGGCCTTAGAGACAGTAACTGTCTGATGCTGGCTATGTCAGCATGTTTACTGGGTATCCCGTATAGTGTGCTCACTGTGCTTTTGTGCATCAAGGTTGTCACTGAAGTTTTGTGTAAATAATGGAGTGACAGTAGTAAAGTATGATGCATGTATAAGTATGTATCAGAATTCAAGTAGTAGATTAATCACAGCTGTAAGCAAGCACAGTAATTAAGCAGTAATTAAATAATAATTAATTCGTACGGATACCTGGTTTGGTGAGGGTTGTCACACTTCTAAGGCCCGTAAAGCCAACTTTAAGGCCGTAAAATGATGCCTAAACATTTTGGACATGAAACATGCTCAAAAATACATCGGATGTTGGTTCGTTTGGTCGTATGATCGCGATGTTCGCTTAATTACGACGGAATGCGCATAAGCGCGAAAAACGATCCAAATTGCGTGACGAATGGATTTTTCTTATGCCAAACACTAAAATAAAATATTTTAGTGCTTACATAAATTTTTGGATGTCCGGATGTATTCAGAACGTAAGTTATGCGCGAAAGTGCAAACTTGTGCACTTTTTGACGCTTTTAGTCCCTGAATGACCCAAAAGTTTATTTTAGCGCACCGAACCCCTCAAAGCCTATTTCTAAGCTATGTAAAGGATAGTTGTGGTATGTTTAACTTATGGTCATGTTCCGGAATGTCTGTTATAGTTCAAATTGGCATACTTTCGCAGTTTGTCAAATTTAGTCCCTGTAGGCGAATTAACTTGTTTTTGCCATACCAAAGCCTTCAAAACTTATTTCTAAGTTATGTAAAGGTTATTTAAGGTGTGTTTAGCATATGTTGATGTTTTGGAGTATTTGTCGCATTAAACTGATTATGTTTATGCACCAGTTGAAGTATAACTCTCCAGAAAGCGATATAGAGTTTGAAATTGAACAAAAGTCAAAACATGAAAAATGTAAAACATAACAAAACCAACATTGGGATCAAATAACATTGTTTTATTGATAATTGAACTGTTCACAATGATTACAAGCACAGATGTTACAGTCTCCCCTACTTGTGGAAATTTCGTCCCGAAATTTATTTAGAGGAAACTCGTGGGAAAAGATGTGGGTACTTCGCCTTCATTTGATCTTCATGTTCCCAAGTAAACTCGGGTCCACGTTTAGATTCCCAGTGAACCTTGACCAATGGAATGCGCTTGCATTTAAGCCACTTGACTTCACGTTCCATGATTTCCACTGGCTTCTCAACAAATTTCAGTGTTAAATCAACACGAATTTCGTCAAGCGGTATGTGGAGGTTCTCATCAGCTAAACACCTCTTGAGATTGGACACATGAATGGTTGGATGAACATTTCCAAGTTCAGGAGGTAACTCAAGTCTGTAGGCTACCTTACCGATTCTTTCGACGATCTTGAATGGTCCAACGTATCTTGGTGCAAGTTTTCCTTTCTTTCCAAATCTGATCACACCTTTCCAAGGTGAGACCTTAAGTAATACACGATCACCGACTTGAAAATCCAAGGGCTTGCGTTTTGGGTCCGCGTAACTCTTTTGACGGCTTCTAGCTGTCTGAAGGTTATCACGAACTTTCTTAATCTTGTCAGTTGTCTCTAAAATGAGAGCCGGTCCAGTAAGCTGAGCCTCGCCGATCTCATTCCAGCAGACTGGTGAACGACATTTTCGACCATAGAGAGCCTCGAAAGGAGCCATGTTGATGCTGGAGTGATAACTGTTGTTGTAGGAGAATTCAATTAACGGAAGATGTGAATCCCAACTACCACCAAAATTGATCACACAAGCTCTAAGCATATCCTCCAGAGTCTGGAATGTTCTTTCAGATTGACCATCCATTTGCGGATGATAAGTTGTGCTCAGATTAAGTTGGGTCCCCATAGCAGATTGCATGGTTCTCTAAAAATGAGAAGTGAAACGAGCATCTCTGTCAGAAATGATGTTCAAAGGAACACCATGTCGAGATACAATTTCATCCACATAGATTTTAGCAAGTTTGTCAGCAGAAAAATCCTCACGGATTGGCAAGAAATGCGCTGACTTAGTAAGACGATCAACAACTACCCAGATGGCATCATGACCTTTCTTTGTGCCCGGAAGTTTGGTAATGAGATCCATAGTAATGTTTTCCCATTTCCAAACTGGGATCTCTGGTTGCACCAATAAACCAGAAGGACGTTGATGTTCAGCCTTAACCTTAAGACAAGTAAGGAATTTTGATACATATAAGGCAATGTCTTTCTTCATACCAGGCCACCAATACTGAATACGAAGATCCTTATACATCTTATCTGAGCCAGGATGAACAGAATAACGAGACTTATGGGCTTCATCCATAAGCAAGGTGCGAAGGTTATCTTGGCTTGGGACCCACAAACGGTCCACGAAGTAGTACGATCCATTATCCTTCAGTTCTAGATCAGGAGTTATGTGATAGGGAAATTCCTTATCCATCAAACCTTGTGAAACACAAGATTGTTGAGCCTGAGAAATGCGGGCTTGGATATCAGATCGAGCTTGAATATCAGACTGAACACGCACACGTTCCTTACGACTCAATGCATCAGCTACGACATTCGCCTTACCAGGATGGTAGCGAATTTCGCAGTCATAGTCGTTTAGAAGCTCCACCCAACGTCGTTGCCTCATGTTGAGTTCGTTCTGATTGAAGATTTGCTGAAGACTTTTGTGGTCTGTGAAAACCACGCATTTTGTACCGTACAAATAGTGTCTCCAGATCTTAAGAGCGAAGACAACTGCACCCAACTCAAGATCATGAGTGGTGTAGTTCTTCTCATGTATCTTCAACTACCTCGATGCATAAGCTATGACTTTGTTCCTTTGCATCAGAACACAGCCAAGACCCAATTTAGATGCATCGCAATAAACAACAAAATCATCAATGCCCTCAGGCAAAGTCAGAACAGGCGCGTTGCAAAGTTTTTGCTTCAAGTTTTGAAAAGCTTCCTCTTGTTTGAATCCCCAATCAAAGGGTTTGTTCTTCTGAGTTAGAGCAGTTAGAGGAACTGCAATCTTCGAGAAATTTTCAATGAAGCGGCGATAATAACCCGCTAGACCAAGAAAAGAACGAACTTCAGTAGGAGTAGAAGGTGTATCCCAATCCTTAATCGCACTGATCTTGGAGGGATCTACATGAATACCTTGTTCTTTGACAATATGCCCCAAAAATTGAACTTCTTTAAGCCAAAATTCGCATTTGGAGAATTTGGCGAAAAGTTGCTCTTTCTTTAGGAGTTCCAAAGTAAGACGAAGATGTTGGTCGTGATCAGCTCGCGTCTTAGAATAAATCAAGATGTCGTCAATAAAAACAATGACGAACTGATCCAAATAAGGCTTGCAGACCCTATTCATTAAGTCCATGAAAACAGCAGGAGCATTAGTCAAACCGAATGGCATGACTGTGAACTCATAATGCCCATAACGAGTGCGGAACGCTGTCTTGGGAATGTCATCTTCATGCACGCGAAGCTGGTGATATCCAGAACGCAGATCAATCTTTGAAAAATAAGAAGCGCCCTGTAACTGATCAAAGAGATCATCGATGCGAGGTAGGGGATATCGATTCTTGATGGTAAGCTTGTTAAGCTCACGATAATCGATACACATCCTAAAACATCCATCCTTCTTCTTGACAAAAAGAACAGGAGCACCCCAAGGTGAAAAGCTAGGACGGATAAAAACTTTGTCCGAGAGCTCTTGGAGCTGCTTAGACAACTCTTGCATCTCAGACGGTGCAAGACGATATGGAGCTCTGGCAATGGGGTTTGCACCAGGTACGAGATCAATACGGAACTCGACTTGGCGTGCTGGAGGTAGATCAGGTAAATCTTCAGGGAAAACTTCGGGATAATTCCTAACAACAGGAATATCTTGGATAGACTTACCTTTGCCTTTATCTGCTGTGACATGTGCCAAGAAGGCCAAATAATTCTTTCGCAGATACTTCCGAGCTTTAAAACAAGACATGAGTTTGAGACCACCAGCAGGTTTCTTACCACGAACCTGTAGGATCTAGCCTGTCGAAAGCGACACACGAACAATCTTCTCAAAACAAACTACCTCTGCGCGATGCTTGGCTAATCAATCAATACCCACAATAACGTCGAAGCTTCCAAGTTGCATAGGCGTGAGGTCAATAGGAAAAAGATGGTCGTTAAGGTTCAACTGGCAGTTGCGAAGAACAGAATCAAGAACAATGGGTTCACCACTAGCAACTTCTACTGTCAAGGGTTTACCTAGTCTCGTTCTAGACACGCGAAGCAATGGCTCAAAAGATAATGACACAAAACTCTTATCGGCACCCGGATCAAAAAGAACAGATGCAGGCTGATTATTAATAAAGAACGTACCGTTCACCACTTCATTGTCTGCTTGTGCCTCTTGTGCATTCATGTTGAAGACTCGACCTCGAGCCTGAGCCTGATTCTGATTTGGATTAGCATTCACCAATCTTGGACACTGATTACGGTAGTGGGTCAGATCCCCACAATTGTAACAAGAACCTGGGGGGTAGTGTGATCGTGCAGCTTGACCCTGTTGCTGAGCAGGAGGCTGAGCAACTCGTTGAGCCGGGTTCTGAACTGCCTGATTCTGAGCAAAACGACAAACACCAGCAAGATGACCTGACTTCCCACAGTTAGTACAGAAACGGCACAGAAATTGCGGCTGATGGTGACTGTTGCATCTATTGCACAAAGGTGCATTTCCTGCATAAGGTTTCTTTGCTGGAGGCTGTGCGGGTTGGTTGGGAGCTTCCTGGTTAGCTTGGGCAGTGACAACAAAATTTTGGGAAGCCTTACGCTTCCTTGACCCCCTTGAGGAACCAGAATCCCTTCCCTTCTTGTTTTGACCTTTCTTGCTATCTTCTTTGTCAGACGCCTGCTTCTTACCCTTGTCACCCTTTTTGTGCAGCTTTCCCTTTCGAACCTGCAACTCAGTCAATGTCACTGATAACTCGATCGCCTGACGTAGTGTGGTAGGGTTACTACCAGTAATGATGTCTTGCACTGATTCAGGTAGGCCGTCGATATACCTTTCGATAGCCTTGTCGAGTGGGGTAACCATAGTCGGGCAAAGCAGACTCAACTCCTCAAATCTATCAGTGTACGCCCTGTGCTCGCCACTGTCTTGTTTCAAGTCATCAAACTCCTTCTCCAAAGCTCGCTGTTCATGACGAGGACAGAACTCCCTCATCATAAGGGCCCTAAGTTCAGCCCATGTTTGTGCTAGAGCAACTTCTTCACCACGGTCTCTCATTACCCCATTCCACCATGTAAGAGCCCTCTTCTGAAACACACTCGAAGAAAACTCGACCTTGCGATTGTCAGGACACTGCACGTGGTGGAAAGTATTCTCAATGCTCTCGAACCATTGAAGAAGCCCAGTCGCTCCCTCAGAACCACTAAACTTGAGTGGTTTAGCCGAGTTAAAATCCTTGAATTTGCATGGAGCATTGTTGTTGTTGTTGGCTTGGTTCCATTGAGCAAAGAGGTTTGGGAATTGAGTAGCCATTTGCTGTGCAATGATTTCTGCCAGTTCGGCAGTCGCTATCTGGTTTTCGCGTCGAGGAGGCATTCTAAAAGAGGAAAACATGAAAGGAAACAAGTGAGATGATTGGATGAAGAGAATGAGATGAAACAAAATCAACAAAAGCAAAGATGGTGGTCATTCGTTCGCATCGCAAAGCAAACAAATGACACACAGTGACTAATCAAAGTAAATGGGTTAAAAATGATGTATCGCGAAGACATGCTCGCCTATAAGTGAACACTCACCCCAAGAGTTCCCATGTAAGAGTGACTGGTCCGATTTTGTGGATTTGTACGAACACTCTAGCCTTGGACAGAAAACCCAGGGTACAAGCATTCACTCTTCCAGTTTTCACGTGTTCACACTATTTAAAACCCAAAACCTTGACAAGATTTTTGAAAATTCAAAGGGGTTCAAAACCTTGTAATAAATCATTTAAAAACAGATGATTGATTTTCAAAAATCGTTTCGGAAAATTGGGTTCTTGTTTTGATAATCACCTAAGGATAGGTGATGTGCATGTTTTAAAACACAAGATAACTTGTGTTAGGGTCCTAGAAAGGTTATAGTCTAGGTCAAAGCATTACTAATAACCTAATTCCCTATAACCATTGGCTCTGATACCAACTCTTCTGTCACACCCCGACCACGTATAACATACAAAACGTGGCGGAAAACGTCGGGGAGTGTTGTAACAGAATTATTGTTTCACAACCATGGCATACAAAGTTATATATTATTTATCAACATAAGAGTTACATTGTCTTAAACAGGAAACAAAGAGTACATAACATAATTAAACTAAGTCTATCTTCGTTTTATGTCTCTAAGGCACAGGTCCGCCCTAGTGTCACAATCATCATCCTAAGCAACAGCTCCTGAAAACACATGTGAAAATAACGTCAGCATAAAAATGCCTGTGAGATACATAGGTTTTGTGAAAATAGGATTCATGACTTGGGTTTTAGAAGAAAGGTTTAATAAAAATTAGTCATGAATCTTGTTAAGTGTTTTCTTTTATAAATCATATGAAAACTCGATAAGAAATCCGGTTATATAAAAGAAAGGTGTATGGTTAATGAAATAACCAATTAAAATGAGTTGTATAAAATAAACTGTTTTGTAAAACAATGTCTTGTGAAAAATATCTTATTTGAGTAAAATGAAATATGTCTATACTGAAATGATTTAAATAACGCTATGATATGTAATATTATACAAACACTTATATATAGGAAGTACCAGCGGTGTATCCACCATGTTTGTATCATATTACACACGCCTCGTTACTCAAATCATTTACCCAAACCAACCACCAATGTAAATTGTTCATGTATAAATCAATTGTTAAGTGTTATTGTGTAAACCATATCAAAATGTCCACGTCTAATGTAAATCACCAAATGTGTATATCAATGTCAAAATGTTTATGTTTAATGTAAGTCATGTAATGTGTATCCAAAAATGTCATGTATGGTATGTGAAATATATCAACTAAACCATAGGTAAAATGCACGAAAACAGGGTATTGAGTTAAACATAGTTTAAGTCAAAGTTATGTTTTGTGGAACAATGCATGCTATACTGATACAAACATCTATGCGGTATTGTGAAAATGCATACATCCAAGCCTTGTGACTGTGGTGATAGACCTTTAAACAAATTAAAGGTTTATCTGTGTTATGTTTATCGAATTCGGTCATTCCTTCCACCCAAACAAACCTAGGGTTCAGGAACGGGATTTGTCAAGTCCTATGGTACCATTACCTACTAACGAGCGGCGTAGCTAATGTTAATGAATGTACATTGTCCCATTTGAACAAACCAAATGTCATACAAAAAATGTAAGCATGTGATGAATAAATGTACTAAGTATGCACACAATGGGCATACATAGCATAAAATGTAATGTAAAACAATGTACTAAGTATGCACACAATGGACATACATAGCATGAAATGTAATGTAAAACGATGTACTAAGTATGCACACAATGGACATACATAGCATGAACTGTAATGTAAAACGATGTACTAAGTATGCACACAATGGACATACATAGCATGAAATGTAATGTAATGTAAAACGATGTACTAAGTATGCACACAATGGACATACATAGCATGAAATGTAATGTAAAACAATGTACTAATAGTGTACTAATGAACATAGTAAGCATATGATATGAAAACATGGAAAAGCATGAAAGTAACAAGCAGGCACATGTGTTTCACCCCAAAATGTTTGAAAAATAGTAAAAGAGGGGTCTATGTACTCACTTGAGATTGCTTAGTAGTCCTTGAGTAACAACCAAACAATGCTAGAGATCACGGATATCAAACGGTACCTAATATAGATAACTATGTTAATAAACCGGACCTAGATCGGAAGATCGGACAGAACGAGGTTTTGTAAACCAAATGAGTGTTGGAACTCATGCGATATGGTTTAACAATGCCTACATACTAAATGAAACCTAACCTAAGTGCTTACGACCCATTACGACCCGTTTAGGTAGCTTATGCTACTTTAACGCGTCGTTCGCGTAAAACGCGTTCGGACCGCCTAACTAGTCCTATGATAAGTAAAATATGCCTTAACATGTCTAATATTGTTGCCAAATCAGTTTAGATGTCAAAAGTTATGTTACATAAGTTTAAAATGAATTTTGGCGTCAAAGGGGTATTTTGGTAATTTACCTAAGGCATATAAACTACCTATCATACAACTACTTAAACAATGTGACCATAAGGTATAACCTCGGGAGGTTATTCCCTATGTGCTATGGTCACCTAATACGTTTGGTCGGATCCTAATGATCGACCAAATGGGTCGGGTTCAAAGGTATAAGCGATTTATTAGATCACTTACCCTTACGACCCTAGACAACGTGGTAATCAGTAGGCATAGTCACTAGGGACTATAACCATCGTGATTATGCTCACGTTGCGAAGTTCAAACGAACTTCGCATTGACCATAAACTGGTCAATGTAGAAAGTCAAACAAAGTTTGACTTTCGGACTCCAAAAGCAATAAAAGAACGAAGGAATACTTACAAAGGGTCCCCGAAAGCTTTGATTTCTCAAGTATTCTCAGGTATGAAGTGGTTTCACTTCAACTTAGAGAACTCTCAAGAAAATCAAGTGGGTTTTGATCAAGACATGGGGGGGGGGGGGGTATTTATAGTTTTCGGAGAGCCGTTAAGATCGTTTCTTGGAAATCGTGCTTTGATCTTGGCCATACACCTCAAGAACATGGTTTTACAAAACCATTTGAGCCCCTAGTATTGAGAAATACCATGTGCAAGAGGATTAGGAGTGCATAACAGCTGATAACAGGCTGTTTAAAGATTGAATCTGGTCTGGGAGTCTGACGCGGGCCACGTAAGGATACACCAGGAGTTTACGCGGGCCGCCTGGCCTGTCTGATCAGAAGAAACTTTGCTGAATTGACAGTTTAGGTCCCTGTTGGTGTTTAAGGCCATTTCCGACACTTCTAAGGCCCGTAAAGCCAACTTTAAGGCCCTAAAATGATGTCTAAACATTGTGGACATGAAACATGCTCAAAAATACGTCGGATGTTGGTTCGTTTGGTCGTATGATCGCGATGTTCGTTTAATTACGACGGAATGCGCATAAGCGTGAAAAACGATCCAAATTGCGTTACGAATGGATTTTTCTTATGCCAAACACTAAAATAAAATATTTTAGTGCTTACATCAATTTTTGGATGTCCGGATGTATTAAGAACGTAAGTTATGCGCGAAAGTGCAAACTTGTGCACTTTTTGACGCTTTTAGTCCCTGAATGACCCAAAAGTTTATTTTAGCACACCGAACCCCTCAAAGCCTATTTCTAAGGTATGTAAAGGATATTTGTGGTATGTTTAACTTATGGTCATGTTCCAGAATGTCTGTTATAGTTCAAATTGGCATACTTTCGCAGTTTGTCAAATTTAGTCCCTGTAGGCGAATTAACTTGTTTTTGCCATACCAAAGCCTTCAAAACTTATTTCTAAGTTATGTAAAGGTTATTTAAGGTGGGTTTAGCATATGTTGATGTTTTGGAGTATTTTTCGCATTAAACTGATTATGTTTATGCACCAGTTGACGTATAACTCTCCAGAAAGCGATATAGAGTTTGAAATTGAACAAAAGTCAAAACATGAAAAATGTAAAACATAACAAAACCAACATTGGGATCAAATAACATTGTTTTATTGATAATTGAACTGTTCACAATGATTACAAGCACATATGTTACAAGCGTCGTTGACGCAATGAAGGGCCGCCAACCCGGGGAGACCCGTTACTTGTCACACCCCGACCACGTGGAACATACAAAACGTGGCGGAAATGTCGGGGAGTGTTGTAACAGAATTAATTGTTTCAAATCCATGGCAATTGAAGTTTCGTTTTATTGATTAAAAGTGTTACAATGTCTTAACAAACAAGAAATACAACATAATTAACTAGTCTTGCATCTTTTATTATCACTAAAGCCCAAGTCTGCCTATGTGTATCTTGATCATCTTATGCAACAGTTCCTGAAAAACACATGTGAAAATAGGTACGTCAGCATAAAAATGCCTGTGAGATACATAGGTTTTGTGAAAATAGGTTCCATGACTTATGTTTGAGAAAATGTTTAGTCATGAACCTTGTTATTTGCTTTGTTTTGTAAATCATTTGAAAAACAATGAGTTCAGATGATATGTATAAATAAGTGAATAATGTATGGTTAAATGAATAACCATAGTAAAATGGATTTGTATAAGATAAGTTGTTTGTAAAACAATGTCTTGTGAAAAGTATGTTATTTATATAAAATGTTATATGTCTCAAACTGAAATGATTCAAATAACGCTACGATATGTAATACCATACAAACACTTATATATAGGAAGTACCAGCGGCGTATCCACCATGCTTGTATCATATTACACACGCATCGTTACTTAATCACTTAATCAAACCAAACTAACCAATGTAAGAAGTCTATGTTTAAATCAATTGTCAAATGTATTGGGTAATATGTCAAAGTGTTCATGTCAAGATGTAAATCATATCAAAATGTCTATGTCAAATATCCATGTCAAATGTCTATGTCAAATATCCATGTCAAATGTCTATGTCAAATATCCATGTCAAATGTCTATGTCAAAATGTCATGTATGGCAAGTGAAATGTCTCAACTAAACCATATGCACAAAACAAAGTATTGAAGTAAAACTTGGTTTAAATCAAAGTTATGTTTTGTGGGAAATGCATGATCAAATGTCAATCATGTTAAAATGTCTATGCCGAAATGTCTATGTCGAATGTCTATGTCAAAATGTCATGTAAAACGATGTACTAAGTAATGCACACAATTGGGCACACCTAGCATGAAATGTCATAAAATCATGTACTATAATGTACTAACGAACATAGCAGTATATGATGTTAAAACAGGAAAGCATGAAAGTAACAAGTAGGCACATGTGTTCCACCCCAAAACAGTTTGGAAAACAGTAAAAGAGGGGTCTATGTACTCACCTGAGATTGCTCAGAAGTCCTAGGATAACCACCAAGCAATGCTAGAGATCGCGGAATATCAAACGGCACCTAATATAGGTAACTACATTAATAAACCGGACCTAAATCGGAAGATCGGGTAGCATTAGGGTTTGTAAACCAAACGAGTGTAGAGACTCGTGTCATTTGGTTTAACAAAGCCTACATACTAAATGAAACTTAACCTAAGTGTCTACGACCCATTACGACCCGTTTAGGTAGCTTATGCTACTTTAACGCGTCGTTCGCGTGAAACGCGTTCGGACCGCCTAACTAGTCCTATGACAAGTGTTATATGCCTAAACATATTACATAATCAGTTATGTGACAAAGGTTTAGGTTACATATGCTTAATTACCAATTATACATGAAAAGGGTATTCTGGTAATTTACCTAAGGCATATAAACTACCTATCATACAACTACTTAAACGATGTGACCATAGGGTATAACCTCGGAAGGTTATTCCCTACCTACTATGGTCACCTAATGTGTTTGGTCGGATCCTAATGATCAACCAAACTGGGTCGGGTTCGAGGTATAAGCGATTTATCAGATCGCTTACCCTACGACCCTAGACAACGTGGTAATCAGTGGGCATAGTCCCAAGGGACTATGACCAACGTGATTACACTCACGTTGCGAAGTTCAAACGAACTTCGCATTGACCATTACTGGTCAACGCTGAAAGTCAAACAAAGTTTGACTTTCTGACTCGAAAAGCAGTAAAATAAGGAAAAGAACGAAAGAATACTTACGAAGGGTCCCCGAATGCTAAACTCGATTCAAAAATCTCAGGTATGAAATAAATGTTTCAACTTAGAGTTTCTCAAATCAAGTTTCTAGTGATTTTAGCAATGGGGGGTATGGGGTATTTATAGGAATACCCGAACCGTTAAGATCGTTTCATGGAAAACGTGCCTTAATCCCATCCGTACATGTGTTGCAAAGTTATGGTGTTTAGGTGTTTAAATTCCATCCATACATGTGTTGCAAAGTCATGGTGTTTAGGTGTTTAAATTCTATCCATACATGTGTTGCAAAGTCATGGTGTTTAAAATTCCATCCTTATCTGCTGACTAAGCAAGTTTAGAATGTGTGGTTGTGAATTAAACAACGGCTAATACATCGAATCTGGTCCCGAATGCGAAAAACGAACCAAATGACGCGACGAATGGATTTTTCTTATGGCGAACACTAAAATAAAATATTTTAGTGCTTACATAAATTTTTGGATGTCCGGATGTATTCAGAACGTAAGTTACGCGTAAAAATGCAAACTTGTGCACTTTTTGACGCTTTTAGTCCCTGAATGACACAAAAGTTTATTTTAGCATACCGAACACCTCAAAGCCTATTTCTAAGCTATGTAAAGGATATTTATGGTATGTTTAACTTATGTTCATGTCCCGGAAGGTCTGTTACAGTTCAAATTGGCATACTTTCGCAGTTTGTCAACTTTAGTCCCTGTAAGCGATTAAACTTGATTTCATCACACCAAACCTTCCAAAACTTATATCTAAGTTATGTAAAGGTTATTTAAGGTATGTTAAGCCTATTTCACTATTCCGGAGTGTTCGTTGCATTAAACTGGTTATATTTACGCATCAGTGCGTGTATAACCTTCCAGAAAGCGATTTAGAGCTTGAAATCGAACATGAGTTGATATGTGCAAAAGATACACATATTTATACAAGTCCAAAGTGTGAAATACATTATTTCATTGGTTTGGCATTTGTTTGATGGTTGAAATGACACAGGTGTTACAGTCTCCCCTACTTTAGGAAATTTCGTCCCGAAATTCATTCGTAGGAGTCTATTTGTGACTTTGTGTTAAATAACCATCAAAGATGAACAAGACATAACCCTGTAATTTCTCTTTAACGAACATTTTTCAGAAATGAAAAATGAACAGAGTTATTTTCAACAGGCATTCTTTAGAAACGAAAATGAACAGAATAGTCATTTTCCACAACATCTTCAGAAACAAAAAAAAAATGAACAGAATAGTCATTTTACATCTTCAGAAACAAAAATGAACAGAATAGTCATTTTACATCTTCAGAAACAAAAATGAACAGAATAGTCATTTTACATCTTCAGAAACAAAAATGAACAGAATAGTCATTTTACATTTTACATCTTCAGAAACAAAAATGAACGGAATAGTCATTTTACATCTTCAGAAACAAAAATGAACGGAATAGTCATTTTACATCTTCAGAAACAAAAATGAACGGAATAGTCATTTTACATCTTCAGAAACAAAAATGAACGGAATAGTCATTTTACATCTTCAGAAACAAAAATGAACGGAATAGTCATTTTACATCTTCAGAAACAAAAATGAACGGAATAGTCATTTTACATCTTCAGAAACAAAAATGAACGGAATAGTCATTTTACATCTTCAGAAACAAAAATGAACGGAATAGTCATTTTACATCTTCAGAAACAAAAATGAACGGAATAGTCATTTTACATCTTCAGAAACAAAAATGAACGGAATAGCCATTTTACATCTTCAGAAACAAAAATGAACGGAATAGTCATTTTACATCTTCAGAAACAAAAATGAACGGAATAGACTCTAGACACATGACAAAATTCGCTGTGGTTTCTGTGCACTGAATTCCATAATTATGTATGCATCCATAATTATGCAATTCCTTGCATAGTCCGCACAACTTGTCTTGAAATGTTTGTGGGGAGGATAATCAAACCTGTGATGAGTGTGACTAGACTACCATAGGGTCCTTTTAATTAGATCAACAAAGGATCCTTTTAATTAGACCACCAAGGAGTCCTTTCAGCTATATCATCACATGATATTCCTAACCAGATTTTTGGATCAATCTGTTTACCTAGACCTCTCAGGATCTAATTATGGAATGGTACAATATAATCCAAGGGTCTTTACTATTACGTACAAGCCCGTTGAGGATTTAATATAGCACCCAAAGATATGGAAGATTCTACGAGGATTTGAATGACAAGAATTTGGATCACACCAAAAACATAAAGGAAACACATAAGCACATAATCACATAGTTGTTTAACTTGGTTATTAATTTGTTATCTTTGGACGCGGATACTTAAAGCACACCAGGAATCCAATTCGTGGATTTCATTTGGCACTTTAATCATTAGAATCTAACTATGAAGATAGGAAGATCTAAATAAGAATTCGGCTTTGTCCTTATTGAATGGTAATGTTCGTATTAAGGCATACGAATAATTCAATTAAGGGCTCCGATTTGAGTGATATTCATCCACAAGGATCTGATTATGAGGATAGAAAGATCCTTTATGGATTTTGAAATTTGTGTAACGAGAGGTGCTTCGACACCTTGCACTAGGCGTGCTTAAGTCGATACACAAAGTAGAAAGTTCATGAGGTTGAGGCGCTAGATATGCCAAGGCGACATATGAAGCAGAACTTGAAGGTTAAGTAGCAACAGGGTTTGTAACTGCTTTGCTTTGAACAGCAAAGCGACACATGTTAACCAAATGTCTCCATCGTCCACCGTGGGTACATTTGAAACAAGGTATTTGATTTGAATAATGACGATGGCCTTGATTGCACCAAGGAGCAGTTCCCTTATACAGCTTCATCCCTGAGGCGTGTCATGGTGATAGCTAAGTCAACGGTCCTCTGGAGTACGACGCCTATTCGCTGGGTAATTGCAGCACCTAGTTCGGACATTGTTGTTGCGATGAAGAGGAACCATGAAGAAAATAGAAGACATGGGAGGAAACAAGGGAAAGATAGTCGAGAGAAAATGACAACGCATGAAGATTGTGACCATTTGTTTGTTACCAAAGGCAAACAAATGAGACAGTGACTAATCAAAGTAAATGGGTCAATATAATGTATCGCGAAGACATGCTCGCCTATAAGTGAACACTCATCCCAAGAATTCCCAGGTAACCACAACTGGTCTCGCGTCTGATGAGATGTATACGAAGTGCTTGCCTAGACAGAAAACCCAGAATACAGGCATTCACCCTTCCAGTTTGCACGTGTTCACATTATTTAAAACCCAAAACCTTGACGAGATTTTGAAAATTCAAAGGGTTCAAAACCTTATAATAGAGAGTTCAAAACCTTACAATAGAGGGTTCAAAACTTAGTAATCAATCATCCTAGAACAGATGATTAGTTTTCAAAGTGGTTTTGAAATTTATGTTCTTGTTGTGGTCGTCGCCTAAGGATAGGTGACGGTATTGTTTTATCACTAAACGCAAGTAAACTCGCGTTAGGATCCTAAGAAGGTTATAGACTAGGTCAAAGAATTACTAATAACCTAATTCCCTATAACCATTGGCTCTGATACCATCTTTTCTGTCACACCCCGACCACGTGGAACATACAAAACGTGGCGGAAATGTCGGGGAGTGTTGTAACAGAATTAATTGTTTCAAATCCATGGCAATTGAAGTTTCGTTTTATTGATTAAAAGTGTTACAATGTCTTAACAAACAAGAAATACAACATAATTAACTAGTCTTGCATCTTTTATTATCACTAAAGCCCAAGTCTGCCTATGTGTATCTTGATCATCTTATGCAACAGTTCCTGAAAAACACATGTGAAAATAGGTACGTCAGCATAAAAATGCCTGTGAGATACATAGGTTTTGTGAAAATAGGTTCCATGACTTATGTTTGAGAAAATGTTTAGTCATGAACCTTGTTATTTGCTTTGTTTTGTAAATCATTTGAAAAACAATGAGTTCAGATGATATGTATAAATAAGTGAATAATGTATGGTTAAATGAATAACCATAGTAAAATGGATTTGTATAAGATAAGTTGTTTGTAAAACAATGTCTTGTGAAAAGTATGTTATTTATATAAAATGTTATATGTCTCAAACTGAAATGATTCAAATAACGCTACGATATGTAATACCATACAAACACTTATATATAGGAAGTACCAGCGGCGTATCCACCATGCTTGTATCATATTACACACACATCGTTACTTAATCACTTAATCAAACCAAACTAACCAATGTAAGAAGTCTATGTTTAAATCAATTGTCAAATGTATTGGGTAATATGTCAAAGTGTTCATGTCAAGATGTAAATCATATCAAAATGTCTATGTCAAATATCCATGTCAAATGTCTATGTCAAATATCCATGTCAAATGTCTATGTCAAATATCGATGTCAAATGTCTATGTCAAAATGTCATGTATGGCAAGTGAAATGTCTCAACTAAACCATATGCACAAAACAAAGTATTGAAGTAAAACTTGGTTTAAATCAAAGTTATGTTTTGTGGGAAATGCATGATCAAATGTCAATCATGTTAAAATGTCTATGCCGAAATGTCTATGTCGAATGTCTATGTCAAAATGTCATGTAAAACGATGTACTAAGTAATGCACACAATTGGGCACACCTAGCATGAAATGTCATAAAATCATGTACTATAATGTACTAACGAACATAGCAGTATATGATGTTAAAACAGGAAAGCATGAAAGTAACAAGTAGGCACATGTGTTCCACCCCAAAACAGTTTGGAAAACAGTAAAAGAGGGGTCTATGTACTCACCTGAGATTGCTCAGAAGTCCTAGGATAACCACCAAGCAATGCTAGAGATCGCGGAATATCAAACGGCACCTAATATAGGTAACTACATTAATAAACCGGACCTAAATCGGAAGATCGGGTAGCATTAGGGTTTGTAAACCAAACGAGTGTAGAGACTCGTGTCATTTGGTTTAACAAAGCCTACATACTAAATGAAACTTAACCTAAGTGTCTACGACCCATTACGACCCGTTTAGGTAGCTTATGCTACTTTAACGCGTCGTTCGCGTGAAACGCGTTCGGACCGCCTAACTAGTCCTATGACAAGTGTTATATGCCTAAACATATTACATAATCAGTTATGTGACAAAGGTTTAGGTTACATATGCTTAATTACCAATTATACATGAAAAGGGTATTCTGGTAATTTACCTAAGGCATATAAACTACCTATCATACAACTACTTAAACGATGTGACCATAGGGTATAACCTCGGAAGGTTATTCCCTACCTACTATGGTCACCTAATGTGTTTGGTCGGATCCTAATGATCAACCAAACTGGGTCGGGTTCGAGGTATAAGCGATTTATCAGATCGCTTACCCTACGACCCTAGACAACGTGGTAATCAGTGGGCATAGTCCCAAGGGACTATGACCAACGTGATTACACTCACGTTGCGAAGTTCAAACGAACTTCGCATTGACCATTACTGGTCAACGCTGAAAGTCAAACAAAGTTTGACTTTCTGACTCGAAAAGCAGTAAAATAAGGAAAAGAACGAAAGAATACTTACGAAGGGTCCCCGAATGCTAAACTCGATTCAAAAATCTCAGGTATGAAACAAATGTTTCAACTTAGAGTTTCTCAAATCAAGTTTCTAGTGATTTTAGCAATGGGGGGTATGGGGTATTTATAGGAATACCCGAACCGTTAAGATCGTTTCATGGAAAACGTGCCTTAATCCCATCCGTACATGTGTTGCAAAGTTATGGTGTTTAGGTGTTTAAATTCCATCCATACATGTGTTGCAAAGTCATGGTGTTTAGGTGTTTAAATTCTATCCATACATGTGTTGCAAAGTCATGGTGTTTAAAATTCCATCCTTATCCGCTGACTAAGCAAGTTTAGAATGTGTGGTTGTGAATTAAACAACGGCTAATACATCGAATCTGGTCCCGAATGCGAAAAACGAACCAAATGACGCGACGAATGGATTTTTCTTATGGCGAACACTAAAATAAAATATTTTAGTGCTTACATAAATTTTTGGATGTCCGGATGTATTCAGAACGTAAGTTACGCGTAAAAATGCAAACTTGTGCACTTTTTGACGCTTTTAGTCCCTGAATGACACAAAAGTTTATTTTAGCATACCGAACACCTCAAAGCCTATTTCTAAGCTATGTAAAGGATATTTATGGTATGTTTAACTTATGTTCATGTCCCGGAAGGTCTGTTACAGTTCAAATTGGCATACTTTCGCAGTTTGTCAACTTTAGTCCCTGTAAGCGATTAAACTTGATTTCATCACACCAAACCTTCCAAAACTTATATCTAAGTTATGTAAAGGTTATTTAAGGTATGTTAAGCCTATTTCACTATTCCGGAGTGTTCGTTGCATTAAACTGGTTATATTTACGCATCAGTGCGTGTATAACCTTCCAGAAAGCGATTTAGAGCTTGAAATCGAACATGAGTTGATATGTGCAAAAGATACACATATTTATACAAGTCCAAAGTGTGAAATACATTATTTCATTGGTTTGGCATTTGTTTGATGGTTGAAATGACACAGGTGTTACATTACTCGCCATGCCACGCCGGGCTAGCCACGCCCCACTCCGCCATACCCCACGGACACGTCACTTGGCAGCGCGGGGGGGGGGGGGGGGGGCTCGAACTCCACGTGTCAACTCATGCCCCAAACCCCCGCCCCACCATACCCCACGGTCTTATTGTGAAAACTCGAAAACTAACTAAAAAAAGCCTAAAAAAACACACCATTTTTTTTACAATTCTTTTATTAAAATTCGCTATTTTTTATATATAAAAAAAACTTTTTTAAAAAAAAAAAATATGTAGTACACATTTGTAATAATACACATGTGTAGTATTACACATGTGCACTACAATTTTTTTTTTGAAATTTTTTTTAAATATAAAAAATTGCGAAAATTGGTATGCAAAAAAAATTGGTATGTTTTTTTTGACTTTTTAATTAGTTTTCGCGTTTTCACAATAACTAGTGGTTCTCATTTGAACTTTCCCCTAAATATATAATCATTCATCAATATATATAAGACTGAAATATCAGCCCCAAATTTGATTTATTTTTTGAAATATTAAGGACTTATTTTCATTCTCTAATATGTTCCATTCACATTAAAGACAAAGGACCATACGCTTGCACCATTTTTCATTGTAGAGAGAACTTATTTGGGACTGAAATTCAGTCACGGAAAAAGTTTCACCTTAAACCTTATATTGCACAGGAATATTTGTGACTGAAATTTAGTCCCAAATAAGGTGGAAAATATTAGCGACTGATTATCAGTCAATAACATAAGTCGTGTAAAAATCAGTCCCCAATGTTATCAGTAACTGATAAATCAGTCCCAGATATTATGTATTCAAGACTGATATATCAGTCCCTAATAGTTTAGTCTCTAATAGTCACTTTTCTTGTAGTGACAGTTGTTTTGGATAACCACTGATGAAGCAAATATCAGTGGTTACAACGGTAACAATATGAGAGCAGTGGGTGATTTTTACTATCAGTGGATAGCATATCAGTGGATAAGACACTGATTTTGAGCATCAGTGCTTGCCAAGAAAATGAAAGATCAGGGGCTGACTTTCAGTAGTGGACAGTATTTAGGAAACAGATGTTTGAACAAAACAGTGGTTAGGGGTAAGGTAATGGTAAAGATTTGTAATGCTAGTATATCAGCAACTGTTAGTGCACCAGTATTTACAACATCTGTTGATGTTGATTCTGAAAAGTCTGCAAGATTGCTATCCTTAACAAAATACATTTTAGATGCAAATTGTCAAGTTCAACATGTCAGCAGCTTTTTTGAGAATTTTATTCAAGGATTTGCCACATGTCAATTTACATAATTTGAAGCCTTTACATATTCCTGACAGTGGTTTAGTACCCCAGATGATGAAAACCTTTTTACTAAGGCTACTCATTTTGTGTCATAATATTTGAATTAGAACATGAGTATCCAAGTATTTTAGGGTCTGTTAGCAATCAATCTTTTAATCAGTGTTAAAACAAACTTGAGTTTGACATGACCTTGACACTTGTACCATTTCCTTTTGATCTATTTTTAAGGATAATATCACCAACAAAAATATAGGTTTTATATCCTGACAGGAGATTGAAGCTTTTACTATAAAAAACAAGTAAAAGTACACAATATATCATTCTAATAGAAAAATAAAGAATAATATATCCTGCTTTATTGAGAACAACCCTTTAAAAAATAAGTAAAGGTTATTCTGAAAACAACATCAAAAAGGATCTGGTATATTTTCCAATTAAAACTCATAGTCACATCATTCTCAAGTTTTAGGAATATGATCAATGATTTGAAATACATTGTAATAACCACAGTTTGGGACCATTTCCTTGTCAATTGATTGCAAAAATGAGGAGACATGTACACATGAGTTTTTGAAAGCCCTGTTAAAGATTTTGTTACCATGTGATTATTCAGAAAAACTTGTCTAGTCCTCTTGTAAGTTTATTCACTGGGAATACTATTGTTACTTGAACTTCCCTAACACAATGAATGCACACAGTTGCTTGATGACCATTTTTACCCCAATTTTGACTCTTAAGTGTTTTATATTTATACTCTTTTCTTTTGACTTCAAAAGTTTTGAGATAAACACACTTCTGAGTTTTTGTGATCTTCCTTCTTCCCTTTTTACCCTTCCCATTAATAAGTAATGAAATACTTACTGGGAGGTCTTTATTGAAGAAATACTTAATCCTGAATCATTTTGCAGTAATGTTTTTGAGAGATCTGGTCACATTTTGTACATGCATATGTAAAATCTCACATTACATATGATTTGGACTATTTCAACACCTGATTTTCTTAATGTGTTTTTAACAGAGTTGATTTGGTCCTTTTTATTAGGATTCCCAACCTGTTTTTCAACACAAAAGATCTTGTAACTAAAGTTTTAATATCCCTCTTTTTATGTTAACAAGAACACTAATGTTATTTAATCAAACATAGGTGTTGTTGACACGAGGTACACACTTTAGCAGCAAACATGATGAATACAACACAAAATTTCATAACAACAATTGAAATCAATTTTGTAAAGAAGATAATTATACCATAGTTAACAGATATATTTTCAGATCTTAAACCTATAGGTGATTTATGTATGACATCATTTGTTGTGTGAATTTTGTGTATTTTATGACATCTTGGTTGTTTTACAGAGCTTTTGGATAGTCATTTTGAACATGATTTCTCGGTACTCTGTTTTTCAACAAAATACAATCAACCTTAGTATCAATGAATTTTGAGCTGAACTGTTATGTCAAATTGATTGTTAGATCGAATTTGACTGTCCATGTTCTGATACCAATTGTTAGGATCGGAGGCTCTCATGATTGTGTTTGTTTGTAATAAATGAACAATTAATAAACATGATTCAATGAGATATGCAGCGGAAATGAACACAAACTTTGTAAACACAATCAAAGAGGAAAATAGTTTTTAATAAACACAAGCTTTTCATCAATCGAAAGGTTACAAAGCAAATCAAAAGATTACCAAGCAAGTTTACAAACTAAACTCCCCCTCAGCCTGATACTCCAATGGTTGATTGCACACAAGATGAAAGGATTGGACTAGAGGAGAAGAACTCGCTCAGTCAATCAAATGTAACAGTACAAAGTACTGCTCCATTTAGAGGCAAACCAAACCACTGAGGCATCTCAGTTGACGTCACCACGAAAGCGACGTCTAACAGCCTAATAACCTGTAACCACTGTTCCTATACAAACACTGCTAATCTTAACCACTGAAACTACATAAGACAATTAATACACTAAACTACTGCTATGTTCTTCCATCAGTGCTTTCCTCAAAGTTGATCAGTCCTTGAGTGGGCAGTGCTTTATCATCAGTTGATTTGAACCAGCAGTGTTTACTTCTTAGCAGTCTTTAGGGCTTCATCAGTAGTTTGAAGGACAGCAGCTGATGTATACGGACAGTGGACAGAGGACATCAGTTGTTATAATCACTTTCAAGGGGAAAGTCTAATGTAAACAACTGCTTATTGTGAATCCACTATTTTGATCCAGTTTTGGCTTTAATTATCTGTTCCTCTGGTAGGGTTCAATCCCAACAGAAACCACATGCGTAGCAATTGGTGCATGTATGACATATAAATTTCCGTGTACTGAAACAACGAGTATGAAGAAATGACCAAGTATCGAAGCAATGTGTGTTTGATCTCCGCGAAGAAAATTAACGTGATGCAACTACCATTAAGGGGAGTAGGGATACGAACATCCATTTGCTGGAAGCAAAGGTGGAGATTTTTAGCAAAAGAACCTTGAGTACTTTCTGTTTGTTGTCTTGTGTAGTAAACCTCCTCGGAGTCACCTTACTCCGATTGATGCAAGTCATCCAAGGCTATGAAAATACGGTGAGGTCTTCCCTGCATCTTGTTCCTTATTTAGTTTTACATAAGCGGGTATGCTTTATAGGAGATGGGGGGGGGGGGGGGGTTGTGCATTACTACCACGTTTAGGGGAAAGTGATAGTGAAAACTCAGAGATAAGGTCGTGAGGGTACGTGACTTCCTCGGGACCGAATTGTGCCTTGTAGCAACCGTAAAGTGGTTTACAGGGTGTGAATGCACTACCCAGACAATGGGGTGCACCACGGGATAGAGAGGGTGGAAGTACTGATGGGTGCGTCGGTGTTGTAATATAGGTAGAAGTGTCAGACACGAAGTAGGCAAAGACATGTTTCCTACTTGTAAGGTGCTATAGCAATTATATAGGTATTGCCCTACTAGATGAAGGTGTGAACACTTAGAAAGTTTTGGATGGGTGGTGATCGTTGGCTTGACCCGCAGAGTCCACCAGGATTTCCATGCACTACAAGTCGTTATTACGTGGGCCCCTGTAATAATAAATTGTCTTGCACGGTCACCCCAACTTTCCCTCGTTCAAAGTAGATGATCAACCACAGAGGGGACACTACTGTCCTTATACCTCCGACATGGAAAGGACCATTATGGTGGTCCACGCGCCATCATTTGTTATCACTACGCGCGTATAGGCACAATGCTTTAGATGTAATAGGAATAAGGGGAATTCCTGGAAGTTGGAGGGGCACCTTCAAAATGAGTACTTCATCTTCGTTGATTGGATGGGAGTGTCGTCAATCTCACTTCGTAAAAGCCGTCGAGGTCTCGTCTCCCTGATAAGGTCGCTGTTCAAGGTTGCCTCCTCCACCTCGCCATCACTGCCGTAGTCAGGCACCTCCGCATTCAAGGGGAAGAACAGCCATTTTCTACAGAATCCAGCTCGGGGCCTCATTTGGTAATCAGCCATAAGCTCCGCATTCTACGCGAGGTCGATAATCCCATTGCGCAAGTCAGGAACACTAATAGGATTCGAAGTCGAAGGTATCTCGTTCCCGCCAATAATCATTTCGTATACATATATGCATATATATTAATATATAATAACGTTACTTAGTATACACAAGCAAATAAATGCTACATGTCACATATAACTCTCATTTATTCTTTCCTTTGAAAAATGTTGGATTCATGGATCTTGGCGCTTTTTGTAAATGCAATGAGAAACCTTTCGTAAAAATGTTTTCGTGAGAGAGTCCTAATGATTGTAGTCTGGACTCGAGAAGGAATCCTAGTTCACTACAATCGAAGCTCTGATACCAAACTGTCACACCCTGACTTTTGCGGAAGCATATGATGTGTGACTTGCTCAATATCATTGCATTCAATTATAATAAACAACTACATGATTAAAACAAGATGTTCATCCATTCATAAGATTGAAATGTTACAAACACGAGCCATTTAAGTTTCAACCAAAACCCTCAAGTTATGATACAAACAAAAGTGGATGACATCTAAACTTGAAATTTATATCTTGAAAACAACACCAGCGCCCAAGATCCAACTTGTTTCCTAAAATACATGTAAGTTTTGGAAAATCGTCAACATAATGTTGGTGTGAGTTCATGCAGTTTTGTATAGAATGTTTTATACTTGTATGAAAGCATGGTATGTAACTTGTAAAACGTATCTGTAATTAAGTATTGTGAATGTAAGGAATACGAGATCGCTAGTGGTTTGCAAGGCCACTAACATTTGTCACGCCATAGGAAGCCACCAAACCTAGGCATTTTTGTCGAGTTTGACTGAGACACAGAAGCACTCATTGGTAGAAGTAGGCCAAGAGTGGGGTTGCCTGAAACCCATTAGATCTAACCTTTTATTCCGCGGTCTAAATGTATACGTTGATTAATGGTGCTTATGGTACCCTATTCGTCACATGATCTATGTGTCATTCCTTAGTTTTGTATTCTACATACCATTTGTAAACGTTCGAAACATTTGTAGCATGTATTTCACCCCTGAAGTTATAAAAACTGAAAACAGTTAAAAGAAAAGGGGGACTTGAACTCACAACTTTGAGTATCCTGCGCCGTAAACTTAACCGGTTGGTTTTGTAGCGTCTTAACCTATACTTGTTCTATGTATGTTAGTCACTAGACTTGTATTACACAAGTACAAGTCACCATCTTTTGTTTATGTATATGTTCTTTGTATCTTCAATCTTTGTGAGGGTCGTGCCCTTGTTTGTCGGGTATTGCCCGTTTGTCGTGTCTTGCACTTTGAGTTTGTAATGTGTATTGTAAATATATATTTTACTCCTCAAATATATATTTGTTTATGTAGACTTTTCGAGGTAATAAGTTGTTAAAAATAATTTATATTTTTAACTTTTCATATATGTTACTTATATTATTTTCCCCAAAAATAAATATAAGTATTTTGTGAAATAACATTCTCAATATTAATTTTGTACAAGTATTCTTAGGAAAGTATACTTGTATTTTATGTAAACACTTGTGTATTTTATGTTTTTCACCAAAAATCAATACTTTGATTTTTATTACTTTCCGGAATTATATTTCTTAAAAGTAATCTATTTTTAAGATTTGTATGAAACATATATATATATATATATTTTGTCATGCTATAAAATATATATAATCATTCTCGTTATTCACCCGTTTTTATATAAATTCCATACTTGGTAATGGTTATATATTTTTGTCCAAAAATACATATTTAAGTCCATAGTGTCCAAATTCAATAATATGTTAAGAAATATATTTTCATAAATATATTTTCTTGCATTTGCTCATGTGTTTCTTTGTGAAGTATTTTGTATACTTGTATACTCATGTATTCTCATGTATTTGTATGTGTATTTTTGTATTCATACTGTGACACCCCAGGAAAATCAGGAAAACAACGCAACTTAACTAGCTTCCTCAGTAACCACGCGCTAAATTTCGGGACGAAATTCTCTTAACAGGGGGAGAATGTGACAACCCTCATAATTCCATGTATTCCGTACAGTTTATTAATAATAATTAATGTGCTTGACGACTGTGTGGAATTACTTAACTGCTTTCTGATATCTGTGTTATGCTTACACGTATTTGTTAATATACTAATAGTGTACAGAAAGGTCACTAAATAGTCCGTTATATTTTCCTAAGTGTTAGAAAGTAAAAACGTTACAAAATATATATAAATAGGACGCCTTACGAATTAATTAAGCACTTTAACGGAACAGTATCCAACCGAACAACCGGACTTAACCCGGAGCATAAAAATATTAACATCAACATTATTTTTATTTTTCTGAGCCAGTGAGGGTCCCCGAATACCCTAACACCCGTTATAAAACATAACACGCTAGTAACTAATCTAGACACCTAATTAACATAACTAATGCTTAATCAACTAGTTAAAATCGAACCATACCCCTCCCCCTTGTAACCGAATTGGTCCCATGTGGGGGACACACTCTTACATTGTTGATTATTTTAATGTTGGTTGTATAATATCTTAAGGACACATTATCTATTGGTTAATGAGGGAAGTGGTTTATAAGTAAACTCCTAGGGCAAGAACTTTCATTTTACTAATCACTCAACAACCAACCTTCTCTCTTCCTCCTTTGCTTGAGTTCGGCCAGCCCCAAACACCACAACCATCATCATCATTCAATCACTTGCAACCATTCTAAGAGCATCCAAAGGTGCAAGAGACCATACAACGAAGCTTGGTGTGTTCGGAAGCTCAAGGACCGCTCTTGTTTTCTTTTATCCACCACTTTTACGCCTTTGATCTTCCCTAGCCTCGAGCTAGTAGTAAGTGACTCTAAACATCTTCTTGATCTATTCTAAAGTGGTTAATAAGAGTTTCGTCGGTTTAAAATCACTAACATATAAGATCACCAACTAAAAGTCTACTAAAGTGATGAACAAGGTGGTTAATGGATGAATATTAGTGTAAATCATGTAGATCTTGTGTGATTATGATTATTGGTTGATTATCTGATGTTTTGCTGATATGTGATGTTGTTGTGGTCACTAAACATGATTAACGGAAGCAATCGAACACAAGTTAGTAAGTTAGAAAGTGAAAACAGAATCTGTCCCGGTTTTACAGCCAACTTCAGTTGGCTGTAAACTGGTCATAAACTCAACGAAAAACCGATATTTTGAATCTAAAAGATGTTATTATGAAATACGGTTCCAATGGCACCGGAATCGTAATTTTTTGACTTCGTTTACTATTTTTAAAGTGTCGATTTGTAACAACAACTTAAGCTGAATTTTGACAGCAATAAATGGGTGTTATACTTTCAGTCATAACCTGAGTTTTGTGATGAATCGGACCATGAAATTTGTACAGTGGATGACAACCGATGCATTTGTAATTACCCCACTGGAATTTCGTAAATCGGACGCTCGATGAATTTTTAATGAATTGTTCCGTGGACTGTGGTCAGAAATATATAAATCTGAGTTCAGTCCGGAATATGAATTTTTATAAAATATTGGTAATGAACTGGACCCCGATATTTTTACACAATAAAATTTGGAACGTTTAAGACATCCTGTAAAAATTTGGGAATTTTTAGAATAATTTAACTATTTTATTAAAATGTCCGAAAACAGCTGGTTTTGAATATTAATGCTGAAATGACATGAGTTGTGACTTGCGTGTCTAAATGTCGAGTATGCTATCTGTGAATGATCTAACATGTTATATGTGTTACGTGCACTATCGTATGTTTGCTTATGAGTGGGGAATGGATGGGAAGTATATATACGGGCATAAACAGTTAAAGTAATGCATGCTATGTGATAAATACGTGTAGGAAATTTGTGCTCTATTTGTAAGCCACTAAATGACGAATTGGTAAATCATACTAGGACGTGATTGACCGACCTTGACTGTTAGCTATATTTGAGAATCTAACCGAGCAAACCGAGGTGAGTTCACACTTTTCTACAAAGCATGGTAAATTCCCGGTGGGAATGGGAATGGGTACAGGAATAGGGATTCCTCGTCCTGTTGGGACGTGTTAGACTTACTGGACTACAACTCTATCAGCGAAGTCCCTCCCTTTTTGTATCGACTTAATCGCCGAGGCTATGGCGAGCGGGTCATTAGTTAATAGCGCTATTAGGTTTAACAAACCTCACACCGTGCCAGTCGGACGGGCGTGTACTAATGGACTATGGCACGTCGGTGGTGATAGAACACCGACGCTAGGGCACAATTGATTTTTGTTAGTAGTCGATATGATAAACGAGTCTGGTAGTTTAAAATACTGGGGCAGCTCCCCACGACCAAAGTGCCGGGCTGGATAGCCAGGGAAGGTGGACATGGGATGGTTAACAAAGAAACGTTTTCGAACTATGGGGTAACCCCCACGGCTGGATAGCCGAATGAGATTAAACTATGTTTTTGGAAACAACTCTAAAATGGACAACCAACCGTGAACTCACTCAACTTTGTTGTTGACTCGTTATTACATGCTTTGCAGGTCATTAGATGCTATGGAGCTTGCATATGGAGGTGGTCGTTGTGGGATGCGAACTGATATGTCCCGTACTTAATGAATAAACTTTATGAAACCTACATTTTGGACTTTAAACTTATGAACTATGGACTTGTGTTTTGAACTTATGTTTTATGCTTCCGTTGTTAACCTAAAATCGGTTTACTTCCTTTTGGTCACCAATCGTATTGTGTTTGGTTTTATTTATTTAATTACGTTGTTCAATATGATTGGTGGCTCGATCCTGGTCATGTCACGCCTCCAAGCGGTGATACTCCGCATGGTGGGTTTTGGGGGTGTGACAGATTGGTATCAGAGCCATTGGTTATAGTGAACTTGGTTTTAAAAGGGAAAAGTTTTTGATAAAACCAGACTATAACCAGTACAGTGCTCAACGATCCACAACGACGCTTCGCTCCACATGCAAGACTCGACACCATAAGTGGTATGATTTATGTTATATTGTCAGTTAGATAGTTCTCACTGTGCATTAGATAATGTGATAATTTCTATTTGAACCTTGTGTGCTTACTCTCTATTGTCGTCCCACACTTACGCACTTTCGCGACACTTTCCTCACTTATGTTGCTTCGTTATGAAGATCATGAGCGGACGCGGAGGACGTATCAACCTCACTCAAGCCCAGTTGACGGCTTTGATCAACGAACGAGTCGTTGAGGCACTCGCAGCTAACCCTGCAGGAGGTCAACATGCACAACCTCCTGAGTGCACGTTCAAGACGTTCATGGACTGCCGACCTACCACTTTCAGTGGCACCGAAGGAGCAGTGGGCCTTCTTCACTGGTTTGAAAAGCTTGAGTCAGTTTTCGAGATGTGCGAATGCCCCGAAGACCGTAGGGTGAAATATGCTACCGGAACACTTGAAGGGGCAGCGCTAACATGGTGGAACGCTCAGGTTCAGCTGCTGGGGTTGGTTGCTGCTAATGCCACCCCATGGAACGGTTTCAAGGAACTGATCAAAGAGGAATACTGTAGTCGGGATGACATCCACAAACTGGAGATGGAATTTTTCAATCTGAAGATGACGGGGTCTGAGATTGAGGCGTATACCAAGAGGTCGAATGAACTGGCCATCCTGTGCCCTACTATGGTGGACCCTCCCATCAAACGTCTTGAGCTTTACCTCAAGGGCCTTCTACCAGAGATTCAAAGTCACGTAACTTCAGCCAACCTGGGTACCATTCAGCAAATTATCAAGTTGGCTCATCGTCTCACCGACCAGGCGGTGGAGCAAAACAGGCTACCCAAACGTATCAGTGCCACAGCTACTTCTGATGCACCTACCGACAGCAAGCAAAAATGGGATGGGAATTCAGGCAAAGGTTCTACTTCAGCTCAGTCCCAGCAGCGAAAGACAGATGAGTACAGGAGCCCCAGTCAGCAGTCTTCTGGGAATCAAGGTCAGGGTGGATACAAGGGAAATCACCCCAAATGTAATCGCTGTAACTTGCACCAAAGTGGGCCATGCGGTAAAGGCAACTGTCATCGATGCAACAAGCCTGGTCACATGGTAAGGGACTGCAGAAGTCAGCATCTGGCGAATCAGAACCTGCAGCAACAGCAAGCCCCACCCAATCAACGCCAGCAGCAGCATCAGCTGGGAAATAAAGGATGCTTTCAGTGTGGCGCTGAAGGCCACTTTAAAAGGAACTGCCCCCAACTAAACCAGAATCAGAACAACAACAATCAAGGAAACGGGAACAACAATGGGGGCAACAATGGAGGCAATAACGGGGGTAACAATAACGGCAATGGTGCCAGGGGACGTGTGTTCGTGCTAGGTCAGGGTGATGCAAGGAACGATCCGAACGTTGTGATGGGTAAGTTTCTTCTGGACGAATTCTTTGTTACTGTTTTATTCGATTTGGGTGCCGATACTAGTTATGTGTCCTTAAAAGTTAGCCAAATGCTTAAGCGCACTCCAACACTTTTGAACACCGAACACATGGTAGAACTAGCAAACGGTAAAAGTCTTGAAGCCACGCACGTAGTTAAAGGTTGTAACCTCGTCTTAGCTGGTCAGACTTTCTCTATCGATCTTATTCCTATCACACTGGGTAGTTTCGACGTCGTTATTGGGATGGATTGGCTATCTCATCATCAAGCGGAGATTGTTTGCAAGGAGAAAATCGTCCGCATTCCTCGTTCTGGTGAAGAACCTCTCATGATTCGTGGCAACAAGAGTGGTGCTGTCGAAGGCATCATCTCTTTCCTTAAGGCCCAGAAGTGTTTGCGAAAGGGCCACACTGCCATTTTAGCACTCGTTACTGACACATCAATGGAAGAGAAGAGAATTGAAGACATCCCTATTGTACGCGATTTTCCCGAGGTATTTCCTGAGGAATTACCTGGTCTTCCACCTCACCGCCAAGTTGAATTTCAAATCGAGATAGCTCCTGGAGCAGTGCCAGTAGCTCGAGCACCATATCATCTAGCTCCATCAGAACTCGAAGAACTGTCCACACAACTACAAGAACTCTTGGAAAAGGGTTTTATACGTCCTAGCTCTTCGCCCTGGGGAGCTCCAGTCTTGTTCGTAAAGAAGAAAGATGGTACTTTCAGAATGTGTATTGACTATCGCGAACTTAACAAGGTGACTGTGAAGAATCGTTATCCTCTTCCACGTATTGACGACTTGTTCGACCAGTTGCAAGGGTCGAGCTATTACTCCAAGATTGATTTGAGATCGGGATACCATCAGCTGAGGGTCTGAGATGAGGACGTCTCCAAAACAGCATTCAGAACTCGCTACGGCCATTACGAGTTTCTGGTTATGCCATTCGGGCTGACGAATGCACCAGCGGTCTTCATGGATCTCATGAACCGAGTGTGCAAGCCTTACCTGGATAAGTTCGTTATTGTGTTCATCGACGATATCCTGATCTATTCCAAGTGTCAGGAGGAAGACGAGCAGCATCTACGACTTATGCTAGAACTTCTTCGAAAAGAGCAGTTGTATGCCAAGTTTTCGAAATGTGACTTCTGGCTTCGCGAAGTCCACTTTCTAGGCCATGTGGTAAACAAGGAAGGAATTCATGTGGATCCATCTAAGGTTGAATCGATCAAGAACTGGCCTGCACCCCGAACACCAACAGAAATCCGCCAATTCTTGGGTTTGGCAGGATATTACAGAAGGTTTATCAAAGATTTCTCCAAGATTGCGCAACCTCTCACTTCACTGACTCAGAAGGGTGTCACCTATCGCTGGGGTGATGCACAGGAGTCCGCATTTCAGCACTTGAAGGATAGACTTTGTAGCGCGCCTATCCTCTCATTGCCCGAGGGCACAGACGATTTTGTGGTTTACTGCGATGCTTCCATCCAAGGACTTGGTTGCGTGTTGATGCAACGTGACAAGGGCATTGCCTACGCATCACGCCAACTCAAGGTTCACGAAAAAATTACACTACTCACGATCTGGAGCTGGGAGCAGTTGTTTTCGTGCTTAAGATATGGAGACATTACCTGTACGGTACCAAGTGCACCATTTACACCGATCACAGGAGTCTCGAGCATATCTCCAAGCAAAAGGAGTTAAATATGTGACAACGCCGATGGGTCGAACTTTTGAACGATTATGAATGCGCTATCAAATATCATCCGGGCAAGGCCAATGTGGTGGCCGACGCCCTCAGTCGAAAGGATACTATACCTAAGCGTGTACGTGCTTTACAGCTTACCATTCACTCTAGCCTTCCCGCTCAGATTCGCGATGCTCAGGTCGAAGCATTGAAAGCAGAGAACATCAGGGCTGAATCCTTACGAGGATCGAGGCAGCGGCTAGAACAAAAGGAAGACGGTGCCTACAATGTAAACGGACGCATCTGGGTTCCACTTTATGGCAACTTACGCGAACTTGTGATGGATGAAGCACACAAGTCTCGTTATTCGGTACACCCTGGTTCGGACAAGATGTACCACGATCTCAAGACTACATATTGGTGGCCTGGCATGAAAGCCCACATAGCAACCTACGTCAGCAAGTGCTTGACTTGTGCGAGAGTCAAGTCTGAATATCAGAAACCATCAGGCCTACTTCAACAACCGGAGATCCCGAAATGGAAATGGGAGCAAATTTCCATGGATTTCGTTACCGGCCTGCCCAGATCTCAACGCGGAAACGATACCATTTGGGTGATCGTAGATCGACTGACCAAGTCTGCACATTTTCTGGCTATCAAAGAAACGGATAAGTTTTCTACTGTTGCAGACATTTACCTAAAGGAAGTGGTATCAAGGCACGGAGTGCCAACCTCCATCATTTCTGATCGTGACGCGCGTTTTACTTCTGAACTGTGGCAAGCAATGCACAGGTCCTTTGGCTCACGTTTAGATATGAGCACCGCTTATCACCCACAGACGGATGGGCAATCTGAACGCACCATCCAAACCCTTGAAGACATGCTTAGGGCATGTGTAATCGACTTCGGCAATGGCTGGGAAAAACACCTCCCGCTAGTGGAGTTTTCATATAACAACAGCTACCATACCAGCATCCAAGCTGCTCCGTTCGAGGCATTGTACGGACGCAAATGCCGATCACCTCTCTGTTGGGCAGAAGTTGGTGACAGCCAAATCACTGGCCCAGAACTTGTGGTAGATACCATCGAGAGAATTGCTCAGATACGACAACGAATGGCGGCAGCTCGTGACCGTCAGAAAAGCTATGCTGATAAGGGAAGAAAACCACTCGAGCTCCAGGTTGGGGATCGAGTGCTACTCAAAGTCTCACCTTGGAAAGGTGTAGTCCGCTTTGGCAAATGAGGCAAACTCAATCCGCGTTATGTCGGACCATTCGAAGTCACCGAGAAAATTGGCAAAGTCGCCTACAGGTTGAATCTACCTGAAGAACTCAACGGAGTTCACAATGTTTTTCATGTGTCGAATCTGAAGAAGTGTCTGTCAGATGAGACCCTCATAGTTCCTCTCAAAGAACTCACTATCGACGACTAGCTGCGATTCGTCGAGGAACCAGTAGAGATTACGGATCGAGATGTTAAGATCCTCAAGCATACCAGGATACCTCTGGTCCGAGTTCGTTGGAATGCTCGTCGTGGCCCAGAGTATACCTGGGAACGAGAAGACCAAATGAAACTCAAGTATCCCCAGCTGTTTAAGAAAAACGCAACCACTACTGAGGTTGAAGCTACTGTAGAATTTCGGGACGAAATTCCAAATCAACCGGGGGATGATGTGACACCCCAGGAAAATCACGAAAACAACGCAACTTAACTAGCTTCCTCAGTAACCACGCGCTAAATTTTGGGACAAAATTCTCTTAACAGGGGGAGAATGTGACAACCCTCATAATTCCATGTATTCCGTACAGTTTATTAATAATAATTAATGTGCTTGACGACTGTGTGGAATTACTTAACTGCTTTCTGATATCTGTGTTATGCTTACACGTATTTGTTAATATACTAATAGTGTACAGAAAGGTCACTAAATAGTCCGTTATATTTTCCTAAGTGTTAGAAAGTAAAAACGTTACAAAATATATATAAATAGGACGCCTTACGAATTAATTAAGCACTTTAACGGAACAGTATCCAACCGAACAACCGGACTTAACCCGGAGCATAAAAATATTGACATCAACATTATTTTTATTTTTCTGAGCCAGTGAGGGTCCCCGAATACCCTAACACCCGTTATAAAACATAACACGCTAGTAACTAATCTAGACACCTAATTAACATAACTAATGCTTAATCAACTAGTTAAAATCGAACCATACCCCTCCCCCTTGTAACCGAATTGGTCCCATGTGGGGGACACACTCTTACATTGTTGATTATTTTAATGTTGGTTGTATAATATCTTAAGGACACATTATCTATTGGTTAATGAGGGAAGTGGTTTATAAGTAAACTCCTAGGGCAAGAACTTTCATTTTACTAATCACTCAACAACCAACCTTCTCTCTTCCTCCTTTGCTTGAGTTCGGCCAGCCCCAAACACCACAACCATCATCATCATTCAATCACTTGCAACCATTCTAAGAGCATCCAAAGGTGCAAGAGACCATACAACGAAGCTTGGTGTGTTCGGAAGCTCAAGGACCGCTCTTGTTTTCTTTTATCCACCACTTTTACGCCTTTGATCTTCCCTAGCCTCGAGCTAGTAGTAAGTGACTCTAAACATCTTCTTGATCTATTCTAAAGTGGTTAATAAGAGTTTCGTCGGTTGAAAATCACTAACATGTAAGATCACCAACTAAAAGTCTACTAAAGTGATGAACAAGGTGGTTAATGGATGAATATTAGTGTAAATCATGTAGATCTTGTGTGATTATGATTATTGGTTGATTATCTGATGTTTTGCTGATATGTGATGTTGTTTTGGTCACTAAACATGATTAACGGAATCAATCGAACACAAGTTAGTAAGTTAGAAAGTGAAAACAGAATCTGTCCCGGTTTTACAGCCAACTTCAGTTGGCTGTAAACAGGTCATAAACTCAACGAAAAACCGATATTTTGAATCTAAAATATGTTATTATGAAATACGGTTCCAATGGCACCGGAATCGTAATTTTTGGACTTCGTTTACTATTTTTAAAGTGTCGATTTGTAACAACAACTTAAGCTGAATTTTGACAGCAATAAATGGGTGTTATACTTTCAGTCATAACCTGAGTTTTGTGATGAATTGGACCATGAAATTTGTACAGTAGATGACAACCGATGCATTTGTAATTACCCCACTGGAATTTCATAAATCGGACACTCGATGAATTTTTAATAAATTGTTCCGTGGACTGTGGTTAGAAATATATAAATCTGAGTTCAGTCCGGAATATGAATTTTTATAAAATATTCGTAATGAACTGGACCCCGATATTTTTATACAATAAAATTTGGAACGTTTAAGACATCCTGTAAAAATTTGGGAATTTTTGGAATAATTTAACTATTTTATTAAAATGTCCGAAAACAGCTGGTTTTGAATATTAATGCTGAAATGACATGAGTTGTGACTTGCGTGTCTAAATGTCGAGTATGCTATCTGTGAATGATCTAACATGTTATATGTGTTACGTGCGCTATCGTATGTTTGCTTATGAGTGGGGAATGGATGGGAAGTATATATACGGGCATAAACAGTTAAAGTAATGCATGCTATGTGATAGATACGTGTAGGAAATTTGTGCTCTATTTGTAAGCCACTAAATGACTAACTGGTAAATCATACTAGGACGTGATTGACCGACCTTGACTGTTAGCTATATTTGAGAATCTAACCGAGCAAACCGAGGTGAGTTCACACTTTTCTACAAAGCATGGTAAATTCCCGGTGGGAATGGGAATGGGTACAGGAATAGGGATTCCTCGTCCTTTGAGACGTGTTCAGGAATGTAAATTCCTCGTCCTGTTGGGACGTGTTAGACTTACTGGACTAGAACTCTATCAGCGAAGTCCCTCCCTTTTTGTATCGACTTAATCGCCGAGGCTATGGCGAGCGGGTCATTAGTTAATAGCGCTATTAGGTTTAACAAACCTCACACCGTGCCAGTCGGACGGGCGTGTACTAATGGACTATGGCACGTCGGTGGTGATAGAACACCGACGCTAGGGCACAATTGATTTTTGTTAGTAGTCGATATGATAAACGAGTCTGGTAGTTTAAAATACTGGGGCAGCTCCCCACGACCAAAGTGCCGGGCTGGATAGCCAGGGAAGGTGGACATGGGATGGTTAACAAAGAAACGTTTTCGAACTATGGGGTAACCCCCACGGCTGGATAGCCGAATGAGATTAAACTATGTTTTTGGAAACAACTCTAAAATGGACAACCAACCGTGAACTCACTCAACTTTGTTGTTGACTCGTTATTACATGCTTTGCAGGTCATTGGATGCTATGGAGCTTGCATATGGAAGTGGTCGTTGTGGGATGCGAACTGATATGTCCCGTACTTAATGAATAAACTTTATGAAACCTACGTTTTGGACCTTAAACTTATGAACTATGGACTTGTGTTTTGAACTTATGTTTTATGCTTCCGCTGTTAACCTAAAATCGGTTTACTTCCTTTTGGTCACCAATTGTATTGTGTTTGGTTTTATTTATTTAATTACGTTGTTCAATATGATTGGTGGCTCGATCCTGGTCATGTCACGCCTCCAAGCGGTGATACTCCGCATGGTGGATTTTGGGGGTGTGACACATACTCCTTGGGAGTACTTAGTGTATTTTCAAGTTCCTAATACACTACTACATATAATACACATTGTATACACTTAGCACAGAATTTGGTGTTCACTAAATATATATATTTTCTCTAAAAAATATACATACCTAATATTAATTTTAACTTGAAGAAACCATCATTTCTTGACTTGTAATTTTACACAAAAATTAGGGAAACCTTGGTAAATATTTTTAGGTGGATTTTTGGGGAATAAGTTTCACCAAAACTTATATTTTTCTAAGTGTCAAAATTTATAAAAATTTTGACATAGTTTCCCCTAAAAATGGAGGTTTCCCATGTTTTCAAAACATGTGTTTATTTTTTTTTTTCAATCATCAAAACAATTTTCAACAACAATCATCACCAACATATACTAATTTCTTCATATGAAACATCATGGTGAACTTGATTCCTGTTAAAAACATGTAGTCTTTTAGATCTACACTTAACATATTATGATCTTTCCAAAAATAAGTGTTCTTGTGGTTTTTAAACAAACTTTTGTAAGATTTTATTTTATTAACCAACTTATTTATGAGTTTAATGGTTTTAAAGTTTGTAAATCATGTTCTAAAAACCACTTTTATGTTTATTAGAATGATCATTAAATTTAACATCATGTTTCACCATGGATCTTTCAAGATCCATTCTTAATAACTTTAGATCCTTCAAAAACAAGCTTTATGTTAAACTTTTAACAAACCTTCCATGAGTCTTAGTTTCAAAAATTAGTTCTACACATACTTTATTACTTCAAAATTACAAGTTTATGCATGAAAATTCACCTTTCAAGTTCATATCATGCTTCATATGTTCACCTTCAAGTTTAACCATGGATCCTTCAAGATCCATGCTTAAACTTGGTAGATCCAAGCTTTAACATACTTGATCTAATCATAAAAACAAGATACTACATCAACAACTTCAATACATACACTAAAGATTCATGTAATCACTTATTTTCTTCATGAATATGTTAGATCTTCTCATTTTTAACATTAGAAGTTAAGTTGTTTAGATGGTGAAACTTGTACATAACATAAACATGACTTAAATTAGTGATCAAGAAGCTTACTACTAGCTCTAATGGCTAGGGAAGTGGCACAAAAATGGAGATGATGATCATGGAAGAAAGTGAGTGGTTAAAAGCTCCACAAGGTGGTCCTTCAAGTTCTAGCACCATACACCTTCCTAAATGGCCTCCATACACCTTCTAGCAAGCTTGGATTGTGAGGAAATGAAGTGAAAATGGATGTGTATGTGTATGTGTATGTGGGTGTGTGTTGAACCGTGAGCAAGGAGGGCAAGGGAGGAAGAAGATGGTGAATGTGAGGAAGTGTGATTTGTTTAGGATTTATAAGATTTTCTAAATCTTTCATGGCATATTTGTTAGAATATTCCAAAGCATAATATCTAATAAAATCTAATGAAATCAATTAAAATCCATGTGTGGGACCCATTGGGGCCGGATTTGGTGAAAGGGGGGGGGGGGTAAAGTGTAATATTTTGGAAATTGAAGGTTTAAAGTGCAAACGAGGGGGTTTAAGTTAGTATAAGTGTGTTTAGGGGTTTTTATGATTTTTAAGGTGTTCTAGCATCAATACTAGTTTAATATCATAAAAACATTAATTCTAGTCAAATTTTGATGTCCCGGTTATTGGTCGGTTGTTCGGTTCGTTACGGTTCGTTAAAGTGATGAATTTCGAAGTTTCACTAGGTATGAAGCACCTTTTGTGGCAGTTTTAATTTCCAACACTTTGTAACTTATTTTGGACAATAAAACATAAATTTTGCATGATATTATTGTGTTAAATAGCTGATTATAGCTGAGTTAGTGCTGATTTATGTTGAATTCTGCATTTAAATTGAGTTTCGGGTGTCTTTTAGTGTATAGTAGCTTCCATAAAGTTTATATGTTAACCCTTGTGTCCACACTTGGGTTTTAATGTATTTTAGATGTTGGACCTATACCTAGGCCCTAATTCTAATTCTAATATCTGACTGTTTTCCGCAGAACTGCTGCCACAGTGTGTCTTACCGGTGAGTTTACTAGTCTTTCTGACGCAATGCTCAAAGTAATGCATAAAGCAATATTTGAAGTATAAAACGTGCATGAATTCACATGTATAGCATGAAATTAGAAAATGTTGACATTTAAGCACATAATTGCAGATATTTACTAATAATTAGACTGTATGAAAATTACCAGTTTTGTGCCAGTTGTCACAATAGATACCTGTTGGTGTCATGAAAGCAGTATCCTCCTGATCCGAAGGTTCCATTTGGATTTGCTGGAATCCTGAGGATGCATCCATAAAGGTTAACATCTCATGATCGGCAGTTGCCTCCACCATTGAGTCTATATGAGGTAGAGGAAATGGATCTTTAGGACATGCTTTGTTCAAGTCTGTGTAATCTACACAAACTCTCAATTTCCCATTTTTCTTTTGAGCAACGACCACATTTGCTAGCCATTTGCGAAATTTGACTTCCATGTTCATCTTGGATTTCAATAATCTTTCAACCTCTTCTTGAATAATCATGTTTCATTCTGGAGCAAACTTCTTTTTCTTTTGCTGAAAAGGCTTGAAAGACTTGTCAATCCCAAGCTTGTGAGTTTTAATATCCTTAGAAATACCTGTCATATCCTCATGCTTCCATGCGAATGTTGACATCCTGCATTTCCAAAAGTTAGTTAACTAGTTTTCAATATCCTGAGGGATATTGGTTCCTACGAGCACCGAGATATCTGGATTATCCTGGTCTAGGATGATCTTCTTAATATCCTGCTCTAAAGCCTCCACGATATCCTGGGCTCGCATCTTTAATTGCTATCCTGCTTTGGGCTTTTTTGAGGATTTCATCGAGGAAGAATAACATTCTTTTGCCTCTTGTTGATCACTTTCCACCTTGACAAACCCCCAAGGAGTTGGGATCTTGATACACTGATGATTGGTTGATGGCACAGCTTTCATATCATGGATCCATGGCCTACCCAATATGATATTGTAGCAGGATAAGGAGTCCATGACACAGAATCGTTGCATTGAGTTGACTCCTTCAACATATACCGGCAGCTTTATTTCTCCCACAATATTCTTGGCCTCTCCACTGAACCCAACAAGTACAGTGGATTTTGAAGTGATGTCCATCGGGGAAACATTCATTCTTTTCAGCGTTTCTAACTGAATAATGTTGACGGAGCTACCATTATCCACCAGTATCCTGCGCACAAAATGATTAGCAATATATAAAGTTATTACCAAACCATCATGATGGGGATCCTGGACAGTATTCCTGTCATCACTGTCAAACGTTATCAGCTATGAGGGTTGTCATCTGGTTGGCTTATCTCCCCGTTCTGCCTTAGCCTCTTTTGCATGTCTTTTTGCTGCAGAATAGGAGGTTGCACAGATGTCGGATCCTCCTGAAATAAAGTTAATTATCTTGGCATCCGCAAGAGGTGATGCTGCTCGTTCAGGATCCTTCTTAGTATCCTGACCCTTATTCTTCTTTCTTCCCAGAAGATCCTTCAGATATCCTTTGCTTAGCAGATAGCTTATTTCCATCCTCGGGGCTATACAATCTTCCGTAACATGTCCAAAATCCTCATGGAAGTCACACCACTTGGATTTATCCTTCCAATCAGCTTTTTGTTGGTTTTTCATAGGCCACCTCGCTTTGTCTCCTAAACCCTGCATAGCATACATTAGTTCAGGTATATTAACAGAAAAACAATATTCTGACAACTTGGGATAGTCCTCAGGATCCTCGTCTTCAATAGCATTCACTTTCTTGCTGTCATTCCTGCCATATGGCTTAGAGCGATATGGCTTATATGAGGACTCTGACTTCCTATTAGTTGATTCATAGGTTGAGGATGAATTCATCCTCTCTTGCATCTTTTTATCATCTTCCAGTCGAATATATCTCAGAGCCCTGTTCCGAGCTTCATCAAGATTCGTGCAAGGGTTCATTACAAGATCCTGATAAAACTGGGAATCCTTTTGTAGTCCCATCTTGAATGCTTGGACTGGCGTAGCAACATCAAGGTGCGGGATGTCCAAGGATTCCCTGCTAAATTTGTTCACATAATCCCTTAGGGATTCTTCAGGTCCTTGTGTTATCCTGTAGAGATCACTGGTTAGTTTTTCAAAACTCTGACTGCAAGAAAATTGACTGTTAAATAAATTGACTAAGTGAGCAAATGATGTAATTGAATGAGGTGTAACGTTTAAGAGCCATTTTAAGGCTGATCCTGTTAGAGTAGAACCAAAACCCTTGCAGAGACATGCTTCCTTGAGATTCGGAGGGATGGGGTTAATCTCCATCCTTTCCCTATACTGAGCAATATGCTCTTCAGGATCTGTGGTTCCGTCATAGAGCTTCATGTTAGGGGTTTGAAATCTTTTTGGGATTTCAGCATCACAAATAGGATATGCAAACCGAGATATCTTGTGGCTATCCTGGGACACATCTAGAATGGGCTGAACAACCCCAGGTACACTGGATATCATATCCTTCAACTTCTGAAGCTCCCTAGAGAGTGCCGACGTCACACCTGCATCCTGCAAAGATCCAACACTGTTATGTGACACTTGTGCTCCGTAAACACACACGATGTAGGAAACTATCTTTTATCAAAGAAAGAATGTGTTTTGGTCTCAAAAATTTGTTTATTTTGGTTTTACAATTTCACATTTTGATTCTAGTTCATTTTCAAGCTTTAAATCGCTTTCAGGAAAGTGATACGCGAACTGATGCGTAAACGTAATCAGTTTAATGCGGCAAACACTTCAGAACAGTGACATAGGGTTAACATACCTTAAATAACTTTTATATAAATTAGAAATAGGTTTTAAAAGCTTTGGTATGTCAAAAACAAGTTTATTCACACTTAGGGACTATTTACGTCAAACTGCGAAAGTCTGCTGATTCACATAGTATCGAACATTCCGGAACTTGATCATAAGTTAAACGTGCCCTAAATATCCTTTACATAGCTTAGAAATACGCTTTGAGGTGTCACACCCTGGCTTTGCGGAAGCGTGGTTAATTTGGTGTGACTTCTTAATACCATAGCTTAACCATAACAAAGCTATATGATATAAAACCATGCAAGATCATCCATTCGATTAAGTTTAAAAAACCAAATACAATAACATTGTCTTAACGGAAACACATCCTAATGACATTGTTCAACAAACACAAACATCAACATGACATAAACACAGTTTAAGGACTGTGACTTGTCCAGGAAAGAGTCACATTCCCCAAACCCGGATGACCTCGTAACTAGTGCAGCGGGAAAACGTGTCATACCGCGCCAGATCCTTTAATTCCCTGAAATACATGTAAGTTGAAAAATCAACAATAATGTTGAGCGAGTTCATGTGTAAGTGAGTAAATAAACCTTTGTATATATAGAAATCCTGGTATGTAGCAAATAAGGAAAAAGAGATCGCCAATGGTTTGCAAGGCCATTGATATGTGTGAAGTGCAAGTAGGAAGACTCAAACCTAGCAGATTTAGCGATGGGTACAAAGTCACCCCGAGGTCCGTTCTGTTTGGGCCTGGGGTTGGGCTCGCTACACCCAGATAGATCTACCGCTTACGTCCCTCGGTCCTACAATGTGGATTAATGGCCTCCAGTTCCCGCCTACCCACTCACATGATCTAAGTAGTAACCCTCCTTACGCTAACCATACCATGTAAAAAGTATTCGTAATCATAGTAACATGTATTTCACCCCCGCAGTATAAAAACTGAAAACAGTTAGGAGAAAAGGGGGACATGAACTCACAGTGGTGCGTCTCTACCAAGTATGCCTCCAAATCAAGCAGCTGTGTGACGACCTACACGTACTAACTCTATTAGACGGACGGCCGTGCCTTAGCTTTAGGGTTTAAGTTTTCGGGAAATAGTTAGACAACTATTTCGTGTTTATATTATGTATATACTTGGTAGTCATTTTCCTTCCCAAGGACGGGGGATTTAATACATGTGTGTTCGAAATATATTATTAAGTCTCACTTAAAATATATTTTATTTCTAACTCAAAAATATAAATATTCTTCTCAAAAATATTATATTTTCTATTACATAAACTTTCCCAAAATAATACCTTGACAAAAACACGCGTTAAGTCATATTTTCTTAAAATGCGTAAGTTACGTTTTAATGATCGAGTGGTAATAATAATTACCGGTGTAACTTATATATTTATCGTAGAGGCGTTCGTATTATTTTGGATTCGTTAACATTTGATAGTATTATTTTTACCCTAAGAATAATACTAGTATTTTCACAATATAATCATAAACACGTATCAAGTGACTTTATGAAAAATATATACTAAATATATATTTACCAAGTTTTATTTTGTGAAATCCCACCTCCGATGTTTTGTAAATATAGTCGTGGCGAAACTTATATTTTGAAAACATGTCGAAAAGTATTTCTAACACTTATAGTGAAAATAATTCTAAGTGTTAGGTTTTTAGAAAAATTTCGCCAGAGTTTCCTCTGTAACTGGAGGTGACCACGCTTTCTAGCGTATCATTTTCTTTTATAAATCAAATCAACATTCTTTTCCCAATCAACAATAAGCATTATTCAAACCATCAAACTAGTCAAAATAGATGTAAATCGCAAAAATACATGAATTGTGGTTTTTCCAAAATATGTAGTATCTTTCCATTACTTTTAGTGGATCTTTTGTATAAATCAACCCAGTTTCGTAAAAGTCTCGCTTTTAAAGAAAATAAATTTCCACAACTTCTTGTCAACATTTACAAAAATAGTTCTTTCGTCAAAACTTTGTGTTACACAAGTGTCTACGCACTTGTGTGTTTACAAAAGCACTTTTGGTTATGTAAGATCCGTCTTTAAAAGTATGTTTTCTCTTGACATGTGGTCCTTTGAAAGTACCGCTTGTAGATCCGTAGATCTACTAGTTTTAAACACTATTTCACAAGTAAAATCGCTTTTACACAAGTTCATGATTCGTGTGTGGTAGAGTTTCATCCTTTAACCCTTGTTACTTCCAAAACAACCTTATGTCATGATCCATGATCATGACCAACCCGGGTTAAATGATGATCCGAGCTACCACAACATAGATCGGGTCCAAATAATCACACAAATCAATTACTACAAGATTTACACAACATATGAGCTTTTAACCATCACTTTTAGTGTTTTTAGTAGACTTTTATGCTTCATCTTGTATGTTTGCGACTTTTAACCGTTACATATCATATTAACCACTTCAAAATAGTTCGAGAGGGTGATTATAGCAACTTACTACTAGCTCGAGGCTAGGGAAGAATCTAAGCGCAAAATGAGTGGATAAAAGCAATAGAGTGAGGTCCTTCGCCTTCCGATTGCACCAAGCTTCCTTGTAGGTGATCCTTAACACTTGAATGATCTTGGAATTGGTTGAAGGAAATCGAAAAGTGGTGGTGGTGGTGCTTGTGTCTTCGGCCGAGAACCAAGGAGAGGGGAGAGAGAGAGATTTGTTCAAGTGTTGTGTGAAAGAATGATGGATATGAGCTAGTTACTTATAGACAATTCCATCAAGTTTAACCATAGGTTATTGTGTATTCTAGATATTAGACACACTTATTATTATAATCAACAAATAGGACAAGGGTGTCCCCTCTTAGGGACGGTTTGGTTGAGGGGGGGGGGTCTTCGTTCGATTCCAACTAGTAGTTTGGATATTAGTTAGGTTAATCTAGTTAAGTTTAGGGATTAACCCGGTTAGTAGTGTGTTGTGCTCTATTGCGGGTGTTAGGGTATTCAGGGACCTTAACTGGCTCAGAAAAGGATAAATAATGTTATTAACAATATTTTCATGTTCCGGGTATAGTCCGGTTGTTCGTGTCACACCCCGACCACGTAGAACATACAAAACGTGGCGGAAACATCGGGGAGTGTTGTAACAGAATTAATCGTTTCAAATCCATGGCAATTAAAGTTTCGTTTTATTGATTAAAAGTGTTACAATGTCTTAACAAACAAGGAAATACAACATAATTAACTAGTATTGCATCTTTTATTGTCACTAAAGCCCAAGTTTGTCTATGTGTATCTTGATCATCTTATGCAACAGCTCCTGAAAAACACATGTGAAAATAGGTACGTCGGCATAAAAATGCCTGTGAGATACATAGGTTTTGTGAAAATAAGATTCATGACTTATGTTTGAGAAAATGTTTAGTCATGAACCTTGTTATTTGCTTTGTCTTTTAAATCATTTGAAAAATGATAAGATCAGATGATAAGTATAAATAAATGTAAGGTTAAATGAATAACCAAGTAAAATATGTTTGCATAAGATAAGTTGTTTATAAATCAATGTCTTGTGAAAAGTATGTTATTTGTATGAAATGTTCTATGTCTCAAACTGAAATGATTCAAATAACGTTACGACATGTAATACCATACAAACACTTATATATAGGAAGTACCAGCGGCGTATCCACCATGCTTGTATCATATTACACACGCATCGTTACTTAATCACTTAATCAAACCAAACCAACCAATGTAAGAAGTCTATGTTTAAACCAATTGTCAAATGTATTGAATAATATGTCAAAGTGTTCATGTCAAGATGTAAATCATGTCAAAATGTCTATGTCAAATATCCATGTCAAATGTCTATGTCAAGTATCCATGTCAAATGTCTATGTCAAGTATCCATGTCAAATGTCTATGTCAAATATCCATGTCAAATGTCTATAATCCAAAAGTAGTCAAGTAATGTATAACCAAAATGATATGTATGGTAAGTAAAATTTAGACTACTTAAACCATAAGTAAAAATGTACAAAACAAAGTATTGAAGTAAAACTTGGTTTAAATCAAAGTTATGTTTTGTAAGATATATGCATGCTATACTGAATATGAACATTTATGTGGTATTGTGAAAATTCATACATCCAAGCCTTGAGACAGACGGATAACTATGTAAAAGTGAGTTATCAAGAGAATATGTATTCGGATTCGGTCATTCCTTTCATCCCCTTTCCCTGGGATGTCCGGAACGGGATTTGTCAAGTCCTATGGTACCACTACCTACTAACGAACGGCATGATCGGTGTTAATGAATGTATAGTATAGTTTAAACAAACCAAATGTCATACCAAAATGTAAGCATATGATGAAGATAATGTACCTAGTATGCTAGAGTAAACATACAAGGTAGAGCTGTAAAACAATGTGTCCATATGTTACTGGAACATATGCAACAGAGATGCAATGTAAAATGATGTACTAAGTATGCTAAGTTAACATACAAAGTAGAAAAGTCATGTAAATCAATGTGCTAGCATGCTATCAGTCAACATACCTAGCAGAAATGTAATGTAAATCATGTACTAATAGTGTACTAATGAACATAACAAGTATATGATGTGAAAACAGGAAAGCACGAAAGTAACAAGTAGGCACATGTGTTTCACCCCAAAACAGTTTGGAAAACAGTAAAAGAGGGGTCTATGTACTCACTTGAGATTGCTCAGAAGTCCTAGGATAACCACCAAGCAAAGCTAGAGATCACGGAAATCAAACGGCACCTACTATAGGTAACTACATTAATAAACCGGACCTAAATCGGAAGATCGGGTAGCATTAGGGTTTGTAAACCAAACGAGTGTAGAGACTCGTGTCATTTGGTTTAACAAAGCCTACATACTAATTGAAACCTAACATAATTGTTTACGACCCATTACGACCCGTTTAGGTAGCTTATGTTACTTTAACGCGTCGTTCGCGTGAAACGCGTTCGGACCGCCTAACTAGCCCTATGACAAGTGTTATATGCCTAAACATATTACATAATCAGTTATGTGACAAAGGTTTAGGTTACATATGCTTAATTACCAATTATACATGAAAAGGGTATTCTGGTAATTTACCTAAGGCATATAAACTACCTATCATACAACTACTTAAACGATGTGACCATAGGGTATAACCTCGGAAGGTTATTCCCTACCTACTATGGTCACCTAATGTGTTTGGTCGGATCCTAATGATCGACCAAACTGGGTCGGGTTCGAGGGTATAGGCGATTTATTAGATCGCCTACCCTACGACCCTAGACAACGTGGAAATCAGTGGGCATAGTCCCAAGGGACTACGACCAACGTGATTACACTCACGTTGCGAAGTTCAAACGAACTTCGCATTGACCATTACTGGTCAACGCTGAAAGTCAAACAAAGTTTGACTTTCTGACTCGAAAAGCAGTAAAATAAGGAAAAGAACGAAAGAATACTTACGAAGGGTCCCCGAATGCTAACCTCGATTCAAAAATCTCAGGTATGAAACAATAGTTTCAACTTAGAGTTTCTCAAATCAAAGTTCTAGTGATTTTAGCAATGGGGGTGTTGGGGTATTTATAGGAATACCCGAACCGTTAAGATCGCTTGTCGAATATCGTGCCTTAATCGTATCCGTACAAGTGTCGGAAAGTTATGGTGCCTAAATTCCATCCTTATCCGCTGACTAAGCAAGTTTAGAATGTGTGGCTGTGAATGAAACAACGGCTAATACATCGAATCTGGTCCCGAATGCGAAAAACTGAGTTTCTGCATGTTTTCTGCCCAGAATAGGCAGTCGCATAGCGCGACTGGTAAAGCCTATAGGGCTCGCGCTACGCTAGCATGCACCAGCTTCAGAAAAGTTTCAAAATTGACAATTTTGGTCCCTGTGGTGTTTTAAGGCCTTTTTCGATGCGTTTGAACCCCGTTAACCTCATTTCAAGGCTCTAAAATGAAGTTAAAGTATAGGGAACTCAAAACATGCTCAAAAATATCTCAGATGTCGGTTCGTTTGGCCGTACGATCGCGATGTTCGCTTAATTACGACGGAATGCGCATAAGCGCGAAAAACGATCCAAATGACGCGACGAATGGATTTTTCTTATGGCGAACACTAAAATATAATGTAGTCATGCTTACATAAATTTTTGGATGTCCAGATGTATTCAGAACGTAAGTTATGCGCGAAAATGCAAACTTGTGCACTTTTTGACACTTTTAGTCCCTGAATGACCCAAAAGTTTATTTTAGCATACCGAACCCCTCAAAGCCTATTTCTAAGCTATGTAAAGGATATTTATGGTATGTTTAACTTATGGTCATGTTCCGGAATGTTCGTTACAGTTCAAATTGACATACTTTCGCAGTTTGTCATATTTAGTCCCTGTAAGCGAATTAACTCGATTTTGCCATACCAAAGCCTTCAAAACTTATTTCTAAGTTATGTAAAGGTTATTTAAGGTATGTTAAGCCTATGTCACTTTTCCGGAGTGTTTGTTGCATTAAACTGGTTATATTTACGCATCGGTGCGCGTATAACCTTCCAGAAAGCGATTTAGAGTTTGGAATTGAACGAGAATTGATATGTGCAAATGATACACATATTTTTACAAATCCCAAGTATGAAATACAATATTTCATTGGTTCGGTATTTGTTTGATGGCCGTGAAGGCACAGGTGTTACAGTTCGGTTGGATAGTAATCCGTTAAAGCGTTAAACAAGCTTTAAAGTGTCGTTATAATTATTTTTAGTGACACAACTTACTTCTCCAAAGTGTCGGGAATATTTTCCTCATGTTTTGGCACTTTATTAGTTAGCCAAATGCTGAATTGTTTATTAAAGTGCTGAGTCTTTGTGCTTAAAGCACGTTTTAGGCACATCCAGTCATTGTAACTTATTCCTAGAGACGCAGTTCTACAACCCTTGTATCCCTACACTCACCACTAGTGTAGTAAAATATTTCTGGCTCATACAGGCCTTAGAGGCAGTGTCTGCCTGATGCTGGCTCTATCAGCATGTTCAATAGGTTATCCGTTTATAGTGCTACTGTGCTTTTTGTGCATCATGTTTGTCACTAAGGTTCAGCATGTAAATAATGTAGTGACGGTAAGTAAAGTATGATGCAAGTAAGTACATGTATCAGTATTCAAGTAGTAGTTTATCCACAAGTTCAAGCAAGCACAGTAATTAAGCAGTAATTAATTATTAATTAAGTCGTACGGATACCTGGTTTCGTTTGAACTTCGCAACGTGAGCGTAATCACGATGGTTATAGTCCCTTGTGACTATACCTACTGATTACCACGTTGATTAGGTGTAGTGACGAGTCATAGTTTCGGTCAAAATACGCGTCTATGCGTATTTTGCAACCAAACTATTCTTGGGTATCAAAACCGTTTGTTTTGATATCAAACTAGTTTTCTAACTTCGTTAAACATGTTTTAACATGTTTAACTCGTCACTTTTAGTTTAGTGCTTGTATAGGCTCGTAAGATAAGCGGTCTAAACAATCGCTTAGACTTCCGAATCCGACCAGTTTGGTCAATCTTTAGGATCCGAACAAACATATTTTGTGACCATTGTTGTATAGGGAAGAACCTTCCGAGGTTATACCTTATGGTCACTTCGTTTAGTTAGTTGTATGATAGGTAGTTTATATGCCTTAGGAAAATGACCAAAATACCCTTTTTGCGCATAATTTCATTTTTAGCATATGTAACACATATTTTGACATCTAAACTGATTATATAACCTAATTAGATATGTTAAGGCATATGATACTTGTCATAGGACTAGTTAGGCGTCTCGAACGCGTTTTTGCGCGAACGACGCGTTAAAGTAGCATAAGCTACCTTAATGGGTCGTAATGGGTCGTAAGCACTTAGGATAGGTTCCGACTTAGAATGTAGGCTTTGTTAAACCATATCACATGAGTTCCAATACTCATTCGGTTTACAAGACCTCATTCTACCCGATCTTCCGATTTAGGTGTCGATTCAATAACATAGTATCCGTTACCCTAGGAATTGCTTCAACACTTGAACTCTTGGTCTTTGAGCTTTGTTATACCCTTTGAACCGGAACTATACGCAATCCCAGGCGAGTACATAGTTCCCCTCTTTTACTGCTTTCAAATGTTTTGGGGTGATTCATATGTGTAATCGACTTGTTTTCGAAATGTATGGCATATATGTGTTCACTAAGTGCTTTTATGTGTATTATTCTGATTATGCAAATGCGATGTTGGTCCTTGTAGTATCTACCTATCTTTATAGTTAGATTCTTATAGGATAATTGAAGTACAGACTTAGAATCTTCCTATCTTCATAGTAAGGTTTTTAAGAAGTACTTTGCGACTCGATGGTTGTTTGTGTGTAGATTGTTGGTGATTTAGCTAACGAAACTAGATAATACAATAAGCACACGGTGGATACGCCGCTGGTAATTCCTATATATAAGTGTGCTTATTGTATTACCCTTCGTGGCGTTATCCTGAATCACCATTAGGATTTAGGATTATTTTGATTCGATGTTACGAGAACCTGATCCCTGTAGTATCTATCTATCTTCATAGTTAGACGTATATGAGAGATTTAGAGTACTAATATTGGATCCCCTGTTTGGATTCATTGTGTATTTTAATGCGAGTTTGATGAGACGATGTGGCGAGAACCCGATCCCTGTAGTATCTATCTATCTTCATAGTTAGACATATATGGGAGGTTTAGAGTACTAATATTGGAGCCCCTGTTTGGATTCACTGTGTACTTTAATGCGTGTCTACAAGGTGGAACAAGTTGACGATTATGTGTTTATGTGGTAGATGTGATTTAGATAACGAAACGGGTGTAATAAAATAAGAACATGGTGGATACGCCGCTGGTACTTCCTATATATAAGTGTTCTTATTTTATTATTCTTGTAGCGTTATTTGGATCACTTTAGGATTTTGTGTATGATTGTTTCAATGTTTGATTGTCGAAATCTTCATAGAATTTCCCATATTTTCATATGTTAGATTCTTAGAAGATATCTGAAGTATTATCATGACTCATTGATTTGATTTATATAATACTTACAGAAGTTTTGGTTTATTTCAAAACAGTTATTATTAATCCTCGATTGGATTTCTAATAACATATTAACGAGTGTTTATGATGGTTTAAACGAAATTACGATGTAAGGCATAAAATGACTTAGTAATAATCATATTGCCATATACAAACCTATTTTGTCACGAGTTTTTACAATTAAGATTATGGATTGCAATACTAAATTTTTTGACATTCTTTGGCTTCAAGATTTATTTTCGATTGACAGCTCTCGTAGCTGTTAAAGTATTACAATACCAAATGTTTTGCCATTTACTTGGCTAATAAAACCTATCTATTCGCCGACATTTTTATGCTGACTGTTTTTCACATATGTTTCAGGTTTTCAATCATTCAAGCATGCAATGCATAGGACTGCATTCGGGCCTTAGACTTCTAAAACAAAAGAACAATTACATGTATTCTTTGTTTGTTAAACGATGTTAATGATATTGAAACAATTTAGTACCAGTAGCTGTGAGCAATTTGTAACGTGACTCCCCGATATTTCCGCCGCGTTTTGTTGTATTACGCGATTGGGGTGTTAAATGTTAGTAGCAAGAGTATTAGTATTATTAGACACGTTACCAGCCTGAGGATTCTGGCCATATCCTGGAGCATATCCTGAGCTTCTCACAGTCGATATCCTGACCGATGAGGGTATCTCATGAGTATGACTTTGGGAATGGCTAGGTACAATATTGCCCCTGTTATCCCTGGTGTATACTGCCGAACTGAAGTTCAATACTCTGGGCTGCAAGGGAGTGACAGTATCCTCAGCAGGCCTACTTGAGCTGGACTTCAAGAGTTGTATCTCTCTTATAAGCATTTGGTTTGTTTCCTGCTGTTGCTTCATCTGATCCTGTATACTACCAAACAAAGTTAAAATTTCATCATTAGAAGCCATAATAGGGGTTCTCCCTGATGCAGTAGATCCTTGAACATTCTGAGTGGGGATAATATCCCGAACCACATGAGTTTCGGTCCTTCTCGGGGGAGCCTGAGGCTGTGAAGATGCTTGCGTCCTCGGAGGTGGTGGAAGCACCGAACCAATTGTTGCAGAGGTTGTAGCAGACACGGTAGAAGAGCTTATGTTTGATTTTGAGGCAATTGAAAATAGTGTAGCAAAAATTTTTGAGAACAGAAAACCAAGTAATGATTTTACGAAAACTTTTAGTAGAAATAGCACCACTTGCCCCACGGTGGGCGCCAAATTGTTTTGGTCAAAAATTACCGAAGCAATTAAGTGATCAAATTAGTTAAGTGAGGTAGTGTGCTAACAATGTGTGTTGAAAATATTCCAAGTATGTTGTTTACGAATGTAGTTTTCAGGATATAGCTCAGGATATCGAGCTACACCAATAATCAAACAATGAGCTAAAAAATAAAGGGTGACACGAGATATATGAGGAAAGCCCTTGATCAATCTAGATCGCCGGCATAAAACCTCGGGAGCTGATAATCGCAGCTGCCTAGTTCTTCTTATTTCTTCAAACTTCAGGATACAGTGCAGGATATGAAGTGGATCAACTAAGTGTTACAATGAGATTCGAGTACAAGTGTAAGTGTTTGTGAGTGATTGTAGCTAGTAGAAAGCAAAAGTGTGCGAAAAGAGTTGTGTGTTCCTATGATCCGTACATTCCTTTATATAGCAAAAGGAAATAACATACTATCCTAAGAATGTGGGATGCTCTGAATAATCTTTTTAGAACGTTGGAGACCCCGTCTTTGCGGCTTCAACGTTCCCTTCTCAACCATCTAGTCCGAGTCTTCAGGAGTAGTCCTCTTGACCATTATAAACATTCCTTGTTAATCTGCACGTGAATAATTAGTCATTACCAGGATACTGGATCAGGATGTTACCAATATCCGGATCCGGTATCCTGATCACAATCAAAAGTAACACAGTCAGAATATAATCCAGGATATATGAGCAGAAAACCACCCATAACATTATTGATTGCTTATCTTGTTGTAATGTTATCCTTGGCAGGCCATGGATACACGATATGAAAGCAGCCCCATCTACATATCATCAATGTGTGAAGCTCCCTACTCCATGGGGTGTGGTGAAGATTGAGAGTGATCAGCAAGAAGCCAAGAATTGCTACACATCATCAATGAAGCCAGCCTCAAAGCCTAGGAGGCATAGCAATTAAAGTATCCTCCAAGGGATGTCCTGGAGGCGAGAGAGCAGGATGTCAAGGATATTCTGCTGAACCCGGAGGATCCTAAATCCAAGAGTTTTATAGGAACTGGGATCCTTGGCAGTATTGAACTGGATCTAATATCCTTCTTAAGAAGAAGAAAATCTACCTTTGCTTGGAAGCATGAAGACATGATAGGTATCTCTAAAGATATTATTGCTCATAAACTTGGCATTGACAGGTCCTTCAAGCCAATACATCAGAAAAGGAGGAAGTTTGCACCTGAAAGAAATGCCGTTATTCAAGAGGAGGTAGATAAACTGCTCAAAGCATGTATGATTAGAGAGGTAAAGTATCCAATATGGTTAGCCAATGTGGTTGTTGTTCAAAAGAAAAATGGAAAGTGGAGGGTGTTAGGAATAGATTTTCACAGCTTATGGATCACGGATCCTCAAATGCAGCTTGGATCACGGATCCTTAGTTCAATTTGAATTAAGGATCCTCAGAAGATGTTGCAGGACTAAGGATCCAGTATCCTCATTATTATCCTAACACTAACAGTTGTTTCCATCATTTTTGAGCTTGTTTTGCAGGTGTATTCGAATAGGACTTGGTCCATCCGAGATTCTAGGGGAATATGCTTAGTGATTCTGCACGTGCTTGAACTCTTCGACCGTTATGGTGATCGTGGGGGACTTACATCTTTTGCGGATAGTTAGTTAGGCTAGATATTTCTATTTTTAATGGGGATACAAGCTTAATTTAGACATTATTATTAGAAACACAACCGCACTACACTTGAGCTCTCAAGAACTCTCTGCGATTACACACTTTTGCAGACTAGTGATCCTTGTACCAAGCTTGTTATCATCCCGTTTTGTAAACCTTGTTTGTTTAATATAGTTGGTGATCGGTAGTTTCCGTCACCCGAGGTTTTTATGCCGGAGATCATTCATCGATCAAGGGCTTTTTCCTCGTATAAATCCTTGTGTTCACCATTCATTGTTCATACATTTGCTCATTTAACTAAGCATCATACTTCACAAAATCAGATTTGGTTGCATTATCCTTGTGTGATTTTTGACAAAAACAGTTTGGCGCCCACCGTGGGGCAATCAGTGCTTCATTCTTGAAAAAATCTTGTTCATTTCACTCATTTTTATTCATTACCTTCAACTACATGGCTTCTCATGCGAAGAATACTTCAAGCTCCATGCAGGCTATCACCTCTTCACAGGGCATTCCACCTTTGCCTCCTACTCCTTCTGGATCCTAGAAGAATGCTGAGAATGCTGCAAAGAAGCCAACCGCCGTTTTCTCAAAAGCAACTACTGTTGTTTCTTGTAGTCCTACTAACAATGATCTTTATTCTTTGATTTTGCAGATGAAGGATTACATGCAACAGCAGGATAAAACTAATGACAGGATCCTTCGGGAGATCGATGAAATCAGGAAATTGAAGAGATCAGCGGAGGATCACTCTCCATTGATGCCTAGATCACTGAATTTCGATACTCCAGTCATAACTACCCAGCATTCCATAGCATCAGACGTCCAATACCAGGGTGGATCATCGAGTATGCGCTATGGATCATCGACAATGACACAGGCTCAAGGATCCTACTTCCAGCCTTCAGTATCCTCTCTTCAGCCTTAAGGATCCTCCTTCTAACATCAGGGATCCTTCTCTAGTTCAGGAGGATACATGGGGATGCATACAGTTTAAGGATCCTATTCTCAGTATCCAGAATCCTCATCTCAGGTTCAAGGATCCTCATCTCATGCTCATGGATCCATGGATTATCCTCCAAGACCCGCCAGCTTTGGTGAATCAAGGATCCAACATCTTTCAGGATCAAGGATCCTTAAGGAGTGTGCAACCCCGAAGTTCAGAGATTCACCTGGAAGACTTCATACCTATGCAAACTATTGCTTCATCTGGTCCCTCAATCATGCCAGAATCACATCAATATGGATTCACATTAGGAATTCTACCCTTGAATACATCAGGAGGTAACACTTTAAATACTTCTTATAATGCTAATCATGGATTTGTGCAGGATACAGGAATCAACCAAGCTATGGCTAGGGAATTACAAAAACTCAAGGATATGATATCCAACGTCCCAGTAGTGGTTAAGCCCATTCCTGGGATTCCGGATGGGAGTCACATGATATCTCGTTTTGCACCACCTATTTGTGATGTAGAGATACCAAAGAGGTTTCAAACACCAAACATGAAGCTGTATGATGGCTCGACTAATCTAGAAGAGCATGTAGCTCAATACAGGGAGAGAATGGAGATCAATCCCATTCCTGAAAGGTTGAAAGAAGCATGTCTTGCAAGGGTTTCGGATCCACACTGACAGGGTCAGCTCTTAAATGGCTGCTAAGTCTTCCCCCTTACTCTATTACTTCATTTGCTAACCTAGTTAATTTGTTTAATAGCCAATTCTCATGCAGTAGGATATTTGAACGATTGACTAGTGATCTATATAGGGTAACACAAGGTGAAAATGAATCACTTAGAGATTCCTAATTTGGATATTGCTACAGCTGTAGAAGCCTTCAAAATGGGTTTACTTAAGGATTCACAATTCTATGATGATCTTGTCATGACCCCTTGCAGGAATCTTGATGAAGTAAGAACCAGGGCCTTTAGATTCATCCGTTTAGAGGATGATAAAAGGATCCAAGAGAGACTGTCAGGATCCTCTAAGCAGGAAAAGCAAGGATCCTATTTCAGGAACAACGAGTCCAAATCATACAACAAGTCTGATAATCAAAACGTGCATGCAGTGGAGCAAGAAGAGGATGATGAAGATTATCCACCTATTTCTGAATATTGCTTTGCTGTTGAAAATAATGAACTGATCCTTGCAATGCAGAATTTAGGTGAAAAAGCAAGATGGCCCGGAAAGAGTGATATGCCAGCTGCTACAAAAGATAAATCCAAATGGTGTGCCTATTATGAAGATTTCAGTCATCTCACTGATGAATGCATAGCACTCAGGAAAGAGATTGGTTACCTGTTAAGCAAAGGACATTTGAAAGAGCTATTTGGAAGAAAAAAGTCTAGGATCCAGGATCCTGAAAAGATTCCAGAAAGCGCTCCTTCTCCTCCAGCTGATGCACAGATTATCAATTTCATTTCTGGTGGATCAGACATATGTGGCACTTCTTTTTCAGCAGCCAAGAGGCATGCTAAAGAGACGAAGATGGAGAATGGGGATAGGCCCATTCGAACCTCAATCCTTACACAGGATAAAGTTATATCCTTCGATGAGGATGATCGTGTGGATATTCAGTATCCTCATCATGATGGTCTTGTTATTACATTGTTTATATCTAACCATTTTGTTCATAGGATTCTCATAGATGGAGGAAGCTCAGTGAACATTATTCAACTTGATGTCCTCAACAAGATGAACATTCCTGAATCAGAAATCATCCCAAGATCATTGGTTCTTGTAGGATTCAGTGGAGAAACCAAGAACACATTGGGGGACGTTAAACTTCCCATTTACATAGAGGGAGTTAATTCTTTTCAAAACTTTTGTGTTATAGATTGCTTATCCTGTTGCAATGTTATCCTTGGCAGGCCATGGATACATGATATGAAAGCAGTCCCATCCACATATCATCAGTGTGTAAAACTCCCTACTCCATGGGGTGTAGAGAAGATAGAAAGTGACCAACAAGAAGCCAAAAAGTGTTACACTTCATCTATGAAACCATCCTCGAGACCCAGTGAGCAATAGCAATTAAACTATCCTCCAAGAGATGTCCTGGAGGCAAGATAACAAGATGTGAAAGATATCCTAATGGATCCTCAGGATCCTGAATCCAAAGTCTTTCTAGGATCCGGGATCCTCAATAACATTGAACAGGATCTAGTATCCTTCCTAAAGAGGAGAAAAGCTACCTTTTCCTGGAAGCATGAGGACATGACAGGTATTTCTAAAGACATTATTACTCATAAACTTGGCATTGACAGGTCATTCAAACCCATACATCAAAAGAGGAGAAAGTTTGCTCCTGAAAGGAATGCCATTATCTAGGAGGAGGTAGATAAACTGCTCAGAGCAGGTATGATTAGAGAGGTTAAGTATCCAAGGTGGTTAGCCAATGTGGTTGCTGTTCAAAAGAAAAATGGAAAGTGGAGGGTATGTGTCGATTTCACTGACTTAAATAAGGCATGTCCCAATGATCCTTTCCCATTACCCCACATTGACTCCATGGTGGATGCTACAGCGGGTCATGAATTGTTAACTTTTATGGATGCTTCATCTGGATTTCAACAAATTCAGATGGAACCATCTGATCAAGAGAATACAGCCTTTATGACCCCTACTGATATCTATTGTTATCTTGCTATGCCATTTGGACTAAGAAATGCAGGTGCTACATACCAAAGGCTAGTTAATATGTTGTTTAAAGAACAAATTGGATGTACAATGGAAGTCTACATTGATGACATGGTGGTTAAGTCCAAGAGAGCTGAGGATCACCTTAGAGATTTGGAGGAAGCATTTGATATCCTTGGTAAATTCAACATGAAATTGAATCCTTCAAAGTGCCACTTTGGTGTAAAAGCTGGCAAGTTCCTAGGCTATATGGTGACAAAAAGAGGAATAGAGGCAAGTATAGAGCAAATCAAGGCGATTGTGAACATCAAATCTCCTACCAATGACAAGGATGTGCAAAGATTGACAGGAAGGATCGCAGCGTTGAACAGGTTCATCTCAAAGTCATCAGAGAAATGCAAGGAATTCTATGACATTCTAAGAAAGAACAAGAAATTTGAGTGGACTGAAAAGCATGAGAATGCTCTCAAGGCCCTTAAGGATTACCTATCCTCAGCTCCAGCCTTAATGAAACCGAAAAAAGGGGACATACTATCCCTATATTTGGTAGTTTCTTCTAAGGCAGTATGTGCAGTCCTTGTTAAGGATCATGAAGGTACCCAACATCCTGTGTATTATGTAAGTAAAAGTTTGCTTGATGCTGAATCCAGGTATTCTCATTTAGAAAAACTTATCCTTGCTTTAATCATGGCATCTACTAAATTACGCCATTACTTTGAAACTCATGCTATTATTGTTAGTGTTTTGGTCAAAAATTACAGAAACAATTAAGTGATCAAATTAGTTAAGTGGGGTAGTGTGCTAGAAGTATTCGTGGAAAATATGTTGATCAAGTTGTTAACAAAAACAGTTTTCAGGATATAGCTCAGGATATCGAGCTATATCTACAATCAAACAATGAGCAAAAAAAGTAAAGGGGGACACGAGATGTACGAGGAAAGCCCTTGATCAATCTAGATCGCCGGCATAAAACCTCGGGAGCTGACAATCGTAGCTGCCTTGTTCTTCTTATTGCTTCAAATATCAGGATACAGTGCAGGATATGATACGGATCAACTAAGTGTTACAAAGCGATGCGAGTACAAGTGTAAGTGTTTGTGAGTGATTGCAGCTAGTAGAAAGCGAGAGTGTGTGAAAAGATTGTGTGTTCTATCTGATCCAATCATTCCTATATATAGCAAAATGAAAATAACAAACTAGCCTACAAAACCGGGATGCTGCAAATATTCCCTTCTTGAATGTTGTAGATAACTTCTTCCGGCTTCAACGTCCCCTTTTCAACTGATTAGTCTGAGTCTTCAGGTGAACTGGTCCACTCAAACATTATAGGCTGGCTTTGTTAATCAGCACGTGAACTAATTAGTAAACACCATGATACTGCATCAGGATGTTACCAATATCCTAATCCCGTATCCTGATCACAAATTAATGTAACAGAGTCAGAATATAATCCAGGATATATGTGCAGAAAACTGCCCATAACAATTGTCCCCAAAATATATCTGTTGGGATACCAATTTCCAATGGATATATTTTAAATCTTATCTCTTGGATCGAGGCAATTAAGTTGAAGAGACGGTTGACATGACAACGTGCAACTTCCAACGCGATTTACACTCAATGGATATCTATCTCGCCCCTATATCTTCTCATTTCCTCTTTGATATTAAATCATCTTCCTCATAATTCTCAGGTATTTCTCTCTTCTTCTTCTTTATTTTTTCTCCGTAATACTTCATCTTTCCTTAATGGCTAGTAATACAAGGTCACACACGGCTGATTCTATTCCGACTTTCAAACAGCAGAACCTTCTCAAAGAACCTGAAAAAGAAGTTTGTTCGTTTGATAACGCCGATATCGCCGACGAGCCTCCGATGCTTTCCCTGCTGACACGATCATTCGTCCCTTTGATCGAGAGGTCCGATCAGGTGTTTCTTCCAACGAGTGGGTCTGCTTTCTTGCCTACCCTTTTTCCGTAGGGCTCTGATATCCTTTTCCGGCTTTCATTTCCCGTTTCTTTAAACCTACCGGCCTTAGCTATGCCCAAACCATGCCCATGTTCTAGCGTGTGCTAGTTACCTTGGACCAAATCAGATCTCACCACATTCCTGACCTTTGCATCGACGATCTCCCCGTCGCCTATCGTCTTCGTTCTCACAACAACAGCTGTTTTCTCCTTTTTTTCAACTTCCAAAAATCACCTTATCCTCAAGGCCACAAAAAATGAGGACAAGTGGCAATGAAAGTTCTTTTTTGTAAAAAGGGATTCTATTGCTAAGGGTTTTGACCTCCCGGTGAAGTGGTTGTCCTCTGGTAGGATTTAGGGTTTTATGAATATCCCCAAATGTATCCTGAAACCGTATCCTGAACTGATATCTTCATTTCTTGTGCAGCAAACTTCAAAGAGCTTGCCCCTCCAAATGCAGAAAGATAGCAGAGGATCAAGGATATTTACCGTCTCTCGGAGAGTGAAATGTCACACCCTAAAATACGTCGCAGCGGAATATAAAACGTAGTGGTGACGGAAGCTGGTGCCCATTTCTATCTTGATGTTTGATGCATTATAGTGTTGGACATTATTACTTATTTAAAACATAGATTTTAAACTTAACGTCCCAAAACACGACATGAGCATGACATAATAAAGTAGTCTTTGATCCTCACGGATCTTATTACATTGTCCTAGAAAGTTTAAAGATTAGTCCAACATTTTTAAGTGACAAAACATGCATCAACAAACACAAGATACGCCATAATTCCCGAAGCCGAACTCAAGTACCTGTAGAACACGTTAAAATCAAGTGTCAACACAAAGGAAGGTGAGTTTACGTATTCACATACAAACATTATTATTCCAAAGGAAAACTTTCTGATTATGTGTTTATTTGAAAACATCCATAAAATTTTAGAAAGTCCATTTTACTTCTTTAATAAAATCCATGGGCCTTCCGTCGGTTCATCAATCCGACATCTGTAATATATATTGCCCAGGTTTTGTATATTAAATTATTGCGTCAATTTTCAGACTCGTATGTTAGCTAGACGATACGAACTATATATTAACCATGCAGGGATAATCAAAGCTAGACAATAAACAGAATTTAAATTCGTTGTTTGACTTGACATGGAGCGACCGGTCACGACGGGGTTGTCAACCCGATAGATCTACCAACAATTCATTGCGTGCAATACTTAAATGATTAAACGACATCATGGGCGCAGGGTCCTCTTGAAGGACAATATGATGTCTGCCTCACGTAGAATATATATATCCTACTAATATGACAATTTAATACACGACGTTGTACGAATTCCCCTAACACTCCATCATTTTAGACCCAGTCAAGAATTCGTCCCCAACTGTACGGTCATGTTTCGCTTAGGAAATACCGTACTTTCAATATTCATTCATTAAAAATGTTTTACTTGACTTATCAAATCTCATATATTTTCAACGAAAATATATATTTTATATTAAAAGGTATTTTTATTTCGAAAACATTATTAAACCCTTTTATTGACGTGTTCTACCCCCAAAATATATACAAAGCAGTAAAAAGAGGGGTTTAGTGACACTCACCTTTGGGTGCGTATTTTAAATAGTGCAATCCCAGAGATTGATTTCTACATGTCCTATTATATATATAGGAACAATTTTAAATCAATATTCATAAAACAAAAATCCTAAGTTTCTACGTTTCTCAGAATTATCACATAACTTTGAGATTTTCTCGAAAAGTTGTCATTTTTTATTATGTTGGCACGTTAATATATATTTATGATTTTGATACTTAACGATTTTATTGGTGACCATTATTGGGTAAATCCGTTAACTCTCCCGTTTATACGCAATATATCTACGATTTGCGCGTCGTAAAATATATACATAAACGGTCACATAATTTAACACCAAAGCACGCGAAATCTTGTTAACTTATCCATTTTGTAAATTTTAAAGCAAATATACATAAAATATCTTATAAGTATCAAATTTCATGCTCGACAAACACGTTACACATTTAACGCAATTTTTACCGTTTCTATCGCACAAAACGCACAAATTTACATGCATAAGCTAGATTTCTAATATCATGTTAAAAACTTAACATATTTTCACATTCTCATGTTTAAATCATATAACACATTTTAACACATAAGATTCACCCAAAATTTTACCTATACTAGTGTATATTGAAAAATGCGTATTTTAGCGATTCGGTAACGGTTTCGGGCGTCGGAAGTCACGTATGACCAACCAAACACCAATTAAACTTAAAATTAGTTAAAATACTCATTTTTAAACTAAAAATATCAGTTTACTTACTGATCTAAATTAGTTTTATAAAAATCACTCGAAAAGCCGATTTTTGACCGTTTTAACGCATAGTTTTGCGTTAAACGTTACTATAATCATCCCAACTCTAAACGACTTGATATTTTAACACAATACATGTTATTTACTGATTAAAATAGTGGTTATAATCGGATTAGTGCAGTTTTTGTATAAGTCACTTAAATTATGCGATTTCACGTATTTTACAACTTTAAAATAACTCTATTTTTAGAGTTTATAATCTGATTAAAACTGATTTTTACTAAATCATACTTAAATCACCTTTTTATGATCACATATCATCATGCATGTTCAAGTAAATGCATCTAATGCACTCATACAACATCATCATCATCTTTTATGTTCTAATCATACTCAAGAACACATTTATATCATGTTTTTACATAACTCAACCTATATCATCAATCATCACATAATCTTTCATGCATGTATTCTATCATTCAAGCATCATATTATTCAAGAATAACTCAACCAAAAATCAAAACACAATCACATGTATATACATATATACCTACGGCTACACACACATACATAGTCATCCATTTTTTATTTATTCAAAAACCCATTTGTCTTTAGTTTCAAGTTAATGCTTAAATCCAAGAACAAGAGAAACTTTTATCATCATCAACCTCAATAAAATGAAAGAACATGTATAAAATAAATAAATTATATACCTTCCAAGAATATAAATGGATTTTTGACAATGGTTTTTGTGATAGGAAGCTTGCAACTTCTTAAAAACTTCATGGTTTAATCTTCAAACATTTGAAGGATCTTGAAAAGGCTTAAATCTTCAAAGTTATGTTTGAAACTCAAAAATGGGATAACATGTATGTGTGTACGGTTAGGGTGAGAGAATGGGGGGGGGGGGCTAATTGAAATTTGTGGCCTTGAAAATGATTAGTGTCATATATGCATGTATTTTAAATGGTGAAGGTTATGCACATTCTACACTTGTCAAATTGAGAAATATCCAAGAAAAGTTGGACATCTCTTGGCCGCCCACATGTCCCCTCTCACATGAACATGCATATATATACATATATATATATTATGTATTTGTTAAAAACAGGTATTTAACTGGATACCGGGTATTTTATCTAGCATTTTAATCCTGTTTTAGTACGTTTTAAATTATTTTTATCACTCTATAAAAAATAATCTCACCAAAATATTACTGAACAATATTTGTTTGCCTGGACTGGCTACGTTGCCGGTATTTGGTAGTATGCGCGCTGTGCTGCGCGGTACGCGCTTAAAATCGCAAAATAGGGATTTATGCGTTTTTATTTATTTTTATCATTTCTAAGTAATAACTCATCAAATTATTACTAAAATGATTATCAGTTGCCTTGACAGGCTGTGTTGACAGTATTTTGTCAATACACGCGGTACACGCTTAAACTCGAAAAATAGAGTTTCTTAGCGTTTTAAATTATTTTTCCTCACGATTATGATTAAAATTATTATTCTAATCATAACAGACTATTTTTAGGATTTTAACACTGATCGGGTGGTCACCGATGTTCGTTTCGCATTTTAACCGTTTCGCGATAAGCGTTTATCTTATCGTTGCCAACATAATTTTTACCTAGGTTTAAATTTACCAACTCATTAAATTCCACATATAAACATCATATCCAGTCAAATACAGCCCTGTTACCTATTCAAAACACGTGTTACGATTGTACGGTACGGCCTGAAAAGCCGGGTGTCATAGTCTCCCCCTGTTTAGGAAATTTCGTCCCCGAAATTTTACCCTACAGGTTTTGTTTTCGCACTAGATTAAAACAGTGAAAACAGGTTTAATGAATATAGTCTTATAGTTTCTGCGGGAAACTTTGATTCTTACAAAGAATCTTTGTAGACCTATATTACATACACTCTCAATTCCTAATCTCACATCTCAACGCTCTCCACCCTTTCCAAGGTTCAACATTTACAAGCACTTAATCAAGAAGATTAAGTCAAAATTCCACCAATTCGGGTTCTACATACGTATATTTACATATACATTACCCCGTACCTAAGATAGTATGAGTTTACATCCGATTGATCCAACTCGAGATGGGCTCTCGAAAGAATCAAATCTTATAAACTTGTCTTCCTTCCCTCTTGCATTCATTTCAGATATCCACAAATCGCCAAATCAATAAATCGCATACACGACTAGAATGATGTAATCGCCTGTCCGGTTATTAGCATAACTCTTCTAGCTATACGTACTACTTCTATAGTGCTTCAATAAACTTCCGTTTATCTTCCAAACAAATCTCTATAAAGAACAAAATCAGTGTATTATCCATTATACACTTTCTCAAACTAGACCAAGCAATACTTCATGTACACTACTCAATCTTTATGGTAGCTTGAGCCTATAAGCGACTGATCCAACTTAAGATGGGCTCTTGAAAGGGCCTAATCATTGTGGCTCAGCTCTTCTTTTCTCTGCTAAACCTAATAGCATCTCTGCAAGATAACTCCTTTAACAGAACCAATTCTTCAATCTGGAATCGCAATAGGTCCATCAATGTCCATGTAATCCTTTTGTTGATCAATTGGAGACTTTTAACCTTCCCTTGATCCAGGAAAATCTTATCGCTGGTTTCCTAGATAAACTAAGGTCTGGTTAATTGTCCTTTGTCATATTAGCTCAACAAAGTGGCGATCAACACTTCCATCCATGCAAGGCTTCAAACTGAGCAACCTAAATACTAGCGTGTTAATTATTATCATAAGATAACTCTGCCAAGGGCATGTGAGTATCTTAACTTCCTTCGGAGTCCATCTTACATGCTCCCAGCTTTTCTTTCAAGGGTCCGAAAAGCTTCCTACTATCTTGTTGTCCAATCAATTTCCCTTTTCCTTTTGGGGTTATTAGTGTCGAAGGTTGCACTAATTTAGGGAAATTCTTAATAAATTTATGGTAGTACCCAGCTAGTCATATAGATCATCATACTCCCGATGGGGTCTTTGGCGCTCCTCGTCATTCACCAACTCCATAGTTAACTTCAAACATTACTCATGATTCTCCTTGGTTCGCACATAGGCAAGTATGTCGTCGATGAATATTATCACGAATTCATCTGATTAGGGTTTCCATACCCTGTTCATGAGATTTATGAATATAAATAGCGCATTAATTTAGTAAAAAAAGCATGACTAATAACTCATAATGGCCGTATCACGTTTGAAAAGCAGTCCTCAGCATATCTTCGTCAGCAACCTTCAACTGATAATATCCCAATCGTAGATCGATCTTCGTGTAGCAGCTGGATCCCGGTAGCTTGATCGAACAAATCGTCAATCCTTGGTAAAAGGGTACTGATTCTTGATAGTCAACTTGTTCAGCTCTCTGAAATCCTCTCACATCCTGAAGGATCCATCCTTCTTTCTCACAACAAAACAGTTGCGCCTCAAACGAAAAGCTTGGTCGAATGAAACCCTTGTCTAGTAGCTCTTGAAGCTGACTCGACCTTTTTATCATCTCAGACGGTTCTTAATCTATAAGGAGATTGTGCAATTGGGTGCAGCACCGGATGTTAGATCGTTTCAAAATTCGATCGGTCTTGCAGGGGGAAATCCAGGTAAGTCTTTTTAGAAAAACTTCTGGATAATTGCGAGCAATAGGAATCTCTCCGGTATTCCTACATTCGGCTTTTGTATCCACCATGCTAACTAAGAACGCAGGATAGCCTTTTCGTAACAGCTTGATCATCCTTAAAATACTGACGACTCTCAATCATCAACACTCGATACTTGTCTCGGTCGGTCTCCGCAAACAACTACCACCATTCTACCGTCATCAGGATGAGATATCATAGCTAGCTTCTTCCAGCGATAGTCCCCACTTCGCTCTCGGGAAATCAATCCATCCTCACATCTACATCAAAACTCCCCAGCTCCACTGGAAATAAACCAACACTAGAACTACGATCACCTAACTAAATACTACAATCGCGAACGACCTCGCCAGTTTCTATCAACTTACCAATTATTAGTCCTATTGGGCACTTTATACTTAGCTTACTTGTAGGTGAACACAAAAACGGTTCAAAGTTTATTCGAACAAAACTCAAGTCAGCTTTGGTATTAAAGTATGAACATAGATTGGATTTTGATTTGAAACATACCGGTAATAGTAGCAGGACTCTCACTTGTCTTCCCGACACTTGCCTCAACGGAATTGCTCTTAACATCTTGTCCTTTCAATTTCGGGCATTCTCTTTTGTAGTGTCCTTGATCACCACATGTGAAGCATCCTTCGAGTGCAACTCCATCCAACGTATTCTTAGCATAATACTTGGAAGTCACATGTCTAGTCCGACCACAGCTGGCGCACTTTCTCCGCTCATCCTCGTGAGTCTTCTCCTCAAAATTACTCCAGCCATCCCTGGCATCATCCTTTCTAGAACGGCTAGAACTGGCTACATACGCCTTCCTCGAACTCTCAGACTTTCGCTTTCGCGAATCCCCAGATCTTGGCATGGAATGCGGATTTATTTGAATGGTCGATCCGCTGTGACGGCCAGACATCACGCATACCGTTGCCATGTCATTGCACAGGGTACCTGTCACACCCCGACCACGTAAAACAACAAAACGTGGCCGAAACGTCGGGGAGTGCTGTAACAGAATCATTGTTTCACAACCATGGATTAAACAATTTCGTTTTATTGAATTAAATGTATTACATTACATTGGAATTTGAAACAAAACGTAAACAAATAGTCTTTCATTGTTATTAAGTCACTAAGGCCTCGTCCATTACTATGTGAGCATATACAAATATCATTATCAATCATCATCAACTATGTTACCAGAAACACATGTGAAAATACGTCAGCATAAAAATGCCGGCGAGTACATAGGTTTTGTATGAGTGTCAGATTCATGGCTCATTTTACATGTTGCAATGCTTATTTGAAAACAAGCCTTATTTTGAAAAGTATAACATTGCGACAATAATTAACCGACTCAAATCAAGTTGATTATAGTTTATAAAATCTCGTAGCCATGATTCTTAACTCCAAAACATTTGTTTTAGTAAACCCAAATCGTAAATCGTTTTTGAAATAAAAACTCGAATAGTATATATATATATATATATATATATCGTTAGAAAAACCTTGTAATATGACTTTGTTTTGATAACCTTGCCCAAGTGATCTAGATAACGCAACGATATATAATGTATTAAAAGCACTTATATATAGGAAGTACCAGCGGTGTATCCACCATGATTTTGACACATTACACCCGCCCCGTTACCTAATCACTTCCCTAATCCCAACGGTTCAAACAAATTTCAAACGGTTCATGTCAATCAAACGGTTACAAACGGTTCACATAGTCAAACGGTTACAAACGGTTCACATATTCAAATAGTTACAACGGTTCACATAATCAAATAGTTAAAACGGTTCATATAATCAAACGGTTACAAACGGTTCACAAATGGTTACATACGGTTCATATAGTCAAACGGTTACAACGGTTCAAAATGTAAAACAATGTGTCCATATGCTGGATGAGCATATGCAACAAAATGTAGTATATGAAAATCAATGTGCTAGCATGTTAAGTGAACATACATAGCAAAACATAACGAAATCATGTACTAATCGTGTACTAATGAACATAGCAAGTATATGATATGAAAACATGGAAAGCATGAAAATAACAAGTAGGAACATGTGTTTCACCCCAAAATGTTTGGAAAAATTAAAAGAGGGGACTATGTACTCACTTGAGGGTGCTTAGAAGTCTTGAACAACAACCAAGCAAAGCTAGAGGGATTACGGAAATCAAACGGCACCTAATATAGGTAACTATGTAAATAACCAGACCTAAATCGGGAGATCGGATAGGATGAGGTTTCGTAAACCAAATGAGTGTTGGAACTCATATGATATGGTTTAACAAACCCTATATACTAAAATGAAACCTATTCTATGTGCTTACGACCCATTACGACTCGTTAAGATAGCTTACGCCACTTTAACACGTCGTTCGCGTAAAATGCGTTCGGACCACCTAACTAGTCCTATGATAAGTAATATATGCCTTAATATGTCTAATATTGTTGCTAAATTAGTTTAGATGTCAAAAATTAAGTTACATAGGCTTAAAATGAATTTATGTGTGAAAAGGGCATTTTGGTCATTTACCTAAGGCATATAACCTACCTATCATACAACTAACTAAACGAAGTGACCATAAGGTATAACCTCGGAAGGTTATTCCCTATACAACTATGGTCACCTAATATGTGCTTGGTCGGATCCTAATGATCGACCAAACGGGTCGAGGTCGAAAGTCTAAGCGGGTGTTTAGTCCGCTTGACTTACGACTCTACATAAGCACTAAACTAAAAAGTGACGAGTTAAACATGCTAGAATATGTTTAGTTAACTTAGAAAACAGGTTTTGATATCAAAACAAACGGTTTTGATACCCTAGAGTAGTTTGGTTACAAAATACGCGAGAATACGCATGTTGGCCGAAACTACGACTCGTCACTAAGCCTAGATAACGTGGTAATCAGTAGGTATAGTCACAAGGGACTATAACCATCGTGGTTACGCTCACGTTATGAAGTTCAAACGAAGTTTGCGTTAACCATAAATTGGTCAAAGCAAAAGTCAAACAGAGTTTGGCTTTTAAGCTAGAAAGCGATAAAAGAACGAAAGAGGACTTACAAAGGGTCCAAATAGATTTGGTTCCAAGTATTCTCAGGTAGGTAGTGAATAATCACAACCACTTAGAGAAATCTCAGACCAAATGTGCAGAAAATGGAATGAGGGCCATGCTATATATAGTTTTTTCAAAACCGTTAGGATCATTTCTTGGTAAAGAGGGAATGATCTAGGCCTTACAATTGTCAAGGAAGGATTGGGGGACTTGTTCATCACACAAACCAGCCCATAGCATGAAAAACCAGGGATTAAATCCATTGGAACAAGTGGAATGGACCAGATTCAATGTTTCTGCAATTCTGATGTACTGGGCACTTCTTACGGACTGTAAGCAAAGGTCCATACGGACCGTAAGGACCTTGCAGGTCAGCAACTTTCAAAATTGGCAGTTTTAGTCCCTGAAGCCCCAAAACTTGGTTTTTGATGCGTTTTTGACACGTTTAAGCCACGTTAACCCCATTTAAAAGCTCTAAAATGAAGTTAAAGTATAGGGAACTTAAAATATGCTCAAAAACATCTCGGATGTCGGTTCCTTTGGTCATACGGTTGCGTTGTTCGGTTAATTACGACGGAAGTCGTAACGTACGCAAAAACGATCCAAATTACGCGACGAATGGAGTTTTATCATGCCAAACACTAAAAGAAAATATTTTAATGCTTACATAAATTTTTGAATGTCCGGATATATTCAGAACGTAAAATATGCGCGAAAATGCAAACTTATGCACTTTTTGATGCTTTTAGTCCCTATTGATCAAGAAAGTTTATTTTTGCGCACCAAACACCTCAAAGCCTATTTCTAAGCTATGGAAAGGATATTTAAGGCATTTTTAACTTATGATCAAGTTCCAGAATGTTTGTTGCACTAAAAATCGACATACTTTCGCAGTTTGTCGAAATTAGTCCCTATAAGTGAATAGACTTGATTCCGGCACACCAAACCTTCTAAAACTTATTTCTAAGTTATGTAAAGGTTATTTAAGGTATGTTAAGCCTATGTCACTATTCCGGAGTGTTTGTTGCATTAAACTGGTTATATTTACACGCCAGATCACGTATAACCTTCCATAAAGCGTTTTAAAGCCCAAAATCGAACAAGAATTGATATGAGCAAACGATACACATATTTTTACAAATCCCAAGTATGAAACACAATATTTCATTGATTTGGTTTTTGTTTGATGGGCACAGGTGTCACACTCTCCCCTACTTTAGGAAATTTCGTCCCGAAATTTATTCGTAGGAGTCTGTCTGTGACTTTGTGTCAAACAATTGTCTTGCATGGAATCTACGGAGTTTATCTATTTGCGTAGAATAACCCATAAAAGATATGGAAGGCATAATCCTGTCATTTTCCTCAACGGACATTCTTCAGAAACGAAAATGAACTGACGGAGTCATTTTCAATAGATATTCTTCAGAAATGGAAAATGAACGGATAAACAAAAAGGATATTCATTTCCTCAACGGACATTCTTCAGAAACGAAAATGAACGGACAGAGTCATTTTCAACGGTTGCTTCCTTAGAAACGGAAATGCAAAGGATGATCAAACGGATATTCATTTCCTCAACGGACATTCTTCGGAAACGAAAATGAACAGACAGAGTCATTTTCAACGGTTGCTTCCTCAGAAACGGAAATGAAGGATTTAAACAAACGGATATTCATTTCCTCAACGGATAATCTTTAGAAACGAAAATGAACAGACGGAGTCATCTTCAACGGCTGCTTCATCTGAGTTGGAAATGAAGGATTAAACAAACGGATATTCATTTCCTCAACTGACATTCTTCAGAAACGAAAATGAACAGACGGAGTCATCTTCAACGGTTGCTTCATCAGAGTTGGAAATGAAGGATTAAACAAACGGATATTCATTTCCTCAACGGATAATCTTTAGAAACGAAAATGAACAGACGGAGTCATTTTCAACGGTTGCTTCATCAGAGTTGGAAATGAATTGGGTTAACTCTAGATACATGACAGAACTTGCTGTGATTTCTGTGCACTAAATTCCATAATTATGTATGCATCCATAATTACGTAATTCCTTGCACAGTCCGCTTAGTTTGTTTTGTAATGTTTAGGGGAAGAAAATCAAACCTGTGATGAGGGTGACTAGACTACCATATGGTCCTTTTAATTAGATCGACAGATGATCTTTTTAATTAGACCACCAAGGAGTCCTTTCAGCTATATCATCACATGATATTCCTAACTAGATTTTTGGATCAATCTGTTTAACTAGACCACTCAAGGGGTCTAATTATGGAGTAGTACTTTATAATCCAAGGGACTTGACTACAACGTAGAAGTCCATTAAGGATTTTAAGGTAGTACCTTTGGGTATCCTACTATGAATCCCTTATACGAAGACATGGAAGATTCTACGAGGATTTGGATAACAAAATTTGGATCACACAAAAACATAACAAAAAGAGAACATAAGAACATAATTTTTTTCTTTATTAATTGTTATTAACTTGTTATTGATTGCTATTAACTTGGCGCTGATTTGAACATGGGTATTCAAGGCATACCAGGAACCCAGTTGATGGACTTCAACGTCCTCTAGCATCTATCTGAAAAGATAGGATGATCTTCCAAAAATTCGATTTTTGATTACAAGGAATCACCGCATTCGAATTAAGGTATCCAACAATTAAGGACTTACGGGAATACCCTTAGGTACCCCATTAAGGAGTGGGTATTCATCCAGAGTTGTAACTTGCGTCTTGTACTTCGTTTTTCCTTGGAAGAAACGGGTACTTAGGATTTTTGTGGAAAACGCAAGAGATCATAAAGTGGAAGAATTTTGGGGGTAGTCTGTTCTTCAAGGAATACGGTTCCTTGATTGTCGGTATTGTAGGGGATATGTTGTTTACACATACAACCACATCAATATATGTATATTGCATTATAAAATAAAAAGATTTATTTATAAACAACAACAACTGTTTCATGGACCTTGACAACAAAAGAAAGTAATACATAAGGCTTGATTATTTCTAAACAGCGTTGTCTTCCATTCGGTCAGATGCTCATCCCAGCGCTGGATTCACATTAGCAAGCTTTGGGCAGTTTCTTCGGAAATGGCCCATCTCGCCACAGTTGAAGCAAGAACCTGGTGGAAAACGACCTTGAGCAGGATTGTTGTTCACCTGATTGGGTGCAGCTGCAGTTGGGCAAACCCTCGCTGTATGACCTATAAGTCCACAAACTTGGCATGTGCGGCACTTCACACCAGCATGATGATGTTGGCTACATTGGTTGCACAAGGGTGCAGTTCCGTTGTAGGGCTTCCTAGCAGGGGGTTAAACTTGTTGGTTGGGGATGGCTTGATCATTGTGAGCGACCACGGTGAAGTTCTAAGAAGCCTTTCGCTTCTTTGACTTCTTAGGGGATCCAGTCTGTTCATCCTTGGGCTTTGATTCCTCGATCGGTTTCTTGTCACTTTTTCAGAAAAGTTTACCTTTCCTGATCTGAGATTCAGTCAAGGTGGCGGATAGCTCAATGGCCTGTCTAACTGTAGTGGGATTACAACCAGTCACGATGTCTTGTACTGAGTCAGGGAGGCCATCAATGTACTTTTCGATTGCCTTTTCTAAAGGCGTGACCATGTTTGGGCATAACAGACTTAACTCCTCATAGCAGTCCGTGTAGGCTCGATGCTCACCGCTATCTTGCTTAAGATCGTCAAATTCTCTTTCCAAGGCCCTGATCTCGTGATGAGGACAGAATTCCTTCATCATCAGAGCTCGAAGCTCTTCCCATGTTTGAGCCAGTGCCACATCGGCACCCCTATCTCTCATCACACCGTTCCACCACGTCAAAGCTCGTTTCTCAAAGACACTAGATGCGAAATCTACCTTTCGCTCGTTTGGACATTGAACATGTCTGAGGGTGCTCTCTAAACTCTCGAACCATTGCAGAAGTGCAGTCGCTCCTTGAGTCCCAGAAAACTTTGATGGCTTAGCTGAGTTGAACGTCTTGAAGTTGCAGGGAGCATTATTATTGTTGAGAGCTTGGTTACATTGAGCAACGATGTTCGGGATTGTAGCAGTCATCTGCTGTGTAATGATAGCTGCCAGTTCTTCATTAGTCACCTGATTGTCGCGTCGTGTAGGCATTTCTAAAAGGGGAAACAAGAGAGGAAACAAGTGAAATGGAATTGGGTAAGAATAGGAGGTTACAAATACCGACGAAAAGCATGGGTGATGGTCATTTGTTTGAACCATGAAGCAAACAAACGACACACAAAGGCTGAATTAAAGTAAATAGGTCCTCATGATGTATCACGAAGACATGCTCGCCTATAAGTGGACACTCAACCCAAGAGTTCCCAGGTAAGAGTGACTGGTCCGATACTGCGGATATGTAAGAACACTCTAGCCTTAGATAGAAAACTCAGGGTACAGCCACCCACCCTTCCAGTTTGCACGTGTTCACATTATGTAGCCCTAAACTTTGACGAGAGTTTGAAAACTTTGAAGGTTCAAAACCTTATAAAAAATCATCCTAGAACAGATGATTAGTTTTCAAAGCAGATTCAAATTTATGTTCTTATTGTGGTTGTCACTTAAGGATAAGTGACGGTATCGTTTTAAAACTAAACACAAGATAACTTGTGTTAGGGTCCTAGGAAGGTTATAGTCTAGGTCAAAGCAATACTAATAACCTAATTTCCTATAACCATTGGCTCTGATACCAACTTTTCTGTCACACCCCGACCACGTAAAACAACAAAACGTGGCCGAAACGTCGGGGAGTGCTGTAACAGAATCATTGTTTCACAACCATGGATTAAACAATTTTGTTTTATTGAATTAAATGTATTACATTACATTGGAATTTGAAACAAAACGTAAACAAATAGTCTTTCATTGTTATTAAGTCTCTAAGGCCTCGTCCATTCCTATGTGAGCATACACAAATATCATCATCAATCATCATCAACTATGGTACCTGAAACACATGTGAAAATACGTCAGCATAAAAATGCCAGCGAGTACATAGGTTTTGTATGAGTTTCAGATTCATGGCTCATTTTACATGTTGCAATGCTTATTTGAAAACAAACCTTATTTTGAAAAGTATAACATTGCGACAAAAATTAACCGACTCAAATCAAGTTGATTATAGTTTATAAAATCTCGTAGCCATGATTCTTAACTCCAAAACATTTGTTTTAGTAAACCCAGATTGTAAATCGTTTTTGAAATAAAAAATCGAATAGTATATATATATATATCGTTAGAAAAACCTTGTAATATGACTTTGTTTTGATAACCTTGCCCAAGTGATCTAGATAACACAACGATATATAATGTAATAAAAGCACTTATATATAGGAAGTACCAGCGGTGTATCCACCATGCTTTTGACACATTACACCCGCCCCATTACCTAATCACTTCCTAATCCCAACGGTTCAAACAAATTTCAAACGGTTCATGTCAATCAAACGGTTCACATAGTCAAACGGTTACAAACGGTTCACATATTAAAATAGTTACAACGGTTCACATAATCAAATAGTTACAACGATTCATATAATCAAACGGTTACAAACGGTTCACAAATGGTTACATACGGTTCACATAGTCAAACGGTTACAACGGTTCAAAATGTAAAACAATGTGTCTATATGCTGGATGAGCATATGCAACAAAATGTAGTATATGAAAATCAATGTGCTAGCATGTTAAGTGAACATACATAGCAAAACATAATGAAATCATGTACTAATAGTGTACTAATGAACATAGCAAGTATATGATATGAAAACATGGAAAGCATGAAAATAACAAGTAGGCACATGTGTTTCACCCCAAAATGTTTGGAAAACAGTAAAATAGGGGACTATGTACTCACTTGAGGGTGCTTAGAAGTCTTGAACAACAACCAAGCAAAGCTAGAGGAAACACGGAAATCAAACGGCACCTAATATAGGTAACTATGTAAATAACCGGACCTAAATCGGGAGATCGGATAGGATGAGGTTTCGTAAACCAAATGAGTGTTGGAACTCATATGATATGGTTTAACAAAGCCTACATACTAAAATGAAACCTATTCTAAGTGCTTACGACCCATTACGACTCGTTAAGATAGCTTACACCACTTTAACACGTCGTTCGCGTAAAATGCATTCGGACCGCCTAACTAGTCCTATGATAAGTAATATATGCCTTAATATGTCTAATATTGTTGCTAAATCAGTTTAGATGTCAAAAATTAAGTTACATAGGTTTAAAATGAATTTATGTGTGAAAATGGCATTTTGGTCATTTACCTAAGGCATATAAACTACCTATCATACAACTAAGTAAACGAAGTGACCATAAGGTATAACCTCGGAAGGTTATTCCCTATACAACTATGGTCACCTAATATGTGCTTGGTCAGATCCTAATGATCGACCAAACGGGTCGAGGTTGAAAGTCTAAGCGGGTGTTTAGTCCGCTTGACTTACGACTCTACACAAGCACTAAACTAAAAAGTGACGAGCTAAACATGCTAGAACATGTTTAGTTAAGTTAGAAAACAGGTTTTGATATCAAAACAAACGGTTTTGATACCCTAGAGTAGTTTGGTTACAAAATACGTGAGAATACGCATTTTGGCCGAAACTACGACTCGTCACTGAGCCTAGATAACGTGGTAATCACTAGGTATAGTCACTAGGGACTATAACCATCGTGATTACGCTCACGTTATGAAGTTCAAACGAACTTCACGTTGACCATAAACTGGTCAAAGCAAAAAGTCAAACAGAGTTTGACTTTTAAGCTAGAAAGCGATAAAAGAACGAAAGAGGACTTACAAAGGGTCGAAATAGATTTGGTTCCAAGTATTCTCAGGTAGGTAGTGAATAATCACAACCACTTAGAGAAATCTCAGACCAAATGTGCAGAAAATGGAATGAGGGCCATGCTATATATAGTTTTCGCAAAACCGTTAGGATCATTTCTTGGTAAAGAGGGAATGATCTAGGCCTTACTTATCAAGGAAGGATTGGGGGACTTGTTCATCACACAAGCCAGCCCATAGCATGAAAAACCAGGGATTAAAACCATTGGAACAAGTGGAATGGACCAGATTCAATGTTTCTGCAATTCTGATGTACTGGGCATTTCTTACGGACCGTAAGCAAAGGTCCATAAGGACCTTGCAGGTCAGCAACTTTCAAAATTGGCAGTTTTAGTCCCTGAAGCCCCAAAACTTGGTTTTTGATGCGTTTTTGACACGTTTAAGCTCCGTTAACCCAATTTCAAAGCTCTAAATGAAGTTAAAGTATAGGGAACTTAAAATATGCTCAAAAACATCTCGGATGTCAGTTCGTTTGGTCGTACGGTTGCGTTGTTCGGTTAATTACGACGGAAGTCGTAACGTACGCAAAAACGATCCAAATTACGCGACGAATGGAGTTTTATCATGCCAAACACTAAAATAAAATATTTTAATGCTTACATAAGTTTTTGGATGTTCGGATATATTCAGAACGTAAAATATGCGCGAAAATGCAAACTTATGCACTTTGTGACGCTTTTAGTCCCTATTGATCAAGAAAGTTTATTTTTGCGCACCAAACACCTCAAAGCCTATTTCTAAGCTATGGAAAGGATATTTAGGGCATTTTTAACTTATGATCAAGTTCTGGAATTTTTGTTACAGTACAAATCGACATACTTTCGCAGTTTGTCGAAATTAGTCCCTGTAAGCGAATAGACTTGATTTTGGCACACCAAACCTTCCAAAACTTATTTCTAAGTTATGTAAAGGTTATTTAAGGTATGTTAAGCCTATGTCACTGTTATGGAGTGTTTGTTGCATTAAACTGGTTATATTTACGCGCCAGATCACGTATAACCTTCCAGAAAGCGTTTTAAAGCCCAAAATCGAACAAGAATTGATATGTGCAAACGATACACATATTTTTACAAATCCCAAGTATGAAACACAATATTTCATTGATTTGGTTTTTGTTTGATGGGCACAGGTGTCACAGTACCAGTAAATGATCTTGGGTTACAACCCTTGGATTGTTTTATGTGTACATCTATGTGCTGTTCACAAAGTTATGAAAAATCAGGATTACACTCCGATTATGCAACAACACAGGAACTACTAAAACTTTCAGATCATTATATCACCTGAAGGGTTTCCGATCTATGTCCCACCAAAACCATGCCCATGAGCATCACGTCCACGTTCCTGGACATTATTTTGGTTAGCATCGCGCTATTCCATGGCAGTATTAACGTGTTAGGCTAGGAGTTATGCCAATTCTTCCAGGGTAATAGGTAGTCCGGAACCATATCTCGCTTTTGGCGACATTTTGTCGTTTCTATTATTACAACATAATATCAATATAAGACGATTTCCCCAAAAGAATTCAATCATTAAATGCTAGTGGACCAAACATTGCACATGTATAATATCCACATTTTAATGAGAACAATTTTTATGCCAAAAGGAACTCATTTGATATTTATACCAGAAATTTACAAGGCTTGTTTTTAGTACGAAGACTAATCAAAATTTGGCATGTCTACATCAACACCCTCAACAAGCCTATATGAAATTTCCTCCTAAATATCTGAAAAGTTGGCATACAAGCCATAAATAGGGTTCATCAAATGAGACATACAAAACAAACAACAGAAACAACCAAAAACTAACGCTTCAATTCCTGGAAGTCCAACATCTTCCTAACTAGCTCTTCTAGCTCATCATAATAGTCCATCTGTCCCTCTGAGTCCTTTATCGTCTCCATGCCTCCGCGTAATGTGGGGAACTAACGATCATAGTGTGAGCGATTGACCCACACCCCTTTTCTGCCTCTTCAAAGTGGACGTTGTCTCAACTCTCGAAGTCGATGCGATCTCTCTAATGGGTCGAGTCCTCTTCCTACGACGGGTGTAGACTTAAAAGAGGTGTAGCATAACACGTGACTCGAGTAGCAGAATAAACAATTCTGTAATGACGGGCGAAAGAATCTCAAGTGTAGGCTCGACAATATCAATGAGCAGGTCTACTAATGGCTCTATAGGCCGAGACGTGACATATCGTAACCGTACAAAGAAAGTCTGTGATCAACGTGAATAGTAACACATAAGGCCTAAATAAACAGATAATCACGTATGCACATAAACACTTAATGGTTTTCATACATGATAAAATTTTTCCATGTTTATTTAAAAATTTTGGCTTCGAGAATTTTGGACTTTAAATCTCAAAATTCTTCGGTTGAAGTCAAGTGATTTTCTCCGAAAACTTCTAGTTCGCTAACAACCAATGGCTCTGATACCAACTTCTGTCACACCCCAAAATACGTCGCAGCGGAATATAAAACGTAGTGGTGACGGAAGCTGGTGCCCATTTCTATCTTGATGTTTGATGCATTATGTCACACCATGACCACGTAAAACAACAAAACATGGCGGAAACGTCGGGGAGTGTTGTAACAGAATCATTGTTTCACAACCATGGATTAAATAATTTTGTTTTATTGAATTATTGAACTCATTGTTTTATTACAAATCAGATAAATACAATATTATCTTTCAAGTTTTAAAGTTGCTAAGGCACGAGTCCATCCTATGTATAGCATGCACCAACAATCATCACATAACAGCACCTGAAACATGTGTAAAAATAGGTACGTCAGCATAAAAATGCCTGTGAGATACATATGTTTTATTATAATAGGATTCATGACTTATAAGTTTTAGAAAAATATTTAATCAAAAATAGTCATGAACCTTAAAATATTTTCTTTTATAAATCATACTAAAATTTATAAGAAATCAGATGATATAACAGAATAATGCATAAATAAATAATTAAGTAAAACGAGTTTATATAAAATATGTTGTTTGTAAAACAACATTTTGATAAAAAGGTTTGTAATATATATAAAAATATACTTTGGTTTTAAGAAAGTCGATTAAGTAATATATTAATATATATTTCAGTTCCAAAATCGTTAAACAAATAGTATATTAAATATACTTTAGTAGTCAAAATAATAATTTTCAGTAGTATATCAAAAGTATACTTTGGTTTTATTAATAACATATTAAACTATGCTTTGGTTTTATAAATAACATATTAAACTATGTTTTGGTTTTATAAATAACATATTAAACTATGTTTTGGTTTTATAAATAACATATCAAACTATGTTTTATTAATTAACAAAATATATGTTGGTTTTGTACAATATCACACATGAGAGTATATCAAACTATACTTTTGGGAGTATAACAAAATATACAATAAAAATGTGATTTAAGAATTCAACCAAACCTAGTGCATCAAAATACACCTAGGAGACTATAGAAATACCACGAAGGCAATCCCTATTTGAATAAAATATCGGTTTCTGACATTCCATGACAACAGGAATGGGGTGTCAAATCCTATAGCGCTATATCATACTGCCAACCGGTCTGGTGAACATAAAATAAGTACTATCCAACAATTAATTTTATAATCTTTGAAAAATTAGAGTTTAAACCATAAATAATCATTCAGTTTATCAAAAGATAAGTACTAATATGTATAATCAATTATACTTTCGAAATCATGAACATAACAATTAGGTACACATGCTTCACCCCAAAACATTGAAAACAGTAAAAGAGGGGACTATGTACTCACTTGAGAGTGCTTAGGAGTCTTGAACAACTACCAAGCAAGCTAGAGGGATCACGGAAATCAAACGGCACCTAATATAGGTAACTAAGTAAATAAAACGGACCTAAATCGGGAGATCAGATAGGATGAGGTTTTGTAAACCAAATGAGCATTGGAACTCATATGACATGGTTTAACAAAGCCTACATACTAAAACGGAACCTATCCTATGTGCTTACGACCCATTACGACTCGTTTAGGTAGCCTATGCTACTTTAACGCATCGTTCGCGTAAAACACGTTCGGACTGCCTAACTAGTCCTATGATAAGTAAAATATGCCTTAACATGTCTAATATTGTTGCCAAATCAGTTTAGATGTCAAAAATTATGTTACATATGCTTTAAAATGAATTTTGGCACAAAAAGGGCATTTTGGTAATTTTCCTAAGGCATATAAACTACCTATCATACAACTAACTAAACGAAGTGACCATAAGGTATAACCTCGGAAGGTTATTCCCTATACAACTATGGTCACCTAATGTGTTTCGTCGGATCCTAAGGATCGACCAAACGGGTCGGGTTCGAAAGTATAAGCGGTTGTTTAGACCGCTTACCTTACGACCCTACATAAGCACTAAACCTAAACCGACGAGCTAAACATGTTAAAACATGTTTAACGAATTTAGAAAATAGGTTTGGTATCAAAACAAACGGTTTTGACACCTAAAAGTAGTCTGGTTACAAAATACGCAAGAATAAGCATTTTGGCCGAAACTACGACTCGTCACTACACCTAAACAATGTGGTAATCAGTAGGTATAGTCACTAGGGACTATAACCATCGTGATTACGCTCACGTTGCGAAGTTCAAACGAACTTCGTGTTGACCATAAACTGGTCAATGCAGAAAGTCAAACAAAGTTTGACTTTTGTGCTAAAAACGCATAAAAGAACGAAAGAGGACTTACAACGGGTCCAAGCAATGGAGTCTTGATCCGATTATTCTCAGTTATGAAGTGCAAAGCACCTCAACTTAGAGATCAATCAGATCAAGTGTGAGTTGCAACAATGAATGGGTGGGGTATTTATAGGAAAACCAAGACCATTAGGATCGTTTCTTTAAAAACGTGCTTCGATCTAGGACGTCCAAGTGTGCCCCCTGTTTTGTAATACCTTGGGCACTCCAAAACAGCCCCTAGAATGCATAAAAACCATTTGCAAGTGTGTGGAACAGCTCGAACAAGCTGTTTTTAAGTTTCTGCACATCTGGCAGTTTTAGGCGGCCGGCGTAAGATTCAGTGAAGGCCTTACGTCCCAGGCCTAGCAAACTTTGGCAGAAATGTCAAAACAGGTCCCTGCACTTGAAAAACATGCATTTTGATGCATTTTTGGCACGTTTAAGCCCCGTTAACCTCATTTCAAGGCTCTAAAATGAAGTTAAAGTATAGGGAACTTAAAGTATGCTCAAAAAAATTTCGGATGTTGGTTCATTTGGTCGTACGGTTGCGTTGTTCGGTTAATTACGACGGAAGTCGTAACGAACGCAAAAACGATCCAAATTAAGCGACGAATGGAATTATATCATGCCAATCACTAAAATAAAATATTTTAATGATTACATAAATTTTTGGATGTCCGGATATATTCAAAATGTAAGATATGCGTGAAAATGCAAACTTATGCACTTTTTGACGCTTTTAGTCCCTATTGATCAATAAGTTTATTTTAGTGCACAAAACTCCTCAAAGCCTATTTCTAAGCTATGTAAAGGATATTTAGGGCATATTTAACTTATGATCAAGTTCCGGAATGTCCGTTACAGTACGAATCGACATACTTTCACAGTTTGTCGAAATTAGTCCCTGTAAGCGAATAAACTTGATTTCGCCACACCAAACCTTCCAAAACTTATTTCTAAGTTATGTAAAGGTTATTTAAGGTAGGTTAAGCCTATGTCACTATCCCGGAGTGTTTGTTGCATTAAACTGGTTATATTTACGCATCAGTTCGTGTATAACCTTCTAGAAAGTGATTTAGGGCTCGAAATCGATCAAGAATTGAAATGTGCAAACGATACACATATTTATACAAATCCCAAGTATGAAATACAATATTTCATTGGTTTGGTATTTTTTTGATGGTTGAAGTGACACAGGTGTCACAGTCTCCCCTACTTTAGGAAATTTCGTCCTGAAATTTAATTTTAGAGGAAACTTGTGAAGACAACTGTGATGGTTTCGCTTTCGAATGAATTCCTCAAACCCTAAGTAAAACTCTGGGCCGTGATTGGATTCTTAGCAAAATTGTCAACCGTCAAAGTGAAGTCCTTGTAGTAACAAAACATGGAGTTTCGAACTACGGACAGAAGAACGTTTCTTATGAATACTTATCATAGGAAACTTGTGTGTGCTTGAAATCAGAATTGGAGAGTGTAAGATAAATGACATTGGTCAAGGTCCAGGACTTCTAGTAACTTAAATAACATTACGTTCGCAATGTAATAAGGAACACTTATATATAGGAAGTACCAGCGGCGTATCCACCATGCCCTTTGTACATTATTCCCGTATCGTTATTCTTGTCACTATAGGTCTTAACACATGACAAAACTTGATGTGGTTTCTGTGCACTGAATTCCATAATTATGTATGCATCCATAATTACATAATTCCTTGCATAGTCCGCACAGTTCATTTCATAATGCGTAGGGAAAAAAATCAATTGAATAAACATAATGTGACTTGATTAGACCACCAGAGGATCTTTTTAACTAGATCAATGAACAATCTTTTTAACTAGATCAACACATGATCTCCATAACTAGACCGTTGTACGATCTCCTTAAATAGACCACTTAAGGGATCTTTTCAATTATATCATCACATTATATTTCTAACCAGATTTTTAAATCAATCTGTTTAACTAGACCACTCAAGGGGTCTAATTATGGAATAGTACTTCATAACCCAAGGGACTTAACTTCAACATAGAAGTCCATTAAGGATTTAAGATAGTACGTTCAGATATCCTTCTATGAATCCCTTATACGAAGATATGGAAGATTCTACGAGGATTTGGATATTGAAGATAGAATTTTGGATCACAAAAACATAAAGAAAACGCAAAACATATAAGAAAACACATAAGCACATAATCACATAATTGTTTAACTTTTAAATTTGTTAATTTTCTTGTTTAATTAAGCACACGAGTATTCATAGCACACCAGGAATCCAATCCGTGAATTCCGTGTGGCACTTTATACATCTTTAAGAATCTAACTATGAAGATAGGAAGATCTTAATAGGAATTCATCTTTGTTTCTTAAAAAGAAACGAGTATTTAAGAATTTTTTTTGGGAGATCACAAGTGATCATAAAAATGACAGAACCACACGAGTAGTTTGTCTTGGTGTCAGCATCATAACGTTGCATCAAACATTCACACAATCGTATCAGTTTCGCAAAATAAAAATTGAAACAACAAATTTTATTTATATAACAACTGAGTCGATTCAACATCAAAAGATAACAACCAAGGAATTTCAAAAACTAATTGTTCACTGCTGCATCGTTGCCCAAGTTCGCCTCATTGATGTTAAACACTCGTCCACGCGCTGGATTTGCGTTAACAAGTCTTGGGCAATTGTTTCTGTAGTGAGTAAGATCACCACAGTTATAACATGACCCAGGTGGGAACCGTGCTTGGCCAGCAGCAGGATTTGCAGCAGCTTGGTTTGCATAACGGCAGGTATCGACCAAATGTCCCAATCGCCCATAGTGGGTACATTTGTGACATTGCACTTGCCCCAGATGATGACGGTTGCATTTGTTGCATAAAGGTGCGGTACCAACATAATTTTACCTTTTGCGAGGTTGGGCTGGCTGGTTTGGTGCAACCTGATTGTCTTGAGCAGTTATGGCAAAATTTTGAGAAGCCTTGCGCTTCTTCTTCTTGGGTGTCTCGGCCTGTTTTCCCTTCGGTTCATTTTGAGCAGTCTTGTCAGATGGTCTTGGGTCGCCTTTTCGAGAAAGCTTACCCTTCCTGGTATGGGATTCAGTCAGGGTGGCAGACAGTTCTATGGCCTGTCTGATGGTAGTAGGATTGCTGCCAGTAACGATATCCAGAACTAAGTCAGGAAGACCATCAATGTACTTTTCAATCGCCTTCTCCACAGGCGTAACCATAGCAGGACATAATAGGCTCAGCTCCTCAAAACGGTCAGTGTAGGCTCGACGTTCACCACTGTCTTGCTTCAAATCGTCGAATTCTCTTTCCAATGCTCTAAGCTCATGACGAGGACAAAACTCTTTCATCATTAGAGCTCGAAGCTCCTCCCAAGTTTTAGCTAGTGCCACACCGGCACCCCTATCATGCATCACCCCGTTCCACCATGTAAGAGCACGCTTTTCAAACATGCTGGATGCAAACTCAACCTTACGCTCATTCAGACATTGCACATGCCTGAATGTGCTCTACAAACTTTCAAACCATTGCAGGAGCGCGGTTGTTCCTTGAGTCCCAGAAAACTTCAAAGGTTTCGCAGAGTTGAAGGTCTTGAAATTACACTGAGCATTGTTGTTGTTGTTGTATATCTGATGGATCTCGGTTACTAGGCCCGAAAGCACAGCAACCATTTGCTGAGCGACAAGGGCTGTGACTTCTTCATTAGTTTGGGGTTGTGCTTCTCGTCGAGGAGGCATTTTCAAAAAAAGAACAAGAAAACATGAGGGAAACAAGTGAAATGGCATTGGGTAAGAATAGGATGTTACAATTACCAACCAAAAGGCATAGGTGATGGTCATTTGTTCGAACCACGAAGCGAACAAATGACATACAAAAGGTGAATCAAAGTAAATAGGTCTTCATAATGTATCGCGAAGACATGCTCGCCTATAAGTGGACACTCACCCCAAGAGTTCCCAGGTAAGAGTGACTGGTCCGATACTGCGGATTTGTACGAACACTCTAGCCTTAGACAGAAGACTCAGGGTACAGGCACCCACCCTTCCAGTTTGCACGTGTTCACATTATTTAGACCCAAACTTTGACGAGATTTTGAAAACTTAGAAGGTTCAAAACCTAGTAATCAATCATCCTAGAACAGATGATTGGTTTTCAAAGCGGATTCAAAATTTGTGTTCTTATTGTGGTTGTCACCTAAGGATAAGTGACGGTATTGTTTTAAAACTAAACACAAGATAACTTGTGTTAGGGTCCTAGGAAGGTTATAGTCTAGGTCAAAGCATTACTAATAACCTAATTCCCTAAAAGCATTGGCTCTGATACCAACTTTTCTGTCACACCCCGACCACGTAAAACAACAAAACATGCCGGAAACGTCGGGGAGTGTTGTAACAGAATCATTGTTTCACAACCATAGATTAAATAATTTCGTTTTATTGAATTATTGAACTCATTGTTTTATCACAAATCAGATAAATACAATATTATCTTTCAAGTTTTAAAGTCGCTAAGGCACGAGTCCATCCTATGTATAGCATGCATCAACAATCATCACATAACAACACCTGAAACATGTGTAAAAGTAGGTACGTCAGCATAAAAATGACTGTGAGATACATAGGTTTTATTATAATAGGATTCATGACTTATAAGTTTTAGAAAAATATTTAATAAAAAATAGTCATGAACCTTAAAATATATTCTTTTAAAAATCATACTAAAATTTATAAGAAATCAGATGATATAACAAAATAATGCATAAATAAATAATTAAGTAAAATGAGTTTATATAAAATATGTTGTTTGTAAAAAAACATTTTGATAAAAAGGTTTGTAATATATATAAAAAATATACTTTGGTTTTAAGAAAGTCGATTAAGTAATATATTAATATATATTTCAGTTCCAAAATCGTTAAACAAATAGTATATTAAATATACTTTAGTCGTCAAAATAATAATTTTCAGTAGTATATCAAAAGTATACTTTGGTTTTATTAATAACATATTAAACTATGTTTTGGTTTTATAAATAACATATTAAACTATGTTTTGGTTTTATAAATAACATATCAAACTATGTTTTATTAATTAACAAAATATATGTTGGTTTTGTACAATATCACACATGGGAGTATATCAAACTATACTTTTGGGAGTATAACAAAATATACAATAAAAATGTGATTTAAGAATTCAACCAAACCTAGTGCATCAAAATACACCTAGGAGACTATAGAAATACCACGAAGGCAATCCCTATTTGGATAAAATATCGGTTTCTGACAGTCCATGACAACAGGAATGGGGTGTCAAATCCTATAGCGCTATATCATACTACCAACCGGTCTGGTGAACATAAAATAAGTACTATCCAACAATTAATTTTATAATCTTTGAAAAACTAGAGTTTAAAACATAAATAATCATTCAGTTTATCAAAAGATAAGTACTAATATGTATAATCAATTATACTTTCGAAATCATGAACATTACAATTAGGTACACATGCTTCACCCCAAAACATTGAAAACAGTAAAAGAGGGGATTATGTACTCACTTGAGAGTGCTTATGAGTCTTGAACAACTTCCAACCGCCTAACTAGTCCTATGATAAGTAAAGTATGCCTTAACATGTCTAATATTGTTGCCAAATCAGTTTAGATGTCAAAAATTATGTTACATATGCTTTAAAATGAATTTTGGCGTAAAAGGGCATTTTGGTAATTTTCCTAAGGCATATAAACTACCTATCATACAACTAACTAAACGAAGTGACCATAAGGTATAACCTCGGAAGGTTATTCCCTATACAACTATGGTCACCTAATGTGTTTGGTCAGATCCTAACGATCGACCAAATGGGTCGGGTTCGAAAGTATAAGCGGTTGTTTAGACTGCTTACCTTACGACCCTACATAAGCACTAAACCTAAAGCGACGAGCTAAACATGTTAAAACATGTTTAACGAATTTAGAAAACAGGTTTGGTATCAAAACAAACGGTTTTGATACCTAAAAGTAGTTTGGTTACAAAATACGCAAGAATACGCATTTTGGCCGAAACTACGACTCGTCACTACACCTAAACAACGTGGTAATCAGTAGGTATAGTCACTAGGGACTATAACCATCGCGATTACGCTCACGTTGACAAGTTTGAACGAAATTCGTGTTGACCATAAACTGGTCAATGCAGAAAGTCAAACAGAGTTTGACTTTCGTGCTAAAGACGCATAAAAGAATGAAAGAGGACTTACAACGGGTCCAAGCAATGGAGTCTTGATCCAATTATTCTCAGGTATGAAGTGAAAAGCACCTCAACTTAGAGATCAATCAGATCAAGTGTGAGTTGCAACAATGAATGGGTGGGGTATTTATAGGAAAACCAAGACCGTTAGGATCGTTTCTTGAAAAAGGTGCTTAGATCTAGGCCGTCCAAGTGTGCCCCCTGTTTTGTAATACCTTGGGCACTCCAAAACAGCCCCTAGAATGCATAAAAACCATTTGCAAGTGTGTGGAACAGCTGGAACAAGCTGTTTTCAAGTTTCTTCACATCTGGCAGTTTTAGGCGGCCGGCGTAAGAATCAGAGAAGGCCTTACGCACCAGGCCTAGCAAACTTTGGTAGAAATGTCAAAACAGGTCCCTCCACTTGAAAAACATGCATTTTGGGGTGTTGGGGCTCTTCACCGTGGGTAATCACCGCCAGGCAGCTATGGGGCTAAGCTAGCCTGCGGAGTTGCAATACTCCGGTGGATGGGAGGTCCGTGCAACTACCCCCCCCCCCCCACATGAAAAACATGCATTTTGATGCATTTTTTGGCACGTTTAAGCCCCGTTAACCTCATTTCAAGGCTCTAAAATGAAATTAAAGTATAGGGAACTTAAAGTATTCTCAAAAACATCTCGGATGTCGGTTCATTTGGCCGTACGGTTGCGTTGTTCGGTTAATTACGACGGAAGTCATAACGAACGCAAAAACGATCCAAATTAAGCGACGAATGGAATTATATCATGCCAATCACTAAAATAAAATATTTTAATGATTAAATAAATTTTTGGATGTCCAGATATATTCAGAACGTAAGATATGCCCGAAAATGCAAACTTACGCAATTTTTGACGCTTTTAGTCCCTATTGATCAATAAGTTTATTTTAGTGCACAAAACACCTCAAAGCCTATTTCTAAGCTATGTAAAGGATATTTAGGGCATATTTAACTTATTATCAAGTTCCAGAATGTCCATTACAGTACGAAGCGGCATACTTTCGCAGTTTGTCGAAATTAGTCCCTGTAAGCGAATAAACTTGATTTCGCCACACCAAACCTTCCAAAACTTATTTCTAAGTTATGTAAAGTTTATTTAAGGTAGGTTAAGCCTATGTCACTATTCCGCAGTGTTTGTTGCATTAAACTGGTTATATTTACGCATCAGTTCGCGTATAACCTTCCGAAAGCGATTTAGAGCTCGAAATCGATCAAGAATTGATATGTGCAAACGATACACATATTTATACAAATCCCAAGTATGAAATACAATATTTTATTGGTTTGGTATTTGTTTGATGGTTGAAGTGACACGGGTGTAACACATTATAGTGTTGGACATTATTACTTTTTTAAAACGTAGATTTTAAACTTAACGTCCCAAAACACGACATGAGCATGACATAATAAAGTAGTCTTTGATCCTCACGGATCGTATTACATGTTCCCAGAAAGTTTAAAGATTAGTCCAACATTTTAAGTGACAAAACATGTATCAACAAACACAAGATACACCATAATTCCCGAAGCCGAACTCAAGTACCTGTAGAACACGTTAAAATCAAGTGTCAACACAAAGGAAGGTGAGTTCACGTATTCACATACAAACATTATTATTCCAAAGGAAAACTTTCTGATTATGTGTTTATTTGAAAACATCCATAAAATTTTAGAAAGTCCATTTTACTTCCTTAATAAAATCCATGGGCCTTCCGTCGGTTCATCAATCCGACAACTGTAATATATATTGCCCAGGTTTTGTATATTAAATTATTGCGTCAATTTTCAGACTCGTATGTTAGCTAGATGATACAAACTATATATTAACCATACAGGGATAATCAAAGCTAGACAATAAACAGAATTTAAAGTAGTCGTTTGACTTGACACGGGGCGACCGGTCACGACGGGGTTATCAACCCGATAGATCTACCAACAATTTATCGCGTGCAATACTTAAAGGATTAAACAACATCATGGGCGCAGGGTCCTCTTGAAGGACAATATGATGTCTACCTCACGTAGAATATATATATCCTACTAATATGACAATTTAATACACGACGTTGTACGAATTCCCCTGACACTCCATCATTTGAGACCCAGTTAAGAATTCGTCCCCAACTGTACGGTCAGGTTTCGCTTAGGAAATACCGTACTTTCAATATTCATTCATCAAAAAATGTTTTACTTTAAGACATATGACTTATCAAATCTCATATATTTTCAACAAAAATATATTTTATATTAAAAGGTAAGTTTTATTTCGAAAACATTATTAAACCCTTTTATTGACGTATTCTACCCCCAAAATATATACAAAGCAGTAAAAAGAGGGGTTTAGTGACACTCACCTTTGGGTGCGTATTTTAAATAGCGCAATCCCAGATATTGATTTCTACACGTCCTATTATATATATAGGAATGATTTTAAATCAATATTCGTAACACAAAAATCCTAAGTTTCTCCGTTTCTTAGAATTATCACATAACTTTAAGATTTTCTTGAAAAGTTGTCATTTTTTATTATGTTGGCACGTTAATATATACATATATGAGTCCATATATATATATGTATATTTATGATTTTGCGACTTGAACGATTTTATTGCTGACCATTATTGTGTAAATCCGTTAACTCTCCCGTTTATACGCAATATATCTACGATTTGCGCGTCGTAATATATACACATAAACGTTTACATAATTTAACACCGAAGCATGCAAAATCTTGTTCACTTATCCATTTTGTCATTTTTAAAGCAAATATACATAAAATATTTATATGTATCAAATTTTATGCTCGACAAACAGGTTACACATTTAACGCAATTTTTACCGTTTCTACCGCACAAAACGCACAAATATACATGCATAAGCTAGATTTCTAATATCATGTTAAAAACTAAACATATTTTCACATTCTCATGTCTAAATCATATAACACATTTTAACACATAAGATTCACCCAAAATTTTACCTATACTAGTGTATATCAAAAAATGCGTATTTTAGCGATTCGGTAACGGTTTCGGGCGTCGGAAGTCACGTATGACCAACCAAACACCAAGTAAACTTAAAATTAGTTAAAATAATCATTTTTAAACTAAAAATATCAGTTTACTTACTGATCTAAATCAGTTTTATAAAAATCACTCGAAAAGCCGATTTTTGACCGTTTTAACGCATAGTTTTGCGTTAAACGTTACTATAATCATCCCAACTCGAAACGACTTGATATTATAACACAATACATGTTATTTACTGATAAAATAGTGGTTATAATCAGATTAGTGCAGTTTTTGTATAAGTCACTTAAATCATGCGATTTCACGTATTTTACAACTTTTAATGCACCAAGTACAACATGCAAAGCTAGCAAACATTATGACAAAGTTATATGTCACTAAACACTTTAAAATAACTTTATTTTTAGTGTTTATAATCTGATTAAAACTGATTTTTACTAAATCATACTTAAATCACCTTTTTATGATCACATATCATTATGCATTTTCAAGTAAATGCATCTAATGCACTCATACAACATCATCATCATCTTTTATGTTCTAATCATACTCAAGAACACATTTATATCATGTTTTTACATAACTCAACCTATATCATCAATCATCACATAATCTTTCATGCATGTATTCTATCATTCAAGCATCATATTATTCAAGAATCACTCAACCAAAAATCAAAACACAATCACATGTACATACATATATACCTACGGCTACACACACATACATATTCATCCATTTTTTATTTATTCAAAAACCCATTTGTCTTTAGTTTCAAGGTAATGCTTAAATACAAGAACAAGAGAAACTTTTATCATCATCAACCTCATTAAAATGAAAGAACATGTATAAAATAAATAAATTATATACCTTCCAAGAATATAAATGGGTTTTTGACAATGGTTTTTGTGATAGGAAGCTTGCATCTTCTTAAAAACTTCATGGTTTAATCTTCAAACATTTGAAGGATCTTGAAAAGGCTTAAATCTTCAAAGTTATGTTAGAAACTCAAAAATGGGATAACATGTATGTGTGTACGGTTAGGGTGAGAGAATTAGGGGGGGGGGGGTAATTGAAATTTGTGGCCTTGAAAATGATTAGTGTCATATATGCATGTATTTTAAATGGTGAAGGTTATGCACATTCTACACTTGTCAAATTGAGAAATATCCAAGAAAAGGTGGACATCTCTTGGCCGCCCACATGTCCCCTCTCACATGCACATGCATATATATACATATATATATATATATTATGTATTTGTTAAAAACATGTATTTAACTGGATACCGGGTATTTTATCTAGCGTTTTAATCCCGTTTTAGTACGGTTTAAATTATTTTTATCACTCTATAAAAATAATCTCACCAAAAAATTATTGAACAATATTTTGTTAGCCTAGACTGGCTACGTTGCCAGTATTTGGCTGTATGCACGCCTTGCTGCGCAGTACACGTTTAAAATCGCAAAAATAGGGATTTATGCGTTTTTATTTATTTTTATCATTTCTAAGTAATAACTCATCAAATTATTACTAAAATGATTATCAGTTGCCTTGACAGGCTGTGTTGACAGTATTTTGTCGGTACACGCGCTGCATCACGTGGTACGTGCTTAAACTCAAAAAATAGAGTTTCTTAGCATTTTAAATTATTTTTCCTCACGATTATGATTGAAATTATTACTCTAATCATAACATACTATTTTTAGGATTTTAACACTGATCGGGTGGTCACCGATGTTCGTTTCGCATTTTAACTGTTTCGCGATAAGCGTTTATCTTATCGTTGCCAACATAATTTTTACCCAGGTTTAAATTTACGAACTCAATAAATTCCACATATAAACATCATATCCAGTCAAATACAACCCTGTTACCTATTCAAAACACATGTTAGGATTGTACGGTACGGCCTGAAAAGCCGGGTGTCACATGAAAGAACTTTTTCTCTATCCTTTGCAAGTTCAAGCCAAAGATCTAGTTCCGATATGTCTGGTAAGGACATTAGTATACATGAAAAAAATTAATTTATAAATATTCAAGAGTTAAGTTTTTCCCCCTTTTATGTAGCACCGGTCAAAGTTCCAGAAGTCTTTGATCTCGATGGGTTGGATAGCTATCCTGATCCTATCCCGGTGAAGAAAGAGCCAAGCCCTAAAGCAACTACGTCATCCAAGCCCACCGGTTCGAAAGCTGCTACCACCCCTAAGCCTCCTCGAGCTACCAAGACACGTGCTTCCAGTGCCCGTAAGAGAAAGGAAATGGACTCTCCTGCTACCTCTGAGACCTTTCCTTACGAGAACTATGAATTCAATGAAGCCAGCTGGTTCATGACTTCATTCCTCAATCAGGTAAACACTTCCATCTGGTGTCCTGCACATATATGTTGAATTATTATCCTAAACAGCTTATATATATATATATATGTTGATACCTGAATTCCTGATTGCAGGGCCTCGAGTGTCTCATGCACTTATACGAAGAAGCCTGTGGGCTCAACAAATTACTGGAGGTCAAGCTGAAGAAGGCCGAAGTCACCATCACTGATCAAGGAATGATTGCCGCTGCTAAATCCCAGCATTACGAAGACAAATTCAAGGCGATGACCCAGGAGCATCAAGCTGCTATCAACAAGGCTAACCAGGATGCTCAAGCCAAGCTAGACGCCGCCCATCTTCAATACCAGCAGGATATGAATTCTTATCGGGATGGCCTCAAAGGATCCGTCGTAATTTCCCTTCTTCAAGCCAGGTTAAGGATGGCCTATGAGGCCAAAGCCTTGGGCTTTAATGCCCCTACTGGAATGTGAACGCTTGGGAGGCGAAATTAAAGGATCTCGGAGGTAGTCTGTTAGTGCATTCATCTGTCGTCTTCGTCTTATGTCGAGTCTCGAATACATTGCGGTTCGGATCAAGCATGATGTCATCCTTATTAATGACGACATCATACCAATGACATCACAAGTCTACAACATTCACCCAAATCAGATATAAGGATTCGCTTGAAGACAAATTATGTTGATTTCACAAGAAGACAAAATAGATGCACGTTTGAATATTAATTGTAATTTAGTGATTTCGTTCCTAGCATTAGTGGATGATTTCGCTCCTAGCTTCATGAAGGTGATTCCGCCCGGAATCTAAAGTTTTGATTCCGCTCCTATAGTCCCGTGTCATTTCGGGCGGAATCAGACCTCTATATATAGGTCACCTATGAGCGAAATCAGTAACTCAGACCTTGTATTCCATACCGAAGTGCTGCCGGTGTGAAGATCGATTGTAAACAACGTTTATTCAATACAATTAGTGATTTTAGTGAAGATCAAGCTGTTTCTACGTCAGTTACTTGTTTTCCGCACCTGTAACTGATTAAAACTCCTCTGAAAAGACTCGTTCAGGTCTGTATACGATCCTAAAATTGGTATCAGAGCTCAGGAGGAGGAGTTCTGCAGAGATTAGCTGGATTTCATCGATATTTCTATATTCTACACCTTCTTTCATCAGTTCAGGAAGAGTTAACGGTCAAAACCGGTTCAAAATTTCACACTTTGTTTAAAATTGGACATAGACAAACCCTAGAAAGTTACACATCTAAAATCAGACTAAAAATGGACCAAAATGGACTCCGAGTTGATTCCGCTCGTAATGATCATTCCTGATTTCGCTCTTGAAAGTCTGATTCCGCTCCTAAACTTGTTGTTGATTTCGTTTGTGACTGCCAAACGTTTGATTTTGCTCCTAAATCAGTGGTGATTTCGCTCCTGGAATACAAAATTCAGATTCCGCTCCTAAGTTTCTTTCTGATTTCGCTCCAATTTTCAAAGTTGTGATTTCGCTCCAAGTTCCAAAGTTGTGATTTCGCTCCAAGTTTCAAAGTCTAATTTCACAAGATGACAAGTTTAATCAGACCCACGTGCTTTCATTTAAAGCAAAGTTGATTTTGCATGAGAATATTGTCAGGTGTCAACCATTATAGTTGAGGTCCGATTAGATTGTTTTGAAATTGGTTTTGTCGGTTTATGATGGTTGCACATGTGATGTTGTTGGCACAAGTTACATTTCATCGATTCATGTGATCTCAAGAATTAATCGGGCCAATGAGATTGACTTGTGAATGTTGATTGTCGACCATATATCACAACAGATTACATGTGAAGGGTCTGGCCCATGTGAATTTTTAGCGGCCCAAATGTGTTGATTGAAGCCCATTTCTTTCATCATTCCAATTAATATCAGTAGATCAATATCGAAGTTCAATTTGGCAGATTACTTTTCGGCTTGAATTTGATTGTTAGGCTATTCCACTTGAATTACAAAAACCATGGACAACGATTTCTACAACGCGTTCGCTTCATCTTCGACTACTCCGGCTTCTATTGCTCATAATATGAATTTGGAAAACGAGACCGGAACGTTACAAAAGCCTCCGAAACTGATGAGTATAGAAGAGTACTACGGGTGGAAAGACAGATTCGAAAACTGGGTTCAGGCAAACCATCTTAGGTCATGGGAGTGTATTCTGAAGAAATATGTTTTGCCTCGTACTGATTTGCAAGTTGTGAAAACAATTTCCGAGTTTAGTGATCAAGAACGAGATATGTATCGTGTTGAAAAGATGATGATTAGTCTACTACAGCAGGCAATCAAAGAAGACATTTTCATTCTGCTTCAGCATGATAAAACTTCAAAGTCAATCTGGGATGCTCTACGTGTTAAGTTTGAGGGTAGTGAGAACATGATTAAAAGCAAAAAGGCGTGGCTTAATAAAGAGTTTGAGCTGTTTAGTAGTTTACCGGGAGAAGACACGAAGAAGCTGATTGAACGTTACTTCCATTTAGTGCGATCTATGTCGATGATTGGTATAACCAAAGATCCTGATGAGTGGGTAGACAAGTTAGCGGACGCTTTAACGCAGAAAGAGTGGGGAACTTACTTGATGATTCTAAAGAATACGGGTGTTTATGATGGGTTGACGATTTCACAGTTTATTGAGAAAATCGAAAGTCAAGATTTGGAACAGCAGAAGATCGCAAGGATGAACAGTCCAAGTGGTCAACAGGATGTGAAAATGTACTACAAAGGTAGTGTTCAGGAAGCAGAAAGAAGCCCAAAAATTCAAACTGCGTTCAGTGCTGGGGATTCAACAGAAAAGGTTGATCAAAGTTCCAAAAGCAGTAGTGGATTTTCTTCATTTCCGAGTGTCAATCCGAAAGAGACTACATCAAGTTTCCATTCTCAGAGCACAAAGACAGGAAATGGTTATGTGATCCAGTGCAATATCGCTTTGAATCTTCCTGAAGGTCAAAGTTTTTCTGAGGAAACCGCTAAAGATCACATGGCTCTGCTTGGTTCTTTATTGCTTTCTTATGAGGGTTTAGTGGCTGGACAGATTGGAAATCCTATGCTTACAAAGGAGGATTACGATCAGATAGACGCCGAAGAAATGGAGTTAATGGACATCAAATGGTGTCTAGATAGTGTTCTTAGACGTGCTGAAAAGTTCAAGCTGATTACCCGGAGAAATGACTTTCTTTATGCACACGTTTCTACTTTAGGTTTTGATAAATCTAAAGTTACTTGTTTTCGATGCAGGGAGAAAGGCCATTTCAAACGGGAATGCAAGAACAGGGAAGCTAGTGGAACTCAGAATCTGTTTGGAAAAGACGATTACTACCGGAAAGCCATTTACCAGCAAGTTGGTCAACAACAAGAACCACAGGTGGCTCATGGTAGAAGAATTGAGGATTCAAAAAGAGCGTGCGTGGTGGATTTTAACTGGAACAATTATATATCTCCTGATAGCAAAGCATGCATAGTCGATCAAGATGATGAGAGGCTACCTGAAGGCTTCAGCTGGGATATGTTTGTAGACGAAAAAGGAGATTTTAAAGCTTTCATTGCAAAAATTGTGAAAGAACCTGATATGTTTACTGCATGGATGAAATCTATTGGTGAAACTGTAAAGTCTGTTGCATCAGATGAAAGCTCACAGAGTGCAGATGAAAGCTCACAAAGCTCAGATGACAGTTCAGAAAAAGAGATTGTTTTTTATCAAACACCATCTGATTCTGGTTTATCGGATGATAATTCTGAAAAATCTGTACAGTTTGATCAGTCACCAACTGATGACAGCAACAGTGATGATGAGAAAGAAAAACATATTAACATTGCTAAATCTCATCTATCTCCTGAAAGTTTTCATTTCTATTTTGCAGATTGCATGGAGAAGCTGAAAGAAAAACGAGCTGCAAAAGAACAAAAGGAAATGAAGACTGAAAGTGTTGCTGAGAAGATTGCTGAACCAGAAAAGGTGACTAAAGATAAGAAAGTGGTTGAAGTTGAGAAAATTATTGAAGTTGAAAAGATTGTGGAAGTCATCAAACCTTGCTTGAAGTGTTTGGAATCATGCAAGGAATGTGCAGCAAAAGAAGAGAAGCTAGCTGAGTTTGAGAAGATGAAGGAACAATTATTGTTCAATCTTAACTATGTGAAAGAATCTTATGATGTCTTGAACAAAACAGTTACTGGTCTTCAAAAGACAAATTCTGAAAGCGAACAAGCGCTAACGATGATGAATGTTGTGATGATGACAAAACAGAAAGCTATAAACTTCTACATCGAAGAGAGTGCAAAGTGGAAGCAAGAGTTGGAGAGTTATTCTAGTTCTGATTATCTTATTGATAGAATTTATCCGACTGTTGCAGGTATGGAAACTTTTCAAGATGAGAAGTCAAAGAAGAAGGATACTGGTAAGAAACCGACTGCTAGCTATAACAAGTGTCCGCCTCCGATCTGGGAAGGTTATTCTCCCAGAAAACCAAATGAGGAGCAAGTCGAAAAAGCAGTCAATATAAAGTTAAAAACCGATACGACTGATGATTTACCAGAAAACATTGACGTTACTTTCACATCGTCTGACATTGATCATGAGTCTGAGTTAATTAAAAAGGCGGTCGATCAGGTGTTGGATACAGATGAGGAGTCTGAGTCAAAGTCTGGGTCTGGAGGTTCAAGTTCGTCAGTCAACAGTCCAAAGTCGTCGGTCAAACGGGCATACAGTAAAGAGTTTTTGTTATCAAAATCTAATTTGGATGATGAAACATTTGAAGTAGCATACACTTTAAATGATTCTGACAAATTATATTCTGATAAAGAGTTTCCAATAAGAAGTGTTAGATTTGAAATGATCAAAAAGGTTTTCAAAATGACAGAAATTAAGATTTCTGAAATAAAAGATTTAAATCTTACTGGAAAACCTAAAAAATACACTTCAAGAGTGCAACAACGATTAAACAAGAAAAAGGGTTACAATTCTGGTTCTGGTTTTCAAAAGAAATCAAACCATAATCGTAGTTACAAAAAGAAAGGTTTAGGTTTTATTCCACCAGAAAATTCTAAAAATGAGAAAAATTCTAAAACAAAAACAGAATTCGTTTAAGGAGGAAGTGCAGAAGAAGAACAGAAGAAACCTTTCTGGAGACAATCAAACCAGGAGTTTCTTGCTGAGAAGAAAAGGAATGGAACTGGAGTGTTTCATCCAAAAGAGACTCGAACCTGTTTCAAATGCAATGAAGCTGGTCACATTGCATGGAATTGTCCGAAGAATATCAAGACAAAACAGGGAGTTTCTGAAAAACTCAAAGAGAAAGTTGTTGATGTTGAACCACCAACCAAAAAATTTAAATTTTTTGAAAATTCAACCTATGAGGTTGGTGAGTGTTCTAAAAAGAATGCTTACAAAAAGAAAGCAAAGGACAACCAAATGTGGGTTGTTAAAAGGGTTGATGAGAAAGTTGGCAATGAATCTGGTTCCACAAAGCCAGATGAGCCACAGGCTGAGGTAAAGGATCCAGTGAATTATGATGAATTTCCATCACAGGAATTTGAGAAAGTTAAACAAAAAATTGGTAAAGTTGAAATCTCAGATCAGTTTTATTCTGAAAAAATTGAGTTTGATGTCGAGAAAACATTCAATGGGAATGTTAAGAAAATTTTTGGGAAAATGCTTAATGGGAAAGCAAAAGGGGTTAAAGAGTTCTATGCAACTAAAAAGGCTACCTATAACCCTACTGAGCAAGAATTGAAAACCCTCAAGTCTGAAAAGACTTGGGTGGAAATTCTTTTCCCTTGAAGTCTTAGGACTTGCCGGAGATCCCAAGTTTGTAATCGTGGATCAGGAATCGGCATCATTCTTGTTAAGATAGATTTTGTGAAAGTTTTTTTTTAAATGTGTTTAATTTTTACAGGATGAGTGTGACTTGCCGGAGCTTCCAGGTTGGTAAGTGCGAAGCAGGAATCGGCATCTTGATTGGTAAAATGGTTTATGTAGATGATTTATTCCTACATGTAGTTAAATGTTTTGGTCATACTTACAATTGGTATTGTGAAAGACAATATGATGAACCAAACCCCAAACCTACAAGTGATAAAATCAACAAAACTTATTTTCCGGAAAAATCAGTTTGGTTAAAACAAACTTAAGTGTTTTGAAATCATAATGAGAAAATAGTTTTGTGTAAAGGGGAGTTCTGATTGTTTATGCCAAGTGAATGGAGAATTGAAGCTATTTGATATCGGTTGTCAAATTTTTGTATAGTTTATTTTCAAATTTCCTAAAATGTGTTTGCATTTTAGGGGGAGTAGAAATTTTCAAAAAATCCAAAAACATTAGAAAATTTGAAAAAGGAAAAAACATGATAAAATACAAAAATGAGTTTTAGTGTCAGAAAAGAGGAAATGATAGTACATCAGTAGACAGTCATAGTATGCTAAAGAAATGTAATGTTTAAATAGCGTTAAACAGTCTCACTGATGATATGCCGATAGGTTTTCATACATTTAGTAAACTTTTTCGGGATATAAACATAAATTCAAACTTGCTTATTTCATGGGGAACACTACTTGGATATATAGGTAACCCCTGAAATCTCGTTTGAAAGATCCCACTTTCTGAGATACTAGGTCTTTATGCTCAGTGATATCTGGGGTATTATCCCGGGACTTCTGCTGAAAGAAATTTCTGACCTAGTCCCCGGAGAATACTTTTCTACAATGCTTGAAATATAGCGCCGCCCTCAGCAAATTGATGAAACAATAAAATTGATAGTCATTGCTGTTGTAACAAAAGATCCTCTAAAGGGGACCCACCAAAAGTCGAAGTTGTCATCTCTCTGCGTATACGGGAGTATCGACCTGAGCTCTCACGGCCCTCGCAATTTAACCCCTTACAGATATCATCTGTGGTATACTCACCTGTAAGACTGAATATTGGGATCTGGATACGGGAGTATATTCAAGAGGTGGGACACATGAATGAGTTTAAGTTCTTAAAACACCTAACTCATATCCTGAATCAGTTGAAATTTGTGTGAGAATTTAAGTGGATCAGTATATCGGCAATCTAAGTGAATTGTTTAATTCTTAATGTGTAACTAAGCTCAACGGTACTTGTGACTTGTCAAAAACTGATATGATCCTCTTGCATGAACTCACAAAAATATTGTCTGTAAATATTTTTTACTGCATTTCTTTACATTCAAAAATCCAAAAAGTTTTTCGGTGTGTTTTAGCATAAATTTTTGAAAAATCAAAAAGATTTTAGACAACTGATGTTGGAGAAGCTGATTTTCAAAATTCAAAGTGCTGAACATGACGAACAGGTTTGGGTAAGAAAGTTTGTTTGAAGATGTTTGAAATGAAAATTGATATTCATTTAAGTGGTTCATCAAATATTACTAATGATTAAATCATTTTTGATATTGTGTGTTCGAGTGATTAGAAGATAGTAAATTTGTTGAAATGTTAAAATTTGTGAAATTTACTTCTGGGTTAAGAATGTGCAGGTGTAGCTAGGTTTCGATCTTGGATCTGATCATAGAGAGACAAGTTCCGATACCTGAGGTCTATGTGAATACCAGACTACGATCCTGAAGCAGATGATGCTGAAGAACTGAAGGAATGCCAGCACATTGCAAGGGGAAGTCTGTTGATGCTGATTGAAAGAGTGAAGCACAAAGACTGATAAAGACTGAAGATTGTAAAGACTCGACACTTAAGACTCGTCAACATCTGAGGGGGACTCTGTTAGTGCATTCATCTGTCGTCTTCGTCTTATGTCGAGTCTCGAATACATTGCGGTTCGGATCAAGCATGATGTCATCATTATTAATGATGACATCATACCAATGACATCACAAGTCTACAACATTCACACAAATCAGATATAAGGATTCGCTTGAAGACAAATTATGTTGACTTCACAAGAAGACAAAATAGATGCACGTTTGAATATTAATTGTAATTTAGTGATTTCGTTCCTAGCATTAGTGGATGATTTCGCTCCTAGCTTCATGAAGGTGATTCCGCCCGGAATCTAAAGTTTTGATTCCGCTCCTATAGTCCCGTGTCATTTCGGGCGGAATCAGACCTCTATATATAGGTCACCTATGAGCGAAATCAGTAAGTCAGACCTTGTATTCCATACCGAAGTGCTGCCGGTGTGAAGATCGATTGTAAACAACGTTTATTCAATACAATCAGTGATTTTAGTGAAGATCAAGCTGTTTCTACATCAGTTACTTGTTTTCCGCACCTGTAACTGATTAAAACTCCTCTGAAAAGACTCGTTCAGGTCTGTATACGATCCTAAATAGTCCCATGGAACATCCAGCGAAGCCTACTGGTGAAGAACCTTCCAAGGCGGCAGAGGAGGCCGCTAATGCTGGTGGTGATGCTGAGAAGAATCCTGAGGGTGATGCTGGTGGGGATGCTGAAGGAGGTGCTGCTGTTGAAGAAGGTGCTAACTCCTTAAAAACAGCGAAGTGGGCGATGATGGATATTCATACCTAGGCCGGAGCCCACTTTATAATTTCTGATGGTTGTGGTTATTGAACAATTTCTTTTCCTTTTCTGTTAAACAATTTACTTTTCCTGCACTTAGACAATGTGATGGCCAAAGGTGGAGGGATCCTGAGTTTCAGGACGAAGCCCTTGGTTATCCATTAGTATGCTTTATTTTGAACAACTTAACAATTGAAGGTGGAGGTATCTTGGGTTTCAAGATGAAGGCTTCAATTGTTAATTAAATATGGTTAAAAACTAATTATGCTTTTGGTGGATGGGTCTCGGTTTGAGATGAAACTAAAAGCACAATCTTTTGCTATGTTAATAAACTAACTTCTTTTTGCCTTACCCATTGTTGTCCATTTTTGCAAATCTTGTTATGTATTGCTTGCAATTTCAACTTTCCAATCTTAGTGTAATATTTCAACTATGCTATCCAAATATCCTGAAAATATATCCTGAGAATATATCATGAGAATATATCCTGATCAGGATACTCATAAATGTTTTAACCAAACTTTTCTCGAACATAGTTTCAAAAACTCAGACAATTTAGATAAGGCTTCTAAAAGAACAAAAAGGAATGATCATACCAGAAATAGAGTACACATCTATCCTTAAACCTCTATCCTTTTGCAACCTTTCCACCGAAGATGTCCCCAGGCTGGGATACTTAGTGAACTAGGCCCAAGCTTGATCCTTTGAGTCTTTTCACAATGCCTTAGTGGGAATATCCCCTGTGCATAGTGTCTTCAAATACTTAGGAATTTTTTGGGCATCAATTGCAACTAATTGTACACTTGTGTATAACTATAGTATTACAGGGGATAAACCCTAAAATATCCTGGAGATAGATCCTTAATATTCTAGGGATAAACCCTTAGTATACTGGGGTAAATCCCAAATATTCGTGCGCTACAGGCGGGAGTTATAAACTCCAAGACTTAGAAAGGTGAAAACCTTTAAACCTAAGAGAGTATGAAAATACCCTTTCATGAGAGAGGGTGATCAATCCTCATATACCTTTAGGATCCAGGATATAGCCAACAATAACGAAATTGTCAGCCACTTTTACATGGATTGGTCCCGCTATCTTGAACTATCCCTGGATAACTTGCGCTCCAGGTGGGGTGTTTAAACGCAATTCGAGAGAAAGGTGAATACCTTTAAACCTGAGAAGGGATCAGGATCCCTTAAACGTGAGAGAGGGGGCCAATCCTCTAATCTTTCGAATTATCCTGAGTGTATATCCTAGAGCTATATCCCGAAGCATATTCTGCAAAACAACCTTAAACTAAGGTGGGTGTTAGCTTGGCTAACACCCCTCCGATGCCTAAGTCAGTATTGGGTTCATTAAAAATAAAATTATATTAAAAAAGAAACAGAAGTCATACCATCCTGAGTTAGAAATTAAATTCTAAACTCACTTGAAATAGGCTTTGAGGGGTATAACATTCCAGGATCTTGGTAGTATATCCCCCTCCATATTCCAATCAGGTTGTTTTAACAAGCTAGTTAGGCTGGCTTAAGCCGGTATGCTCCTTTCCTAGATTCCGATTCAATCTCATAAGATCCTTCCCACTTTGGGGCCAATTTTCCATCGGCAGTACTAGTAGTATTCTGAAAAGCCTTCCTTAATACCCAATCTCTAACTTGAAACCTTCTAGTCCTTAGGTTCCTTTTATATACTTTGGATATCCTCTGTTGGTGTGCTGCCATTCTCAACTTTGCTGCATCCCTTGTGTCATCGATGGTATCCAATTCTTGGCATAGGGCTTCAGGATTCTTCTCAGGATCCCGAGGTTGGATCTTGCTGTAGGTATCACCATCTCTGTTGGGATTACTGCTTCTGCTCCAAATACTAAGGAAAATGGGGTTTGCCCGGTTGCATTCTTTACTGTTGTCCTATCAGCCCATAAGACAAAGGGTAATTCTTCTGCCCATCTTCCGTTCTTAGCTCCTAGTCTCTTCTTCAAATTGTTGACAATTATCTTGTTCGAGGATTCTGCTTGTCCATTTGCTTGAGGATGTACCGGTGTGGATGTGATCATTTTAATTCCCCAATTTTTGCAAAAGTCGTTAGTCCTCTTGCTGATAAACTGAGAGCCATTGTCACAGATTATCTCGGCTGGTATCCTGAACCTAGTCAGGATATTCCTCTTGATGAAGGACACTACTTCTTTGTCTCTGACTTGAACAAACGCCTCAGCTTCAACCCATTTAGAGAAATAATCCGTCATTGCCAGCATATAAACTTTTCCTCCTGGAGCTTTTGGTAACTTTCCCACTATGTCCATACCCCACTTCATGAATGGCCAAGGGGAAGCAATAGGATATAACGATTCAGCAGGTTGATGCAGTTTATTATTGTGCCTTTTTGACATGCATCACATCTTCGAGCATATTCTGCAGCATCTTTCCTCATCGTCGGCCAATAGTATCCTTTTCTTAACACTTTTGAGAATAACGATCTACCCCCAGTATGGTTACCACAATCCCCTTCGTGTACATCCTGAAGTAGTTCCTCCTATATCCTACAGTAGATCTTTTCAAATCTCAGGATAAGGAAGTAGCAAGTATTCAGGATCCTGATCATGATGAGTATCCTGAGGAGGATCCTAAGTCCCGAATGGCCGCAATCATGAAATACCTCAGAGAAGGAAACATCCCAGAGGATGAGAATCCTAAGGCTTTTAGGATGATGGTATCCCGATTCACTACTATAAATAATATTCTATATAAGAAATCTCTTGCAGAACCATACCTGAGGTGCTTTTCCTTAGTTTCGGGATGCTCCAAGCACCTCAGGTATGGTCCTGCAAGAGATTTCTTATATAGAATATTATTTATAATAGTGAATCGGGAAACCTTTATCCTAAAAGCCTTAGGATTCTCATCCTCTGGGATGTTTCCTTCTCTGAGGTATTTCATGATTGGGGCCGTTCAGGACTTAGGATCCTCCTCAGGATACTCATCATGATCAGGATCCTGAATACTTGCTACTTCCTTATCCTGAGATTTGAAAAGATCTACTGCAGGATATAGGATATGTAGTATTGGTATCTGAGTTCCTTTTGGTATTCTCACCGAAGATCCTAAGTTTGCCAAGGCATCTGCTTCAGCATTATCCTCTCTCGGTACCTGTTCAAGTGTAAAAACATCGAAATATCCTGCTAATTTTTTTAAGAATTTCAATATATTCGATTAACTTATCACCTTTAACTGCATAGGATCCATTAAAATGATTAGTAATTAACAAGGAATCAACAAATACTTGCAAACTTTTGATATTCATATTCCTGGCCAACTCTAATCCTGCGATTAAAGCTTCATATTCTGCTTCATTATTAGTGGCAGGAAATTCACACCTAATAGCCTGGGGTAATATGTCCCCGTTTAGCGATTTTAATAGTATACACAATCTTACACCTCTTACATTAGATGCACCATCAGTATATAATGTCCAGGATTCTAAGTTTTCTCCTAGTTGTTGTACTTCTAGGTCTATTTCATTTTGAACATCACTACTGAAATCAGCCACAAAGTCAGCTAGAGCCTGAGACTTTATGGCATTTCTAGGTTCATATACAAGATCATAGGCACTTAATTTTACTGACCACTTAGCCATCCTACCTGACATCTCGGTTTTCCTAAGCACATTTTTAACAGGATAATTAGTTTTAACATGAATCCTATGTGTCTCAAAATAATGTCTAAGCTTTGTCGATGCCATAACTAGGGCCAATATCAATTTTTCTAAATGAGAATATCTAGTTTCAGCATCTAATAAACTTTTGCTAACATAATAGACATGATACTACTGACCTTCGTGATCCTTTACCAAAACAACACTTACTGCATTCCCTGATACTGCAAGATACAGGGATAATGGTTCACCATCCTCGGGCTTCATCAATAGAGGTGTAGTTGAAAGATATTGCTTCAATTCCTGCAAGGCTGCTTCATGCTTCTCTCCCCATTCGAAAATCTTATTCTTTTTCAGGATATCGTAGAATTCCTTGCATTTTTCCGAGGATCTCGATATAAAGCTGTTTAATGCTGCTACTCGCCCTGTTAATCTTTGTACATCTTTCATGTTTGAAGGTGACTTGATATCGAGTATAGCTTTGATCTGTTCTGGGCTTGCTTCGATCCCACTTTTAGTCACCATGTATCCCAAAAACTTTCCTGCCCCCATTACAAAATGGCTTTTAGCAGGATTTAATTTCATGTTGTACTGATCCAGGATATCAAATGCTCCTTCAATATCCTGGAGATGATCCTCAGCCTTCTTGGATTTTACCACCATGTCATTGATGTATACCTCAATGGTGTCCCCCAGTTTGTCTTTAAACATCATGTTCACCAATCTTTGATTTGTTGCACCTGCATTCTTCAGACCAAAAGGCATAGCAGTATAACAATAAATACCTGTTGGTGTCATAAAAGCAGTATCCTCCTGGTCTGAAGGTTCCATTTGTATATGCTGGAATCCTGAGGATGCATCCATGAAGGTTAACATTTCATGACCAGCAGTAGCATCCACCATTGAGTCGATATGAGGTAGAGGGAATGGGACTTTAGGACATGCTTTGTTCAATTCTGTGTAATCTACACAAACTCTCTGTTTCCTATTTTTCTTTTTAACCATAACTACATTCTCTAGCCATTTCGTAAATTTGACTTCCCTAATCATCTTGCTCTTTAATAATCTTTCAACCTCTTCCTGGATTATTGCGTTCCATTCAGGAGCAAACTTCCTTCGTTTTTGCTGAACAGGCTTGAAAGACCTGTCAATTCCCAGCTTGTGAGTTATAATATCCTTGGAAATACTTGTCATATCCACATGCTTCCATGCGAATGTTGACATCCTGCATTTCAAAAAGTTAGTCAATTGATTTTCTATATCCTGAGGGATATTAGTTCCTACGAGCACCGATATATCTGGATTATCCTGACCCAGGATAATTTTCTAAACATCCTGATCCGAAGCCTCCACGATATCCTGGGCTCGCATCTTTAATTGCTATCCTACTTTGGGTTTTGTTGAGGATTTCATTGAAGAAGAATAACACTCCTTCGCTTCGTGTTGATTACTTTCCACCTTGACAACACCCCAGGGGGTAGGGATCTTGATACACTGATGATAGGTTGAAGGCACAGCTTTCATATCATGGATCGATGGCCTACCCAATATAATATTGTAGCAGGATAAGGAGTCCATAACACAGAAGCGTTGCATTGAGTTGACTCCTTCAACATATACTGGCAGCTTTATCTCTCCCACAGTATTCTTGGCCTCTCCACTGAACCCGACAAGTACAGTGGATTTTGAAGTGACATCCATCGGGGAAACATTCATCCTTTTCAGCATTTCTAGCTGAATAATGTTGACAGAGCTGCCATTATCCACCAGCATCCTGCGCACAAAGTGATTAGCAACATATAAAGTTATTACCAAACCATCGTGATGGGGATTCTGGACAGTATCTCTGTCATCATTGTCAAACGTTATAACTTTATCGGTTGTGAGGGTTATCATCCTGGTTGGCTTATCTCCTCTTTCTGCCTTAGCCTCCTTTGCATGTCTTTTTCTGCAGAATAAGAGGTTCCACAGATTTCGGATCCTCCTGAAATAAAGTTAATTATCTTGGCATCTGCAGGAGGTGATGCTGCTCGTTCAGGATCCTTCTCAGTATCCTGACCCTTATTCTTCTTTCTTCCTAGAAGATCCTTCAGATATCCATTACTTAGTAGATAGCTTATTTCCTTTCTCAGGGCGATGCAATCTTCCGTAACATGTCCAAAATCCTCATGGAAGGCACACCACTTGGATTTATCCTTCCAATCAGCTTTTTGTTGGTTCTTCCTAGGCCACCTCGCTTTGTCTCCTAAACCCTGCGTAGGATACATTAGTTCAGATATATTAAAAGAAAAACAATATTCTGACAATTCAGGATACTCCTCAGGATCCTCGTCTTCAACAGCGTTCACTTTCTTGCTGTATTCCTGTTTTGGTGAAAAATTACATAAGCAATTTAGTGATCAAAATAGTTAAGTGAGGTAGTGTGCTAAGAATGTGTATCGAAAATATCCTGATTTAGTTGTTTGCAAAAAGTAAAGGGTGACACGAGATGTACGAGGAAAGCCCTTGATCAATCTAGATCGCCGACACAAAACCTCGGGAGCTGACAATCGCAGTTGTCTTGTTCTTCTTATTACTTCAAATGTCAGGATACAGTGCATGATATTGACCAGATCGTTGCTAAGTGTTACAATGTTTTTCAGAAAGTGAGAGTTGCGAGAGAAAGTATGAGAGCTCGGGAGTAGTGAGTGTGATGTCCTATTTGATCTGGTTTATCCGTATATTTATAGCTAGAAAATGAAAACAAAATCTCCTATAATTGTGGGATGCCAGCGAATATTCCCTAGTTAATATTGGAGACCAAGTAAAGCGGCATCAACATTCTTCTTCGAACAACTTAGACCGAGTCTTCAGGAGAAGAGGTCTTCGTGACCGTTGTGGACTTGTACTCGTACTTCCTGCATATAATTCGTTAGTGACCCTCAGGATACCACATCAGGATGTTACCCATATCCTGAGTCAGCATCCTGAGTATGAATATTTATCATATAATCAAGATATAATTCAAGATACTATCCAGGATATGGGCTCAAAATTTCACCCATAACAATTGTCCCCAAAAATGTTACTGTTAAGGATCTTGAGTCCTAACGGTTACTTTTTTACGTATTCCAAGGTAATTATGAGATAGGACTTTGATGAGACAACTTGTAACCGTTCAGCCTATATTTACTCATTACTTCCCTATAACTTCTCATCCTTATCTTCATTTAACCTTCATCCAAAAAGTAAAAGGTAAAATCTTGTCTTTCATCTCCATCTTCTTTCCCCTCTATTCTGCACAATATTCCGGCGATCATATGGTGAGGTAAACCAGATCCAGCTCCGACGACTCTGCCCCTTCGCTTATTCACCCGAATATTCCTCAAGACCCGGAGAAAGAAATATGCTCCTTTGACAGCGCTCATTTGTCGGCCCTCAAAACCTTTGGCATCTTTCCGAAAGTGACGGTCTTCCGGCCGTTTGATCGGGAAATCCGATCGGACATGGTTTCTGATGAGTGGTTATGCTTCAAAAGTTTTCCTTTCACCTTAGGGCTACAATTACCGTTTCCTGACTTTATCACCGAGTTTTTCAACATCACTAAAATCTGCTTTACTCAAACGATGCCAATGCTTTGGCGAGTTTTGCTTGTCCTTGATCAAATCAAGAACAAGCACGTTCCTGACCTCTCTGTTCATGACCTCCCTTTAGCATACCGGCTTAGATGCCACGGCTCTTGTCGATTCTTGTTCTACTCTACCTCCAGTAACCCACTGATACTCCGTGCCACCAGGAACGAGGAAGAATGGAAATCTAAGTTTTTCTTTGTAAAAAGAGACTCAATCCCTGGTGGAGCGGATTATCCTGTGAAGTGGTTGAGAAAGGGTAGGATTTAGGGTTTTAGGATAATCCTGTCTTACATCCTGTCTTATATTCTATCTTATATCCTGAACTGATTTCTTTATTTCCTTGTATACAGCTGATTTCAGAAAGCTTGCGCCTCCTCTAGCCGACTCAAAGAAGAGAATCGATACCATCAGACTTCTTCCAGAAGTTGAAAGAAGTTTCAACCCATTTCCAGCATCTCCAAGCCAACCTTCTAGCTCAAACATGTCTGGTAAGAATCCTGCTCAATATCCTGCATATATGTTTCCATTTGATATGGTTTAAGAAAGAGTTTTAAAGTTACTCACTGTATGTAGATTCCAGCAAAGTTCCTATCCTTCTGGACCTCGATGAACTTGACACTTATCCTACTCCAGTCAACGTCAAGAAGGAAACTCCTGCCACCACCAGTTCCAAACCGGTCCCGGTTCCTAAGCCCAACCCAAGAACTCGTGCCTCCACCGCCAAGAAGAGGAAGGGTTCCGAGGTCAGCACTCCAGGCTCTGAAGGGTTCTCTTATGAAGAACTCAGCTTCACTGACTCCTTAGAGCCGATGACATCCTTTCTTAACAAGGTAATATCCTGGTACTATATCCTGTGTATATATCCTGATAGAATATCCTGGTTAGCAAGTTTTAATTTATACCTGAATTTTAACTTGCAGGGTCTCCAGCATCTGCTCCTTCTTTATACTGATGCCTGCAGTACAGCCAAACTTTATGAGGCCAGGATCAAGCAGCTTGAGACCACCGTTTCTGACCAGGGCGCGATTGCTAAAGCTAAGAGCCGGCACTACGAGGATAAGTTGAAGAAGGTGACTCAGGACACCGAGGTTAAGCTGGAAGCCGTCCAAGTTTAGCACAAACAGGCCATGATCTCCTTCCGGGAAGGAATCAAAAACTCTGCCGTTGTCTCCCTGCTACAAGCTCGTATCAAGATGGCTTATGAGGCCTAGGAGACAGGTCTTGAGTGCCCACCCTGGCCGGTTGATTCCTGGGTGGCAAAGCTGAAGGAGCTCGGCAATCATGTGCCATATCCTGCTAAAGCTGGGGCTAGTGAGACTTCCAAGTCAGCAGAGGTGGCGGACAATGCTGGAGAGAAGAAGGATGCTGGGAAGGATGCTGGAGAGGATGCTGGTGAGGATGCTGCTCAGGATGGTGAAGCTGAGAAGACGGAGAAGGCTGGTGAAGATGCCGCTGTGTGAGGGCATTCAATTGGGCGATGATGGATATTGATGCCTAGGCCGGAGCCCACTTTTTAAATTTGAATGTTGGTCTGTAATCCCAAAACATTTTACTTTTCCTGCACTTTAATTTTCCTGTACTTGAACAATATGATGGCTAAAGGTGGATGGATCCGGAGTTTCAGGATGAAACCCTTGGTCATCAATGTTAGCTTGATTTATTTTGAACAATATAACAGTTAGAGGTGGATGGGTCTCGGTTTGAGATGAAACCTTCAACTGTTAAGTAAATATGATTAGAAACTAATTGTTCTTTTGGTGGATGGATCTTAGTTTGAGATGAAACCAAAAGCACAAACTTTTGCTATGTTAATAATATAACTTTCTTTTGGCATTATCTTTGTTGTTATATTTTTATTGCATGTGTTTTATTCTGAAAATATTTTTCTTTATACATCCTAGAGAAAGATTTTGGGAACATATCCTAAAAGTATCCTGAGAGATATCCTGGTCAGGATACTGCTACACAACTTAAAAACTCAAGTTACTCAGATAAGATTTCAAAAGATAAAAAAGGAGAGATCATACCAAAGACTCTTAGAGAGTCAATTCCAATCTTCCATCTTATGAATGTCCCCAGTGCACATTTAGAAATCTGAGCCCATCCTTTGAATTGTATTAAGGTGTATGTCCCCTTTATTCAGCATATTTGAAGGCTTAGGAATTCTTAATGTAAACATAGCCATATTTTGTTCGAAACCTGTTCTTAAACTTTAGTTTTTCTGGGGATAACCCTGAATATCCTGGGGATAAACCCTTAATATACTGGGGATAAACCCTTAATATCCTAGGGATAAACCCTGATTTTCATGAGCTACAAGCAGGAGTGTATAAACTCCAAAACTTAGAAAGGTGAAAACCTTTAAACCTTAGAGAGTATGAAAATACCCTTTCGTGAGAGAGGGTGATCAATCCTCATATACCTTAAGGATCCAGGATATAGCTAATAATAACAAAATTGTCAGCCACTTTTACATGAACTGGTCCCGCTATCTTGAACTATCCATGTATAACTTGCGCTCCAGGCTGGGTGTTTAAACCCAACTCGAGAGAAAGGTGAATACCTATAAACCTTTGAAGGGATAAGGATCCCTTAAACGTGAGAGAGGAGGACAATCCTCTAATCTTTCGGTTTATCTTGAGCATATATCCTGGTGTGATATCCTGGAGCGTATCCTACAAAATACCTTTAAACTAAGGTGGGTGTTAGCTTGGCTAACACCCCTCCGATGCTTAAGTTAGTATTGGGTTTAAAAAGAATAAATTTAAGCATATTTAAAAGAGATAGAATTCATACCATCCTGAGTTAGAAACTAAATTCTAAACTGACTTGAAATAGAGCTTTAGGTGTATAGTATTCCAGGATCTTGGTAGCATATCCCCTTCCATATTCTTGAGTCGGTATGCTCCTTTTCTAGATTCTAATTCTACCTCATATGGTCCTTCCCACTTTGGAGCTAACTTTCCATCGGCAGGATTAGTAGTATTCTAAAAAGCCTTTCTTAACACCCAATCTCCAACTTGAAACCTTCTAGTCCTTATATTCTTTTTATATGCTCTGGATATCCTCTGTTGATATGCTACCATCCTCAGTTTTGCCGCATCTCTTGTCTCATCCACAGTGTCCAATTCTTGGCACAGATCTTCAGGATTCTGCTCAAGATCCCGGAGATTAGATCTTGCTGTAGGTATCACCATTTCTGTTGAGATCACCGCTTCTCCTCCAAATACTAAGAGAAATGGGGTTTGCCTAGTTGCACTCTTTATTGTTGTCCTATCAGCCCATAAAACAAAGTGTAACTCTTCTGCCCATCTTCTTTTCTTAGCTCCTAGTCTCTTCTTTAAATCGTTGACAATTATCTTGTTCGAGGATTCTACTTGTCCATTTGCTTGAGGATGTACTGGAGTAGATGTGATCATTTTGATTCCCCGACTCTTGCAAAAATCAGTAGTCCTCTTGCTTATAAACTGAGAGTCATTGTCACAAATTATCTCGGCTGGTACCCTAAACCTGGTCAGGATATTCCTTTTTATGAAAGATACTACTTCTTGGTCTCTGACTTGAACAAATGCCTCAGCTTCAACCCATTTAGAGAATTAATCCGTCATTGCCAGCATAAAGACTTTTCCTCCTGGAGCTTTGGGCAATTTTCCTAATATGTCTATCCCCCACTTCATGAATGGCCAAGGGGAAGCAATAGGATATAGTGGTTCAGCAGGTTGATATAATATATTACTGTGCCTTTGACATGCATCACATCTTCGAGCATATTCTGCAACATCTTTCCTCATCGTCAGCCAATAGTATCCTATTCTTAACACCTTTGAGAATAATGATCTGCCTCCAGTATGGTTACCACAATCCCCTTCATGTATATCTTGAAGCATTTCTTTAGTTTCAGGATCCTCCAAGCACCTCAGGTATGGTCCTGCATGAGATTTCTTATACAAAACATCATTTATAATAGTGAATCGTGATACCTTCATTCTAAAGGCCTTAGGATTCTCATCCTTTCGAACGTGTCCTTCCTTGAGATATCTCATGATTGGAGCTGTCCAGGACTTAGGATCCTCCTCAGGATATTCATCATCAGGATCCTGAATACTTACTACTTCCTTATCCTGAGATTTGAAAAGATCCACTGCAGGATATAGGATATGCAGTATTGGTATTTTGGTTCCTTCCGGTATCTTGACTGATGATCCTAAATTTGCCAAGGCATATGCTTCAGCATTATCCTCTCTTGGTACCTGTTCAAGTGTAAAAACATCGAAATATCCTACTAATTTTTTTGAGAATTTTGAGATACTCGATTAACTTCCCACCTTTAACTGCATAGGATCCATTAAAATGATTAGTAATTAAAAAGGAATCAACAAATACTTGCAAACTTTTAATATTCATGTTTCTAGCCAACTCTAATCCTGCAATCAAAGCTTCATATTCTGCTTCATTATTAGTGGCAGGAAAGTCACACCTAATGGCCTGGGATAATATGTCCCCATGTGGCGAATTTAGTAGTATACCCAATCCTACACCTCTAACATTAGATGCACCATCAGTATATAATGTCCAAGATTATGAGGTTTCTCCTAGTTGTTATACTTCTAGGTCTACTTCATTTTGAATATCACTACTGAAATCAGCCACAAAGTCAGCTAGAGCCTGAGACTTTATGGCATTTCTAGGTTCATATACTAGATCATAGGCACTTAATTTTTCATGACCACTTAGCCATTCTACCTGACCTCTCAGGTTTCCTAAGCACATTTTTAACAGGATAATTAGTTTTAACATGAATCCTCTGTGTCTCAAAGTAATGTCTAAGCTTTGTTGATGCCATAACTAGAGCCAATATCAATTTTTCTAAATGAGAATATCTAGTCTCAGTGTCTAATAAAATTTTGCTAATATAATAGACAGGATACTGCTGACCTTCGTGATCCTTTACTAGAACATCACTTACTGCATTCCCTGATACTGCAAGATACAGGGATGACGGTTAACCATCCTTAGGCTTCATCAATAGAGGTGCGTTTGAAAGATACTGCTTCAATTCCTGCAAGGCTGCTTCATGATTTTCTCCCCATTCGAATTTCTTATTCTTCTTCAAGATATCGTAAAATTCTTTACATTTCTCTGAGGATCTTGATATAAATCTGTTTAATAATGCTACTCGTCCCTTTAATCTTTGTACATCTTTCATGTTGGAAGGCGATTTGATATCCAAGTTAGCTTTGATCTGTTCTGGGCTTGCTTCTATCCCTCTTTTAGTCATCATATATCCTAAAAACTTTCCTGCCCCTACTCCAAAATGGCACTTGGCAGGATTTAGCTTCATGTTATATTGATCCAGAATATCAAATGCTCCTTTAATATCCTGGAGGTGATCCTCATCCTTCTTAGATTTCACTACCCTATCATCGATGTATACTTCCATGGTGTCCCTCAGTTTATCTTTAAACATCATGTTCACCAATCTTTGGTACGTTACACCTGCATTTTTCAAACCAAACGGCATAGCAGTATAACAATAAATACATGTTGGTGTCATGAAAGCAGTATCCTCCTGGTCTGAAGGTTCCATTTGGATCTGTTGGAATCCTGAGGATGCATCCATGAAGGTTAACATCTCATGACCGGCAGTTGCATCCACCATTGAGTCTATATGACGAAGAGGGAATGGGTCTTTAGGACATGCTTTGTTTAAGTCTGTAAAATCTACACAAAATCTCCACTTCCCATTGTTCTTTTGAACCACGACCACATTTTCTAGCCACTTTGGAAATTTGACCTCCCTGATCATCTTGGACTTCAATAATCTTTCAACCTCTTCTTGAATGATTGTATTTCATTCAGGAGCAAACTTCCTTCTCTTTTGCTGAACAGTCTTGAATGACCTGTCAATTCCAAGCTTGTGTGTAATAATATCATTGGGGATACCTGTCATATCCTCATGCCTCCATGCAAATGTTGACATCCTGCATTTCAAAAAGTTAGTTAACTGATCCTCAATATCTTGAGGGATATTAGTTCCTATGAGCACCGAGATATCTGGATTATCCTGATCCAGAATAATTTTCTTAACATCCTGCTCTGAAGCCTTTGCGATATCCTGGGCTCATATCTTTAGTTGCTATCCTGCTTTAGGCATGGTTGTGGATTTCATTGAGGATGAATAACATTCCTTCGCCTCCTGTTGATCACTTTCCACCTTGACTACTCCCCAAGGGGTAGGGATCTTGATGCACTGATGATAGGTTGACGGCACAACTTTCATATCATGGATCTATGGCCTACCCAATATAATATTGTAGCAGGATAAAAAGTCCATGACACAGAAGCGTTGCATTGAGTTGACTCCTTCAACATATACTGGCAGCTTTATCTCTCCCACAGTATTCTTAGCCTCTCCACTGAACCTAACAAGTACAATGGACTTTGAAGTGATATCCATCGGGGATACATTCATCCTCTTCAATGTTTCTAGTTGAATAATGTTGACGGAGCTGCCATTATCCACCAGTATCCTGCGTAGAAAATGATTAGCAACATATAAGGTTATTACCAAACCATCATGATGAGGATCCTGGACAGTATCCCTGTCATCACTGTTGAACGTGATCACTTTATCAGTCGTGAGGGTTGTTATCCTAGTTGGCTTATCTCCCCTTTCTGCCTTAGCTTCCTTTGCATGTCTTTTTGCTGCGGAGTAGGAAGTTCCACAAATGTCGGATCCTCCTGGAATACAGTTAATTATCTTGGCATCTGCAGGGGGTGATGCTGCTCGTTCAGGATCCTTCTTAGTATCCTGACCCTTATTCTTCTTTCTTCTCAGAAGATCCTTTAGATATCCTTTGCTCAGTAGATAACTTATTTCCTTCCTTAGGGCAATGCAATCTTCCGTAACATGTCTGAAATCCTCATGGAAGGCACACCATTTGGATTTATCCTACCAATCAGCTTTTTGTTGGTTCTTTCTAGGCCACTTTGCTTTGTCTCCCAAACCCTGCATAGCATACATTAGTTCAGGTATATTAACAGAAAAACAATATTCTGACAATTCAGGATACTCCTCAGGATCCTCGTCTTCAACAGCATTCACTTTCTTGCTGTCATTCCTGCCATATGGCTTAGAGCGATATGGCTTGTACGAGGATTCTGACTTCCTGTTGGTTGATTTAGTAGGTTGAAGATGAATTCATCCTCTCTTGCATCTTTTTGTCATCCTCCAATCGAATATATCTTAAAGCCCTGTTTCAAGCTTCATCAAGGTTCCTGCAAGGATTCATTACAAGATCCTGGTAAAATTGAGAATCTTTTTTGCAATCCCATCTTGAAATCCTGCACAGCTGTTGCAACATCAAGATGTGGGATATCTAAGTGTTCCCGGCTAAACTTGTTCACATAATCTCTTAAGGATTCCCGAGGTCCCTGATTTATCCTGTAGAGATCACTGGTTAGTTTTTCAAAACTTCGACTGCAAGAAAATTGATTGTTAAATAAATTGACTAAGTAAGCAAACGATGAAATTGAATGAGGAGGAACATTTAAGAGCCATTTTAAGGCTGTTCCTGTTAAAGTAGAACCAAAACCCTTGCAAAGGCAAGCTTCCTTGAGGTCCGGATGGATAGGGTTAATTTCCATTCTTTCCCTATACTGAGTAATATGCTCCTCAGGATCAGTGGTTCCGTCATAGAGCTTCATGTTGGGGGTTTGAAATCTCTTTGGGATTTCAGCATCACATATAGGATATGCAAATTGAGATATCTTGTGGCTATCCTGGGACACTTCTGGAATCGGCTGGACTACCCCAGGTACACTGGATATCATGTCCTTTAACTTCTGAAGCTCCCTGGAATGTGCTGATGTCATACCTGCATCCTGCAAAGATCCAACACCATTAGCAGCAGGAGTATTAGTATTATTAGACATGTTACCAGTCTGAGGATTTTGGCCATATCCTGGAGCATATCCTGAACTTCTCACAGTTGAAACCCTAACCGAAGAGGGTATCTCAGGAGTATGACTCTGGGAATGGCTAGGCATAATATTACCCCTGTTATCCTCAGTATACACTGCTGAACTGAAGTTCAATGCTCTTGGCTGCAGGGGAGTGACAATATCCTCAGCTGGCCTACTCGAACTGGACTTCAAGAGCTGTATTTCTCCTATCAGCATTTGATTTGTTTCCTGCTGCTTCATCTGATCCTGTATGCTACCAAATAAAGTTAGAATTTCATCATTAGAAGCCAAAACAGGAGTTCTCCCTGAGGCAGCAGATCCTTAAACATTCTGAGTGGGGATTATATCCCGAGCCACATGTATTTCGGTCCTTCTTGGAGGAGCCTGGGGCTATGAAGATGCTTGTGTCCTTGGGGTGGTGGATGCACTGAACCAATAGTTGCAGAGGTTGTAGCAGACATGGTAGAAGAGCTCATGTTTGATTTTGAGGCCATTGAAAATTGCGTGGCAAAAAGTTTCGAAAACAAAAAACCAAGTAATGATTTTACGAAAGCTTTTAGTAGAAATAGCACCACTTGCCCCACGGTGGGCGCCAAATTGTTTTGGTCAAAAATTACCTAAGCAATTTAGTGACCAAATTAGTTAAGTGAGGTAGTGTGCTAAGAATGTGTATAAAAAATATCCTGATTTAGTTGTTTGCAAAAGACAATTTTCAGGATATAGCTCAGGATATCGAGCTATATCTATGATCAAACAATGAGCAAAAAGTAAAGGGTGACACGAGATGTACGAGGAAAGCCCTTGATCAATCTAGATCACCGGCATAAATCCTCGGGAGCTGACAATCGCAGCTGCCTTGTTCTTCTAATTACTTCAAATGTCAGGGTACAGTGCAGGATATTGACCAGATCATTGCTAAGTGTTACAATGTTTTTCAGAAAGTGAGAGTTGCGAGAGAAAGTATGAGAGCTCAGGAGTAGTGAGTGTGATGTCCTACTTGATCTGGTTTATCCGTATATTTATAGCTAACAAAATCTCCTATAATTGTGGGATGCCAGCGAATATTCCCTAGTTAACATTGGAGACCAAGTAAAGCGGCCTCAACGTTCTTCTTCGAACAACTTAGACCGAGTCTTCAGGGGAAGAGGTCTTCGTGACTGTTGTGGACTTGTACTCGTACTTCCAGGATATAAATCGTTAGTGACCCTCAGGATACCACATCAGGATGTTACCAATATCCTGAGTCAGCATCCTGAGTATGAATATTTATCATATAATCAAGATATAATTCAAGATACTATCCAGGATATGGGCTCAGAATTTCACCCATAACAATTCCTGCCATATGGCTTAGAGCGATATGGTTTGTATGAGGATTCTGACTTCCTGTTAGTTGATTCATATGTTGAGGATGAATTCATCCTCTCTTGCATCTTTTTATCATCTTCCAGTCGAATGTATCTCAAGGCCCTGTTTCGAGCCTCATCCAGGTTCCTGCAAGGATTCATTACAAGATCCTGATAAAATTGGGAATCCTTTTGCAACCCCATTTTGAATGCCTGCACAGCTGTTGCAACATCAAGATGTGGGATATCCAGAGATTCCCTGCTAAATTTGTTCACATAATCCCTTAAGGATTCCTGAGGCCCTTGAGTTATCCTGTAGAGATCACTGGTTAGTTTCTCAGAACTTCGACTACAAGAAAATTGAATGTTAAATAAATTGACTAAGTGAGAAAATGATGTAATTGAATGTGGTGAAACGTTTAGGAGCCATGTTAAGGCTGATCCTGTCAGAGTAGAGCCAAAACCCTTGCAGAGGCATGCTTCCTTGAGATCCGGAGGGATAGGGTTAATTTCCATCCTTTCCCGGTATTGAGCAATCTGCTCTTCAGGATCCGTGGTTCCGTCATAGAGCTTCATGTTGGGGGTTTGAAATCTTTTCGGGATTTCAGCATCACAAATAGGGTATGCAAAGCGGGATATCCTGTGGCTATCCTGGGATACTTCTGGAATTGGCTGGACCACCCCAGGTACACTGGATATCATATCCTTCAACTTCTGAAGCTCCCTAGAGAATGCTGATGTCATACCTGCATCCTGCAAAGATCCAAGACCATTAGTAGCAAGAGTATTAGTATTATTAGACACGTTACCAGTCTGAGGATTCTGGCCATATTTTGGAGCATATCCTGAACTTCTCACAGTTGACACCCTAACCGAAGAGGGTATCTCAGGAGTATGGCTTGGGGAATGGCTAGGCACAATATTGCCCCTGTGGTCCTTAGTATATATTGTCGAACTAAAGTTCAAAGCCCTGGGCTGCAAGGGAGTGACAGTATCCTCAGCAGGCCTGCTTGAGCTGGATTTCAAGAGTTGTATCTCTCTTATCAGCATTTGGTTGGTCTCCTGCTGTTGCTTCATCTGATCCTGTATACTACCAAATAAAGGTAGAATTTCATCATTAGAAGCCATAATAGGAGTTCTCCTAGAGGCAGCAGATCCTTGAACATTCTGAGTGGGGATAATATCCCGAGCCACATGAGTTTCGGTCCTTCTTGGAGGAGCCTGAGGCTGTGAAGAGGGTTGCATCCTTGGAGGTGGTGGAAGCACCGAAACGATTGTTGGTGATGTTGTAGCAGACATGGTAGAAGAGCTCGTGTTTAATTTTGAGGCCATTGAAAATAGTGTAGCAAAAAGTTCTGAAAATAGAAAACCAAGTAGTGATTTTACGAAAGCTTTTAGTAGAAATAGCACCACTCGCCCCACGGTGGGCGCCAAATTGTGTTGGTCAAAAGTTACCGAAGCTATTAAGTGATCAAATTAGTTAAGTGAGGTAGTGTGCTAGAAGTATTCGTGGAAAATATGCTGATCAAGTTGTTAACAAAAACAGTTTTTAGGATATAACTCAGGATATCGAGCTATATCTACAATCAAACAATGAGCAAAAAAGTAAAGGGGGGACACGAGATGTACGAGGAAAGCCCTTGATCAATCTAGATAGCCGGCATAAAACCTCTGGAGCTGACAATCGCAGCTGCCTTGTTCTTCTTATTGCTTCAAATATCAGGATACAGTGTAGGATATGATACGGATCAACTAAGTGTTACAAAGCAATGCGAGTACAAGTGTAAGTGTTTGTGAGTGATTACAGCTAGTAGAAAGCGAGAGTGTGTGAAAAGATTGTGTGTTCTATCTGATCCGATTATTCCTATATATAGAGATCTGGTATCCTGATCACAAATTAAAGTAATAGAGTCAGAATATAATCCATGATATATGAGCAGAAAACCGCCCATAACAGTTAGAACTAACTTTCCAATCAAGAATCTTCTCAGGAAACCTGAAATGTCAGGAAGGATAGCAAAGTGGGTAGTCAAGCTTAGTGCTTATAATATCATATATGAACCAGAAACTGCCATCAAATCCGAAGCCTTAGCTGACTTTGTGGCTGATTTCAGTAGTGATCTACAAAGGGAAGCTGAATTGGAAGTTCAACAGCTTGAAGAGACTAAGGATCTTTGGATACTCTTCACAGATGGGGCTTCAAATGTCAAAGGAACTGGATTAGGCATACTACTAAAATAGCCATAGAGGGACATAATACCCCACTCAATTGCTTGTGAGTTTCAAACTACTAATAATGAGGCTGAATATGAAGCCTTAATAGCTGGTTTGCAAATTGCCAAGCATATGAGGATCAGGTATCTTGAGGTACATGTTGATTCATTGTTAATTACTAACCACTTTAATGGTTCTTATGTTGTTAAAGGTGAAAGATTAATCAAATATCTAGAGATAGTCAAGAAATTGACAAACTCTTTTGTTTCTTTTAGTTTGACACAAGTACCCAGGGAAGAAAATGTAGAAGCTGATGCTTTAGCCAACCTTGGATCATCATTGAAGATTCTGGAGGATATTAAGATACCAATCATCCATATCTTAACTCCTGCTATTGAGGATCATACAGCTATGGAAATAGTGGATAATTCTGCAATCATACCTAGTGATGGTGCACAGTCAAATTCAGGATCCTGGATCCTTCCAATCCTGAGATATATACAACATGGAGAGATTCCTACTAAATAACACGTTATATAAACGATCTCTTGCAGGTCCATATCTAAGGTGTATCGAGGATCCAGAAATCCAAGAAGTTCTGAAGGATTTTCATGAAGGAGATTGAGGAAACCACACTAGGGGCAGAGCACTATTCTCAAGGATCCTTAGGACATGATACTATTGGCCTACTATGAAGAAGGATGTTGTGGATTATGCAAAGAAATGTGATGCTTGTCAAAGACATAGCAATTTCCTTCATCAACCAGCAGAGCTCCTGCATCCTATATCCTCTTCATAGCCATTTATGAGATGGGGAATGGATATAGTTGGCAAACTTCCCAAAGCACCAGGAGGAAAAGTGTTTATGCTTGCTATGACTGATTACTTTTCCAAATGGATAGAAGTTGAAACCTTTGCACAAGTCAGAGAAAGGGAAGTTATATCCTTTATTAAAAGAAACATCATTAATAGATTTGGCATACCTTCTGAAATTGTTTGTGATAATGGTTCCCAATTTATTGGTAGTAGAACTACTAACTTTTCTGATAGTTGGGGGATTAAGATGATAACATCAACACCAGTCCACCTACAAGCTAATGGTCAAGGAGAATCATCTAACAAGATCATCATCAAAAACTTGAAGAAGAAGCTTAGATCCAAGAAAGGAAAATGGGCAGAAGAGCTACCTTATGTATTATGGGCTGATAGAACAACTCCAAAGAATGCTACTGGTCAAACTCCGTTTTCTTTAGTATTTGGAGCTGAATCTGTGATCCCTACAGAAATGGTAGTTCCTACTGCAAGAACAAGCATCCGTGATCCTGAAGGAAATGATGAAAACTTGGTTCAAGATTTGGATACCATAGAAGAACTTAGGGATAGCAAGGATAAGATTGGCTAGTTATCAACAAAGGATGGTTGGAGCTTATAACAAGAATGTCAGGATCAGAAAGTTTCAAGTTGTTGACATGGTATTGAGGAAAGCATTCCAAAATACCTCAAATCCTGCTGATGGCAAGTTAGCACCAAAGTGGGAAGGCCCCTATCTTATTGAAGCTGAGGCAGGAAAGGGGACATACCGTTTATTAACAATGGAAGGAGATTTATTACCAAGAGCTTGGAATGTTGTCCATCTAAAGAGATACTTCATGTAAGAAGGATCCAGGATCCTTGGTCATCCTCTTATCTGGTATAAATAAAGGATCCTTAGAGGATATATGATCCTCATTCTGGTAATTATTTGATTTTAATTTCCTAATCCTTTAAATTGTTTGATTACAAGGAGAAGGATCCAGGATCCTTTATCCTTTTTTACTAAATTCTGAGTTTTGCAGAAGTTGATGCATCTTTGACAAAGGATCAAGTATCCATTGAATTTTCCTAAGTCGTTGAGTTTATCCTTAGTTTTTGGGATTATCCTCAGTTTTTGGGCTTGTCCCCAGTTTAAGGTATCTATTACCTTCTACGAATCAGTTCTTACACCTTCGCCAGTTGCGCACGATTATCCTAGTGCAGTTAAAGGCAATAGGACCAGTACCTACTTTAGGGGCTGAAAATTTCATTGTACTGGCTGTATTTTGGATCCTAAGTATAATGGTAGATGTACCATACATCTGTTCCTAAGGTTTCTAACGTTTTCATGTTAGCTAAGGTTTTGGCATTTTCATGTCACTAAGTTTGGATAGTCGCCAGTACGGGAAATACTCCAGTTTACACAAGATCCTTTGGGCTTATCCCCAGTTTTTGGGCTTGTCCTGAGTTTTTGGGCTTATCCCTGGTTTTTTTGGCTTATCCCCAGTTATTGGGCTTGTCCCCAGATTGTTGGGCTTGTCCCCAGATACTAACTCTTTCTTTTACAGATTGTCTTAGTTCCAAGTAATGTCTCATTTCAGGTTTCCAAAGCTAAACAGTTAAGGATCCTGGATCTTAACTTTCTACAAGGTTTTGTCTTTTGATTGTCACCATTGTAAGTGTTAAGGATATAGGATCCTAACTTGGATTCTCTGGTATGATCCTTGTTTACTTTAACTTTATTCTTGTTTTATCAATGTTACCCTTATTCATTGACAACTGGATATATGATCCTAAAACTGTTTCACTTTTCAAACTTTATGATTAAAGGATATTTGATCCTTGATCATATCCTAAACTTTTTAACATAAACTGATTTTTATACTTTCATCAACAACTTATAGACTCTTAGATTGTACAATAACAATTAACAAGTAAATGTATGGAAAATGAACAACACCAAGATAGCCAAAAGTTAAGAGTTTTGTTTATTTATCAAAGTTAAACCCTTTAAAGGTTGTCAAAATTGCCAACCCAAGCTTCTACCAGCAAAACGTGGCCCGTCCACTTGGGTTGGCAAAGGGTGTCCATACTGAAGGTTCGATAAGTAAAGGAAATAGAAGGCGAGGGGCATCAAAGGCTTCATCCTCCACAAACAGAAGGACCCATCCACCTTTGCTACCCCTCTATTGTTCCAAGGATCCGTGATCCTTAACCCTAGTGACTATTGTTTAGTTACAGACCATAATTGTTCAGCATTAAAACACCATCAAAATAAAACCATTAAACCATAAAAAAATGGGCTCCGGCTGCATCTAGAAATGTCCATCATCGCCCATTGATGCAGCCTCCACCTTCGCTGCTTCCACCACCTTTTCACCATCACCTTTGCCTCCGGATGCCTCCTGAGGATCCTTCAAACCACTGCCTCTGGCTTCACCAGCTGCTGTCCCCTCAGATTCATCCTCGTCATCTAGCTCATCCAGCCTCTGCTTCCAAGCCTCCTGGTCCCATTCAGACCTGTCAAAGGCAGGATCCTCAGCCTCCTTAGCCATTTACAGCTTGATCTTCAACATGGCAATAGTAACAGAAAGCTTAGCCCCATCCATGACTTCTGCCTTCTCCTTCTGGGCCGTGATCGCAGCCAAGACCAGTTCCTTTTGCAGCATGTTGACCTCTTTTTCAAGGGAGGAGATCTTTTTGTCCTTGGCAAGGAACATTTGCTGGAATTCTAGATTTTTCTGCTCGACTTCCGCCAGATGTTGATCAAGGAGGATCTAAACCTCAGCAAATTTCTGCACAAAGAGAGTTAGCAGTCAGGATCCCTTATCCTCAGAAAGGAAAGCTCGGACTTAAGGATATAGGATCCTTACCTCAGAGACGTATTCATGAAGCTGGCGTTCTATGAGAGGGAAGCCTTTAGTGGGCTCAGGAGTCTTCCTCTTCTTGGCACCCTTGCCCCTAGTGCTCATGCCCTTAGGCTCCAGGATGTTGGGGCTTGCAGCCAGCTCTTTTTTAAGGGAGCGAGAGGATGCATATTCATGGAGGTCGCTCACACTGAACCTGGAGGCAGACTTTGAGGATTTTCCAGCGCTTACAAGCATAACAAACAGATAAGTGTTCATATTTTTATTAAACATTTATATATACATATGTGTGGATACTTACTTGACATGGTGTAGGAAGTGGATGAAACATCTACTGGATCCTTTTATTTCAGTGAATAAGTTCTGATTGCAAGGTCAAACTTCCAAAAAGCTTCAATCATCTCTTGGGTGGCAGGAGATTCTTGAATATGTGATAAAGTTATAGATGCATAGACAAAGATAAAGGATCAATTATCCTCAATAAAAAAGAAGTCTTACCATTATCCTGATCTAAGGATCCTATATCCTACCATCGGTGTTCCACTTTTTGGGAAGTTGGTTCCCATTTGGAATAGAATCCCTCCTTACAAAGAAGAATTGATTCCTCCAGTTAGTATCGTTTTTAGTGGCTTTCAAGATCGGGTGAGGTTGTTCAGGTTTGAATTTGAAAAGATAACGGTAGGAACCATGACTAACAAGATTATACAACTGACCCAACTCAGACATCCCCATGTCAATAGCCTCCTGTTCTATTATGTACTTGTTAGGGATAGATTTTCTAAACCTAAGGATCACGGATCCTCAAATACTGCCAGGATCACGCATCCTCAATTCTGTTTGAATTAAGGATCCTCAGAAGACGTTGCAGGATCAGGATCCAGGATCCTCATTGTTATCCTTACACTAACGGTTGCCTTCACTATGTTTAAGCTTGTTTTGCAGGAGTATACGCATTGGACTTGGTCTTGCCGATATTCTTGGGGAATATGCTCTCAATATTCTGGACGTGCATAGCTTAATGACCGTTATGGAAGTCATGGGTAGCTAGCACCATTTGAGGGTTGTTAGTTATTTGGTTTATTTCTAATTTTAAAGGGGATAACAAGCTTGAATTAGAACAAGTTAGCTAACACACACACACTCTCACAAGCTCTCTGCAATACATTGGCGATTTCATACACTTTTGCACAATAGTGATCCTTGTAACAAGCTTGTTATCATCCCGAGTTGTAACAATCATTTGTTTAATTATAGTTGGTGATCGGTAGTTTCCATCACCAGAGGTTTTTTATGCCGGAGATCAACTCTTGATCAAGGGCTTTTTCCTCGTACAAATCCTTGTGTCACTTGTTCATTTCATTTGCAAGTTGTTCATACATTTGTTCATTGATTCAAGCATCATACCTCACAACAATAGATTTGGTTGCATTATCCTAGCCTGATTTTTGACCAAAACAGTTTGGTGCCCACCGTGGGGCAATTGGTGCTTCTTTTTTGAAAACTTTTGTTCATTGTGTTCATTTCGGTTCACTATATTCAACCATATGGCTTCTTCAGCAAAGAACACTTCAAGCTCTATGCCGGCAGTCACTTCTTCACAGGGCGTTCCACCTTTGCCTCCACCACCTTTTGGATCCCAGAAGAATGCTGAAAATACTACAAAGAGACAAAGCCCCATTTTCCCAAAACCACCAACTTTTGTTGTTTCTTCTAGTCTTTCTAACAGTGATCTTTATTCTTTGATTTTGCAGATGAGAGATTACATGCAGCAGCAGGACAAAACCAATGACAGGATCCTTCAGGAAATCGATGACATCAAGAAATTGAAGAGATCAGCAGAGGATCACTCTCCATTGGTACCTAGATCACTGGATTTTGACACTCCAGCTATAACCGCCCTGCAATCTGCAGCTCCAGATATCCAGTACCAGAGTGGCCCTTGGGAAGACGTTATAGATTAACGAAAATGACTCAAGCTTTAGGGTCCTACTTCCAGCCGTCAGGTTCCTTTTTTCAGCCTTTAGGATCCTCTTTCCAGCATCAGGGATCCTTAGTTAGCTCAGGAGGATATGTGGGGATGCACACGGTTCAAGGATCCTCTCAGGTTCAAGGATCCTCCTTTCAGGTTCAAGGATCCTCGTCTCAGATTTACGGATCCATGGATTATCCTCCAAGACCCCCAGTCACAGCACATCAAGGATCCAACATCTTTCAGGATCAGGGATTCTTAAGAAGTGTGCAGCCCTCAAGTTCAGATGTTCATCAAGGAGACTTCATTCCAATGCAGACCATTGCTTCTTCTAGTCCTTCAGTCATACCAGAATCTCGTCAATATGGATTCACATCTGGAATTCCAAACTTGAATCCTCCGAGAGGTAACACTTTGAATAATTCTTATAACACTAACCATGGCTTTGTGCAGGATACAGGTATCAATCAAGCTATGGCTAGGGAATTACAGAAACTAAAGGATATGATATCCAGCGTTCCAGGAGTGGTTAAGCCCATTCCTAAAATTGCGGATGGAAGCCACAGGATATCTCGCTTTGCACCACCCATTTGTGATGCAAAAATTCCAAAGAGGTTCCAAATACCAACCATGAAGCTATATGATGGTTCGACGGATCCAGAAGAAGATATTGCTCAATATAGAGAAAGGATGGAGATCAACCCCATCCCGGAGAGGTTAAAAGAAGCATGTCTATGCAAGGGTTTTGGATCCACACTAACATGATCAGCTCTTAAATGGCTGCTAAGTCTTCCCCTTACTCTATTACTTCATTTGCTAATCTAGTTAATCTGTTTAATAGCCAATTCTCATGTAGTCGAAAATTTAAACGTTTAACTAGTGATCTATATAGGGTAACACAAGGTCAAAATGAATCACATAGAGATTATATCACTACGTTACTAAAGAATCCTTAGATATTCCTAATTTAGATATTGCTACGGCTGTAGAAGCCTTTAAAATGGGTTTACTTGGGGATTCACTGTTCTATGATGATGATGTCATGACCCCTTGCAGGAATCTTGATGAAGTAAGAACCAGGGCCCTTAGATCCATCCGACTAGAAGATTATAAAAGGATCCAAGAAAGACTGGCAGGATCCTCAAAGCAGGTAAAGCAAGGATCCTACTTCAGGAACAACAAGTCCAAATTTTATAACAAGTCTGACAACCGGAACGTGCATGCAGTAGAACAGGAAGAGGATGATGAGGATTATCCTCCCATTTCTGAATATTGTTTTTTCTGTTGATAACAATGAACTAATTCTTGCAATGCAGAATTTAGGTGAGAAAGCAAGATGGCCTAGAAAAAGTGATAAACCAGCTGTAACAAAAGACAAGTCCAAATGGTGTGCATATCATGAGGATTTTGGACATCTCACTGAAGAATGTATTGCACTTAGAAAAGAAATTGGTTACTTGTTAAGCAAGGGGCACTTGAAGGAGCTTTTGGGAAGAAAAAAGTCAAGGATTCAGGATCCTGAAAAGGTTCCAGAAAGAGCTCCTGCTCCTCCGGCAGATGCACAAGTTATAAACTTCATATCCAGTGGATCAGACATTTGTGGTACTTCCTTTTCAGTAGCCAAGAGACATGCCAAGGAAACCAAGATGGATAATGGGGATAGACCCATCCGAACCTCTACTGTCACACAGGAGAAAGTCATAACTTTTGATGAGGATGATCTTGTTGATGTTCAGGATCCTCATCATGATGGTCTTGTTATTACTTTGTTCATATCTAACCATTTTGTTCGCAGGATCCTAATCGTGGAGGAAGCTCGGTGAACATCATTCAGCTTGATGTCCTCAAGAAGATGAATATTCCTGAATCCCAAGATCCTCAGTTCTTGTGGGGTTCATTGGAGAAACTAAGAATACATTAGGGGACATTAAGCTTCCCATCTACATAGAGGGACTTAATTCTTTTCAAAACTTTTGTGTAATAGATTGCTTATCCTGTTGCAATGTTATCCTTGGCAGGCCATGGATACATGACATGATGGCAGTCGCATCTACCTACCATCAGTGTGTAAAGCTTCCTAGTCCATGGGGGGTGATAAAGATTGAGAGTGACCAACAAGAAGCGAAAAATTGCTATACCTCATCAATGAAGCCAACCTGAAGACCAAGGGAGCAACAACAACTAAAGTATCCTCCAAGAGACGTCTTGGAGGCAAGAGAACAGGATTTGAAAAATATCCTTATGGATCCTCATGATCCTGAGTCCAAAGTCTTCGTAGGATCAGGGATCCTCAGCGATATTGAACAGGATTTGGTATCCTTCTTTAAGAGGAGAAAAACTACCTTTGACTGGAAGCATGAAGACATGAAAGGTATCTCTAAAGACATAATTACCCATAAACTTGGTATTAACAGGTCATTCAAACCCATACACCAAAAAAGGAGAAAGTTTGCACCTGAGAGGAATGCCATTATCCAGGAGGAGGTAGACAAGTTGCTCCGAGCAAGTATGATTAGAGAGGTTAAGTATCCAAGATGGTTAGCCAATGTGGTTGTTGTTCAAAAGAAAAACGAAAAGTGGAGGGTATGTGTCGATTTTACTGATTTAAACAAGGCATGTCCCAAGGATCCTTTCCCATTACCCCACATTGACTCCATGGTGGATGCTACCGCGGGTCATGAGTTGTTGACTTTTATGGATGCTTCATCTGGATTTCAACAAATTCAAATGGAACCATCTGATCAAGAGGATACAGCCTTTATGACCCCAACTGGTATCTATTATTATATTGCTATGCCATTTGGACTAAGGAATGCAGGTGCTACTTATCAAAGGCTAGTCAATATGATGTTTAAGGAACAAATAGGACACACTATGGAAGTCTATATGGACGACATGGTGGTTAAGTCCAAGAGAGCTGAGGATCACCTTAGAGACCTGGAAGAAGCATTCAATATCCTTGACAAATTCAATATGAAGTTGAATCCTTCAAAGTGTCACTTTGGTGTTAAAGCAGGCAAGTTCCTAGGTTACATGGTAACAAAAAGAGGCATAGAAGCAAGTCCAGAGCAAATTAAGGCAATTATGAATATCAAATCTCCTGCCAATGCCAAGGATGTGCAAAGGTTGACAGGAAGGATCGCAGCCTTGAATAGGTTCATATCGAAGTCATCAGAAAAGTGCAAGGAATTCTATGACATTTTAGAAAGAACAAGAAATTTGAATGCACTGAAAAGCATGAAAATGCTCTCAAAGCCCTTAAGGATTACCTATCCTCAGCTCCTGCCTTGATGAAACCAGAAAAAAGGGGATATATTATCATTATATCTAGCGGTATCCTCTAAAGCAGTAAGTGCATTCCTTGTTAAGGATCACGAAGGTACACAACATCATGTCTATTATGTAAGTAAGAGTTTGCTTGATGCTGAATCCAGGTATTCACATTTAGAAAAACTTATCCTTGCTTTAATTATGCCATCCACTAAACTAAGACATTATTTTGAAACTCATGCCGTTATTGTTAAGACTAACTTTCCAATTAAGAATGTTCTCAGGAAACCTGAAATGTCAGGAAGGATGGCTAAATGGGCAGTGAAGCTTAGTGCTTATGATATAAGATATGAACCAAGGACTGCCATCAAGTCCCAAGCCTTAGCTGACTTTGTGGCATATTTTAGTAGTGATTTACAAAGAGAAGCTGAGTTAGAAGTTCAGCAGCTTGAAGAGACTAAGGATCCTTGGATACTCTTCACTGATGGAGCCTCTAATGTCAAAGGAACAGGACTTGGAATACTACTAAAATCACCACAGGGGGACATAATACCCCACTCAATTGCTTGTGAGTTTCAAACTACTAATAATGAGGCTGAATATGAAGCCTTGATAGCTGGTTTGCAAATTGCCAAGCATATGAGGATCAGGTATCTTTAGGTACATGTGGATTCATTGCTAATTACTAATCACTTTAATGGATCTTATGCTGTTAAAGGTGAACGACTAATCAAATACCTAGAGATAGTCAAAGAATTGGCACTCTCTTTTGTTTCTTTTAGTTTGACACAGGTACCCAGGGAAGAGAATGCAGAAGCTGATGCATTAGCCAATCTGGGATCATCATTGAAAATTCCAGAGGATATCAAGATCCCTATCATCCATATTTTGGCTCCTGCTATTGAGGATCACATAACTATGGAGATAGAGGAGGACTCTGCAATAGTTCCTAGTGATAGTGCACAGTCTCATTCAGGATCATGGATCCTTCCAATCATGAGATATATACAACATGGAGAGATTCCTATAGGAGAAAACCCCAGGGCTTTCAAAATCAAGGTATCTCAATTTACAATATTGAATAACATGTTATATAAACAATCTCTTGCAGGTCCATATCTAAGATGCATTGAGGATCCTGAAGTCCAAGAAGTCCTAATGGATTTTCATGAAGGAGATTGTGGAAACCACACTGGGGGCAGGGCATTATTCTCAAGGATCCTTAGGGCATGATGTTATTGGCCTACTATGAAGAAGGATGCTATGGATTATGCCAAGAAATGTGATGCTTGTCAGAGACACAGTAATATCCTTTATCAGCCAGCAAAGCTCTGGCATCCTATATCCTCTTCTTGGCCATTCATGAGATGGGGAATAGATATAGTTGGTAAACTTCCCAAAGCACCAGGAGAAAAAGTGTTCATGCTTGCCATGACTGATTACTTCTCCAAGTGGATAGAGGCTGAAGCCTTTGCTCAAGTCAGAGAAAAAGAAGTGATATCATTTATTAAAAGAAATATTATTACTAGATTTGGTATCCCTTCGGAAATTGTTTGTGATAATGAATCCCAATTTATTGGGAGTAGAACTACTAACTTTTGTGACAGCTAGGGGATTAAGATAATAACATCAACACCAGTCCACCCACAAGCTAATGGTCAAGCAGAATCATCCAACAAGATCATCATCAACAACTTGAAGAAGAAGCTTGGATCCAAGAAAGGAAAGTGGGCAGAAGAACTCCCTTATGTACTATGGGCTGATAGGACAACTCCCAAGAATGCCACTGGCCAAACTCCATTTTCTTTAGTATTTGGAGCAGAATCAGTGATCCCTACAGAGATGGTGGTTCCTACTGCAAGAACAAGCATCCGTTATCCTGAAGGAAATGCTGAAAACTTGGTTCAAGACTTGGATACCATAGAAGAAGACAGGGATTTGGAAAGGATAAGAATGGCTAGTTATCAACAAAGGATGGCTGGAGCTTAAAACAAGAATGTCAGGATCAGAAAGTTTCAAGTTGGTGATATGGTGTTGAGGAAAGCATTCCAAAACACCACAAATCCTGCTGATGGCAAGTTAGCACCAAAATGGGAAGGCCCCTATCTTATTGAAGCTGAGGCAGGAAAGGGGGCATATCGATTGCTAACAATGGAAGGTGATTTGCTACCAAGAGCTTGGAATGCTGTCCACTTGAAAAAATACTTCATGTAATAAGGATCCAGGATCCTTAGCTATATTCATGACCGATATCCTCGAGGGATCCTTATAGGATAGATGATCCTCATTCTGGTAATGATCCGGTTTCAATCTATTTAATTCTTTAATTAACATATATACGAGGAGAAGGATCCTGGATCCTTTATCCCTCTTTCACTTAGTTCTGAGTTTTGCAGAAGGTTGATATATCCTTAACAAAGGATTGAGTATCCACAGAAGTCTCTAGTTAAATGGGCTTGACCCCAGTTATTTGGGCTTGACCCCATTTATTTGGGCTTGACCCTAGTTATTTGGGCTAGTCCCCAGTTTTTGGGCCTGTCCCCAGTTTCGCCAGTAGTGCACGATGATCCTGGTGTAGTTCAAGGTAATGGGACCAGTTCCCGCTATAGGGGCTGACAATTTCATTGTACTGGCTGTATTCAGGATCCTACATATAATGGTAGACGTACCATACATCCGTTCCTAATGTTTTTAACGTTTTCACGTTAGATAAGGTTTTGGCATTTTCATGTCACTAAGTTTGGATAGTCTCCAGTGAGGGCCATACTCCAGTTTACACAAGATCCTTTGGGCTTGTCCCCAGTTTTTTGGGCTTGTCCCTAGTTTTTTGGGCATGTCCCCAGTTTTTTGGGCTTGTCCCCAGCTTTTTGGGCTTGTCCCCAGAATTGTTGGGCTTGTCCCCAGCTGCTAATTCTTCTCTTATATTGTCTTAGTCCCAAGTTATGTTCCATTTCAGGTTTTTGAAGCTAAACATCTAAGGATCCTTGATTCTAACCTTTTATTAAGATTTGTCTTTTGGTTATCCTGATTGTAAATGTTAAAGGTTTAGGATCCTAACTTGGATTCTCAGGTATGATCCTTGATCACTTTGATTTTATTCTTTATTTAAGTGACCCTTACTCTTTAACAACAAGACACATGATACTTAAATTACACTACTCTTTTGAATTTATCGATTATAGGATATTTGATCCTTGATCATATCCTAAACTTTTTGACATAATCTATTAAACTTTTATTCTTTACTTAAGAATTCAAACAAAGTATATCATAACAATTGAAAGATAAAGTATTCACAAAAATAACAATACATGATAAGCCAAAAGATTAAACTTTTATTTATTTAGCAATAAGTTAAACCCTTTAAAGGTTGACAAAATTGCCAACCCAAGTTTCTACCAGCAAAACATGGCCCGTCCACTTGGGTTGACAAAGGGTGTCCATATTAACGAGGTCTAAGTGCAGGAATAAAAAGACGGCAGGATCACAATGGCTTCATCCCCCAAACAGAGGATCCCTCCACCATTTGTAATCCTACCTATTGTCTGAAGGATCAATGATCCTTAAACCTAATTACTATTGTTTAAGTACAGACCAACCATTGTTCAAGAAAAACACCATCAAACAAAAAACAACTACCAAACCATAAAAATGGGCTCCGGCCGCGTCTAGATAAATCCATCATCGCCCATTGTTGCAGCCTACACCTTCATTGCATCACCATCACCATCACCTCCAGCCCCTGCATCATCAGCCTGATCCTTCGCCCCGCTGCCGCTTGCCTCAATCATCAGGACCTCTCCAGCCTCCTCTTCATCATCCAGCTCAGCCAGCTTAGCCTTCCAGCCCTCCTGGTCCCAACTGGTCCTGTCAAAGCTAGGATCCTCAGCTTCCTTGGCCATCTGCAGTTTGATCTTGTACATAGCAATGGCGGCAGAAAGTTAGCATCCTCCATCACCTCATTCTTCTCCTGATCAGCAGTGATGTGGGCCCAGACCAGCTGTTTTTTTGCCAAGTTGAGCTCCTTCTCAAGGGTAGAGTTGGTTTGATCCTTAGCCAGGAAAATCTTCTGGAAGTCCAGCTCCTTCTGCTCAGCCTCTTCAACATACGCATCAAAGAGCATCTGGATTTCAGTAAATTTCTGCAAAAAAGGAAAGATACAATTCAGGATTCGTTATCCTCAGATGGGCAGGATAGAATTAAGGATCAAGGATCCTTACCTCAGATAAGTATTCTTCAAACTGATGACGGATGAGGGGCAGGCCTTCAAGATCATCAGCGGTCTTTCTTGTCTTTCCACCCTTGCTCTTGGTGGTGACAGCCTTAGGAGCTGTGATGCTTGGGCTAGCAGCATGCTTTTTCTTTCCGGACCGGGCAGCGACAGTATCCAGATCACTGACGCTGAAGCGAGTGGCTGACTTTGAAGACTTTCCAGCACCTACAAACGGAAAACAACAGATAAGTATCCTTAATCTATATCTATTAAATCATACATAAATATAAACACTTACTTGACATGGTCATTGAACCGGAGGATACTTCTTGTGAATCCTTTGTGTTTGCCTGGAATGATCTAACTACAGGATCAAGGCTCCAAAAAGCAGTGATCCTTTCTTTTGTTGCAGGTGACTGAATGAGATGAGAGACCGAGATAGCTGCAAAACAGAAAAGGATCAGTTATCCTAAACAGAAACAGGGTTATCCTATGATCCTTCTATAAGGATCCAATGTCCTACCATCGGTGGTCCACTCTTTGGGGAGATCTTTCCCGTCTGGGATAGAATCTCTCCTAACAAAGAAGAAACGCTTTTTCCAGTTGGTATCATTTTTTGTGGTCTTGAGGATTAGATGAGGATCACCAGGCTTATGTTTGAACAAGTAACGGTGTGAACCATGGCTCACACGATTATACAGCTCCGCCAGTTTTGACAACCCCAACTCTATGCCTTCTTGCTCAATGATGTTCTCTAGGGTAAATAAAACCCTCCACATCATCGGCATGGCATGGATATAGCACATACCGGTGAGTGCAAAGAAAGATTGGGTGAAGGCAGGGAAAGGATAGGAGAATCCTATCAGGAATGGGGTGGCCGGAAAAGCAACCCAAGTGTCAGAGACGGAGTCATTTTTGGCAGTAGGGTCAAAAGATTTAAAGACGGTATCCGCCGGAAAACAGTGGCGAATCCGGTCAATCTCCGGGTCAGTGAAGCAGCAGAGTTCCTTCGAAGGATTTTTGATAATCCCTTGGCTTTTCAGGGGACTATCTTTCTGGTGATCCTTGGCAGGGGAGGATCATAGCTTCATTGTAATCTTAAGATTTTTATGAATCGAAGAACAGAGTAAGAAGATGAAGAGAGAAGGAGGAGAGAGATACCTGATCGATCTTTGAATGAGGATTTAAAGGGAAGTATCGCTCGAATTTAAATGCAAATTGATCCTTATCTCTAACCTATATATAATGATGATTCTGCAGGATGTCACTTCGGTGACGCATGATGTGTAACGGCTAGTTTGATTCTAACGGCTATATTTTCGCTAGATAGTTCATTGCAGATAATGTTGAAAAATATGACTCATAAGTTATATTTTATTCCTCATATTTTGGGGGCAATTGTTAGGGATAGATTTTCTAAACCTAAGGATCACGGATCCTAAAATACTGCCAGGATCACGGATCCTCAATTCTGTTTGAATTAAGGATCCTCAGAAGACGTTGCAGGATCAGGATCCAGGATCCTCATTATTATCCTTACACTAACGGTTGCCTTCACTATGTTTAAGCTTGTTTTGCAGGAGTATACGCATTGGACTTGTTCTTGCCGATATTCTTGGGTAATATGCTCTCAATATTCTGCACGTGCATAGCTTAATGACAGTTATGGAAGTCATGGGTAGCTAGCACCATTTGAGGGTTGTTAGTTATTTGGTTTATTTCTAATTTTAAAGGGGATAACAAGCTTGAATTAGAACAAGTTAGCTAACACATACACACTCTCGCAAGCTCTCTGCAATACATTGGCGATTTCATACACTTTTGCAGAATAGTGATCCTTGTAACAAGCTTGTTATCATCCTGAGTTGTAACAATCATTTGTTTAATTATAGTTGGTGATCGGTAGTTTCCATAACCCGAGGTTTTTTATGCCGGAGATCAACTTTTGATCAAGGGCTTTTTCCTCGTATAAATCCTTATGTCACTTGTTCATTTCATTTGCAAGTTGTTCATACATTTGTTCATTGATTCAAGCATCATACCTCACAACAAAAGATTTTATTGCATTATCCTAGCCTGATTTTTGACCAAAACAATACTCAAGTGTGTAAAGGATTCTCCACACCATTGGCATGGCTTGTATATAGCATAAGCCAGTAAGTGTGAAGAATCCCTTTGTGAAAACAGGGAAACTGTAAGTGAACCCGATCAGAAAAGGGGTTGCAGGGAAGGCGATCCATGTATCGGATATGCAATCACTTTTGGTTGAAGAATCGAAGGATGTGAAGACAGTGCCGTCAGGGAAGCAAGAGCGTAACCGATCGATATTAGGATCGGTGAATCAGCATAGCTCCGTTGAAGGGTTTTTGGTTAAACCCTGGCTTTTTAATGGACTTTTGTGTTCAGGATTTTTGGCGGGTAAGGAACGAAGATTCATCTTTGCCATTGATTCTGAAGAACAGAGGATCAGCGTTAAGAAATTAGAGAGAAGGGAGAAAGAGAATACCTGCTAAAGATCTTCAAATATGGATTTAAAGTAGAGGGTCTCGAGTATAAATGCAGGATTTGATCCTTATCCTTAAACCTATTTATAATGATTATTGTTGTAGGACCGTTTTGTGACCCGAACGAGTCGTTCAGAGGAGTTTTTATCTATTTCAAAGGCGGAAACAGAGAAATAGACTTCAAAACAGCTTGAATATCACTTTAAACCTCTTTCTGATTGATATAACAACGATTACAATCACAGGATAAACCGGCAGCACCTCGGTATCCAAATCAAGAACTGTTCTAACTGATTTCGCTTAGAAAGCTATATATAGAGCTTAGATTTCGCTTGAAAGTGGTTGAAGACAGTTCAAGCGAAATTAAGTATGTTGATTTCGCTTGAAACTGTCAAGGTCCATTTCAAGCGGAATAGCCCTCCTCAAGCGAAATTACTATAAACACATCTTAAACTTACCTATTTCCTCGTACAATGTGCCCTGATCTAACATAAATAGTATAAGACTCGATACAAGACGAAGTCGACAGATGTATGCACTAATAGACTCCCCCTCAGATGTTGACGAGTCTAAAGTGTCGAGTCTTCGCATCTCCAGTCTTTATCAGTCTTCGGGCTTCACCATACTCCAATTCTTCCTTCCAGAATCTCCACCTGGCTCTTGATTCAAATCACAAACTTTATCAGCTAAACTCCCCCTTGAATGTTGATAATCTCCAGGATCTGAGACTGACTCTCGAGCTTTCTAATTCTCTTGATCATATCTCTTGATTCCTTAAGTTCATCAGCATTAGCAGTTCCAAAATCGTGACCTAGCTCACACTTTCCACAGGTTTAAGATCGAAACCTGACTCTAACCTGCATAGAACTCTACCCAACAATAAATTTTCCGATGACCACTTGTAAAGCAATCTTAGAATGATCTATCATTTATAGTCTCTGATGAACCATTTGCAGGAATATCAACTTCATACAAAACTTTTCTTATTTAAACATTGACTCCCCCTCTCAAAATGCTTAAACTTGTTCTTTTCAAACACATTTTCCCAAACCTGTTCGTCATGTTCAGCACTTGGAATTTTGAAAATCAGCTTTCCAACATCAATTTTCTAAAATCTTTTTAAATTTTTCAAAAAATGCTAAAACACATTGAAAATCTTTTTGGATTTTTAAATGCAATGAAATGCAGAAAAAAAAAATATTTACAGACAATATTTTTGTGAGTTTGTGCAAGAGGATCATATCAGTCTTTGACAAGTCACGGGTACCGTTGAGCTTAGTTACACATTAAGGATTAAACAATTCACTTAGATTGCCGATATACTGATCCACTTAAATTTTCACACAGATTTCAACTGATTCAGGATATGAGTTAGGTGTTTTAAGAACTTAAACTCATTAATGTGTCCCACCTCTTGAATATATTCCCGTATCCAGATCCCAATATTCAGCCTTACAGGTGAGTATACCACAGATGATATCTGTAAAGGGTTATAAATTATGAAGAATCATGAGAGCTCAGGTCAGAACTACCGTTCAGCAGAGAGATCATGACTCGAATTTTGGTGTGTCCCCTTTAGAGGATCTTTTTTACAACAACAATGATTATCAATTTTATTGTTTCATCATTTTGCTGAGGGCGGCGCTATTTTTCAAGCAAGCGGAAAGTATTCTCCGAGGACTAGGCCATTGCTTCCGCAAAATCAGAAGTCCTGGGATAATACCCCAGATATCACTGAGCATAAAGACCTAGTATCTCAGAAAAAGGGACATTTCAAATGAGATTTCACGGGTTACCTATATATCCAAGTAGTGTTCCCCACGAAATAAGCAAGTTTAAATTTAAGTTTATATCCCGAAAAAGCTTACTAAATGTATAAAAACCTATCGGCATATCATCAGTGAGACCGTTTAACACTATTTAATCATTACATTTCTTTAGCATATTGTATCTGTCTATTGATGTACTATCATTTCCTCTTCTTTGACACCAAAACTCAATTTTTGAATTTTATCATGTTTTTGGCTTTTTCAAATTTTCTAATGTTTTTTGTATTTTCTGAAAATTTCTACTCCCCCTAAAATGCAAACACATTAACGGAAATTTGAAAACAACCGTACAAGTAAATTGACAACCGATATCGAATTGCTTCAATTCGCCATCCACTTGGTATAAACAATCAGAACTCCCCCTTTCACAAAACTATTTTCTCATTATGATTTCAAAACACTTAAGTTTGTTTTAACCAAAATGATTTTTCCGGAAAATAAGTTTTGTTGATTTTATCACTTGTAGGTTAGGGGTTTGGTTCATCACATTGTTCTTCAAATACCACTTGTAAGTTTGGTCCAATCAAGTTCAACCTAATGACCTTGATTAACCATTTGTAGGAAAAACAAGTACAATTTAATGTCCTTGATTTACCACTTGTAGGTGAAAACCTTCATCAACCACTTGTAGGAATACTGCATCTACACAAAATCATTTTACCAATAAAGATGCCGATTCCTGCTTCACACTTACCAACCTGGAAGCTCCGGCAAGTCACACTTAACATGTAAAAATTTAACTTTTATAAGATTCATTCACTACATCAATTATCAAGAAGGATGCCGATTCCTGATCCACGATTACAAACTTGGGATCTCCGGCAAGTTAGATTTTTAAGGGAAAAGAATTTCCACCCAAGTCTGACCAACCTTGGGTGTTTTTAACTCTTGTTAAGTAGGGTTATAAGTTGCCTTCTTTGTAGCATAAAAATCTTTAACCCCTTTGGCCTTTCCCTCGACCATTTTTCCAAAAATTTTCTTAACATTTCCATTGAATGCTTTCTCAACATCAAATTCTTCATTCATAGGATAGAATTGATTTGAGATCTCAATCTTACCAATTTTCTGTTTAAATCTTTTATCCTTCAATGTTGGAAAATTATCATCATTCACTGAAGGCACTGATTTTTCTTTTTCCATCTCAACTTGTGGCTCCACTGATTTTGTGGAATCAGATTCATCGCCGACTTTCTCAGATAACCTTTTAACAACCCATGTTTGGTTGTCTTTGGCTCTCTTCTTGTAAAAATTTTTCTTTGAACACTCACCAACTTCATAAGTTGAATTTTCAAAAAGTTTTTTCAGTTGGTGGTTCAACATCGACAACTTTTTCTTTAAGTTTTTTAGAAACTCCCTGTTTTGTCTTTGTATTCATCGGACAATTCCATGCAATGTGACCAGCTTCATTGCATTTAAAATAGATTCGAGTATCTTTTCTGTGAAAAACTCCAGTTCCTATTCTTTTCTTCTCAGCAAGAAACTCCTGGTTTGATTGTTTCCAGAAAGGTTTCTTCTGTTCCTCTTCAGCACTTCCTCCTGAAACAAATTTTGTGTTTGTTTTAGAAATTTTATCATTTTTATAATTTTCAGGTGGAGTAAAACCCAATCCTTTCTTTTTGTAGTTACCATTATGGTTTAGTTTCTTTTGAAAACCAGAACCAGAATTGTAACCCTTTTTCTTGTTTAATCGCTGTTGAACTCTTGAAGTGTACTTTTTAGATTTTTCAGTAAGATTTAAATCTTTTATTTCAGAAATGTTAATTTCTGTCATTTTGAAAATTTTTTAATCATTTCAATTCTAACACTTCTTATTGGAAATTCTTTATCAGAATATAATTTGTCAGAATCATTCAAAGTGTATGCAACTTCAAATGTTTCCTAATTCAAATTAGATTTTGATAACAAAAACTCTTTACTGGAAGCCCTTTTAACTGACGACTTTGGACTGTTGACTGACGAACTTGAACCTCCAGACTCAGACTTTGACTCAGACTCCTCATCTGTATCCAACACCTGATCGACCACCTTTTTTATTAACTCAGACTCATGATCAGTGTCAGACGATGTGAAAGTGACGTCAATGTTTTCTGGTAATTCATCGGTTATATCAGACTTTAGTTTTATATTGACTGCCTTTTGAACTTGCTCCTCATTTGGTTTTCTGGGAGAATAACCTTCCCAGATCGGAGGCGGACAATTGTTATAGCTAACACTCGGTTTCTTACCAGTATCCTTCTTCTTTGGCTTCTCATCCTGAAATGCTTCGAAACCTTGCAACAGTTGGATAAATTCGATCAATAAGATAATCAGAACTAGAATAACTCTGTAATAAGCATCTGATTCTCTCATTCTCAATTTTCTCAGTCTCCAACTCTTGTTTCAGCTTGGCACATTCCTCAATGTAATAGTTTATAGCCTTTTGTTTTGTCATCATCGTTGCATTCATCATTGTCAAAGCGTCTTCTCTCTCAGAAATTGTCTTTTGAAGACCAGTTACTGTTCTATTCAATACATTGTAAGATTCCTTCACGTAATTGAGATTGAATAGTAATTGTTCCTTCATCTTCTCAAACTCAGCCATCTTTTCTTCTTTAGCTGCACATTCCTTGCAAGATTCTAGACACTTCAAGCAAGGTTTGATGACTTCCACAATCTTTTCTACTTCGATGACCTTCTCAACCTCAATCCCTGGTTCAGTTTCAGTCACCTTATCAGCTTCAACTTCTTCCTTTTAAACAGTCTCTTCTTTTTTATCAACACCTTCATTCTCTATTTTCTTTTCTTCTTTTGCTGCTCGTCTCTCCTTTAACTTCTTCAAGCGATCTGCAAAATAAAAATGAAAGCTTTCAGGAGATAGATGAGCTTTTGCAACATTAATATGTTTTTCTTCCTCATCATCACCACTGTCATTAGTTGGTGATTGATCAAACTCAATTGATTTATCAGAACTATCATCTGACGGACTAGAATCAGATGGTGTTTGATCAAAAACAGTTTCTCTTTCTGAACTTTCATCTGAACTTTGTGAGCTTGCATCTGATGAAACAGGCTTTTCTTCTTCATTCTTCACACTAACACCAATAGCTTTCATCCACTCGGTAAACATATCTGGTTCTTGAACTATCTTCACAATGAAAGCTTTAAAATTCCCATTCCCATCCGCAAACATATCCCAGCTGAATCCTTCAGGTAACCTTTCATCTTCTTGATTGATTAGGCATGCTTTGTTGTCGGATGAAATGTATTTATCCCAGCTGAAATTATCTTGATTCACTAAACATGCTCTCTTTGAAGAATCCTCTATCACTTTTCTACCATGAGCCACTTGTGGTTCTTGTTGTTGTTGTTTGCCAACTTGTTGATATATGGCTTTCCGGTAGTAGTCATCCTTACCAAACGGATTCTTTGCATCATTTACCTCTGTATTCTTGCATTCTCTCTTGAAATGACCTTTCTCCCTGCATCGAAAACAAGTAACTTTAGATTAATCAAAACCTAAAGTAGAAACATGTGCATCAAGAAAATCATTTCTTCCAGTAATCATCTTGAACTTTTCAGCTCTTCTTAGAACACTAGCTAGACACCATTTGATGTCCATGAGCTCCATTTCTTCAGCGTCTATCTGATCGTAATCCTCTTTTGTCAGCATAGGATTTCCGATCCTCCCTGCAACCAACCCTTCATATGATTGTAGAACAGTTGCAAGTAAAGACATGTGATCTTTTGCAATTTCTTCAGGAAAGCTTTGACCCTCTGGAAGATTCAATGCAATGTTGCACTTTATCACACAACCACCACCTTTTGTACTTTGAGAATGAAAACTCGATGATGAACTCTTGGGATTAACACTCGGGTATAACGAGAAACCACTGCTGCTATTAGGACTTTGTTCAACATTTTCAGATGAATTTCCAGCACTAAACGCAGTTTGTATTTTTTGACTTCTTTCAATCTGTTGAACACTTCCTTTGTAATACATTTTCACATCTTGTTGATTACTCGGATTATTCATCCTTGCAATCTTTTGCTGTTCAAGATCTTGACCCTCAATCTTCTCAATAAACTAAGAAATCGTCAAATCATCATATACTCCGGTGTTCTTTAAGATCATCAAGTATGTACCCCACTCCTTTTGAGGTAAAGCATCAGCTAACTTGTCGACCCATTCCTCTCGATCTTTGGTTATGCTTAACATCGACATGGATCACACTAAGTGACAATATCTTTCAATTAATTTCTTTGTATCTTCCCCAGGCAAACTGGTAAATAGATCAAATTCTTTCTTGAGCAATGCCTTCTTACTTTTAATCATATTTTCACTTCCTTCAAGTTTGATTTTAAGAGCATCCCAAATCGATTTTGAACTTTTATCATGTTGAAGCAATACAAAGATGTCTTCTTTAATGGCTTGCTGAAGTAGACTAATCATCATCTTTTCAGCTTTGTACATGTCACGTTCTTTGTCATTAAATTCTGAAATTTCTTTTATCACTTGCAGATCTGTACGTGGTAGAACATACTTCTTCAAAATACATTCCCAAGATCTCAAATGGTTTGCTTGAACCCAGTTTTCAAATCTATATTTCCATCCATAATACTCCTCAATGCTCATAAGCTTCGGGGGTTTTTGTGTAGTTCCAGTTTCATTTTCCAAATTCATGTTTTGAGCAATGGAAGCTGGAGTAGTCGGGGATGTTGCAAACACGTTGTAAAATTCTTCACTCATGATTCCGTAAGTGTTTTCACAAAGCAGACAATTTCAAGCGAGATACCACTTTCAAGCAAAATAACCTGCACACACACTTCAAGCGAAATCAAGTTTCTCAAACAAAATGTCAATTCAAGCGGAATACACGTTTGAAGCGAAATCAGATTTTCACTTTCAAGCGAAATCTAAATGAATTCCAAGTGGAATCTCCTTCACAAGCAAAATCAGATGAATTTCAAGCGAAATGACTAATTTCGCTTGAAATGAACACAATTTTCAAGCGGAAACTGATGTCCGTTTAAGCGGAATATCAACTTTGGTCCATTTTAGTCATTTTTAAGCTGAATTTTGTTCTGAAACATTTAAGGGTTTGTTAAAACACTGTTTTACACAATATGTGAGAAAATGAGCTGATTTTAACCGTGAAAAGTTGTTAATTTTGAAAAGAAAGTGTAGAAAACAGAAATTTTGAGCTGAATCGGTAAGAACTACTCTTCCTGAGCTCTGATACCACTTATAGGATCATTTTGTGACCCGAACAAGTCATTCAGAGGAGTTTTTATCTATTTTAAAGGCCGAAACAGAGAAATAGACTTCGAAGCAGCTTGAATATCACTTTAAACCTCTTTCTGATTGATATAACAACGATTACAATAACAGGATAAACCGGCAGCACCTCGGTATCCAAATCAAGAACTGTTCTAACTGATTTCGCTTGGAAAGCTATATATAGAGTTTAGATTTCGCTTGAAAGTGGTTGAAGACAGTTCAAGCGAAATTAAGTATGTTGATTTCGCTTGAAACTGTCAAGGTCCATTTCAAGCGGAATAGCCCTCCTCAAGCGAAATTACTATAAACACATCTTAAACTTACATATTTCCTCGTACAATGTGCCCTGATGTAACATATCTAGTATAAGACTCGATACAAGACGAAGTAAACAGATGTATGTACTAACAATTGTTGCAGGGAGGTGACTGGTTATATCTCTTAGCAACGGCTAGTCCGGAAATCGTTCAAACATGACTATCTAATTGGATATTAACTAATCATGTTTGGGGGCAATTGTTAGGGATAGATTTTCATAGCTTATGGATCACGGATCCTCAAATGCAGCTTGGATCACGGATCCTCAGTTCAATTTGAATTAAGGATCCTCAGAAGATGTTGCAGGACTAAGGATCCAGGATCCTCATTATTATCCTAACACTAACAGTTGTTTCCATCATTTTTGAGCTTGTTTAGCAGGTGTATTCGAATAGGACTTGGTCCATCCGAGATTCTAGGGGAATATGCTTAGTGATTCTGCACGTGCTTGAACTCTTCGACCTTTATGGTGATCGTGGGGGATTGCATCTTTTGCGAATAGTTAGTTAGGCTAGATATTTCTATTTTTAATGGGGATACAAGCTTGATTTAGACATTATTATTAGCAACACAACCGCACTACACTTGAGCTCTCAAGAACTCTCTGCGATTACACACTTTTGCACACTAGTGATCCTTGTACCAAGCTTGTTATCATCCCGATTTGTAAACCTTGTTTGCTTAATATAGTTGGTGATCGGTAGTTTCCATCACCCGAGGTTTTTTATGCCAGAGATCATTCATTGATCAAGGGCTTTTTCCTCGTTTAAATCCTTGTGTTCACCATTCATTTCATTCATTCATTATTCATACATTTGATCATTTAACTAAGCATCATACCTCACAAAATCAGATTTGGTTGCATTATCCTTGTGTGATTTTTGGCCAAAACAGAGGGTATGTGTCGAGTTTACTGATTTAAATAAGGCATGTCCCAAGGATCCTTTCCCTTTACCCCAAATTGACTCTATGGTAGATGCTACAGCGGGTCATGAGTTGTTAACTTTTATGGATGCTTCATCTGGATTCCAACAAATTCAGATGGAACCATCTGATCAAGAGGATACAGCCTTTATGACCCCTACTGGTATCTATTGTTATATTGCTATGCCATTTGGACTAAGAAATGCAGGTGCTACAAACCAAAGGCTAGTAAACATGATGTTTAAAGAACAAATTGGACACATAATGGAAGTCTATATTAATGACATGGTGGTTAAGTCCAAGAAAGCTGAGGATCACCTTAGAGATTTGGAGGAAGCATTTGATATTCTAGATAGATACAACAAGAAACTGAATCCTTACAAATGCCACTTTGGAGTGAAAGCTGGTAAATTCTTAGGTTACATGGTGACAAAAAGAGGGATAGAGGCAAGTCCAGAACAAATCAAGGTCATTGTGAACATCAAGTCTCCTGCCATGCTAAGGATGTGCAAAGATTGACAAGGAGGATCGCAACCTTGAACAGATTCATCTCAAAGTCATCAGAGAAATGCAAAGAATTCTATGACATCTTAAGAAAGAATAAAAAGTTTGAGTTGACTGAAAAACATGAAAATGCTCTCAAGGCCCTTAAGGATTACCTATCCTCAGCTCCAGCTTTAATGAAACTAGAAAATGGGGAGATATTGTCTCTATATTTAGCAGTTTCCTCTAAGGCAGTAAGTGCAGTCCTTGTTAAGGATCATGAAGGGACTCAACATCCTGTATACTATGTAAGTAAAAGTGTACTTGATGCTGAGTCCAGGTATGCTCATTTAGAGAAACTTATTCTTGCTTTAATCATGGCATCTACTAAATTACGTCATTATTTTGAAACTCATCCTATTATTGTAAAGACTAATTTTCCAATCAAGAATGTTCTCAAGCCTTGGCTGACTTTGTGGTTAATTTTAGTAGTGATCTACAAAGGGAAGCTGAATTGGAAGTTTAACAACTTGGAGAGACTAAGGATCCTTGGATACTCTTCACAGATGGGGCTTCAAATGTCAAGGGAACTTGTCACACCCCGACCATGTAAAACAACAAAACATGGCGGAAAGGTCGGGGAGTGTTGTAACAGAATCATTGTTTCACAACCATGGATTAAATAATTTCATTTTATTGAATTATTAAACTCATTGTTTATTACAAATCAAACAAATACAATTATTATCTCTCAATTTTTTAAGTCGCTAAGGCACGAGTCCATCCTATGTGTTTCATGCGTCAACAATCATCACATAGCAGAACCTGAAACATGTGTAAAATAGGTACGTCAGCATAAAAATGCCTGTGAGATACATAGGTTTTGTTTATGCATGATTCATGACTTATAAGTTTAAAAGAATGTTTTAACAAAAAGTAGTCATGAACCTAAAAATATTTTCTTTATAAAAATCATGTGAAAATTTATGAGAAATTTGATGATATAAAAGAATGATGCATAAATAAATAATCAAGTAAAGTGAGTTTATAAAATAATGTTTTGATAAATGTTTTGATAAATATGTTTGTAGTATATATAAAAAATATACTTTGGTTTTAAGAAAGTCGATTAGGTAATATATCAAAATATATTTCGGTTCCAAAATCGTTAAACAGATAGTATATTAAATATACTTTGGTTGTCAAAATATACTTTGGCCCTCAAAGATCAAGGAACAGCTGAAAAATGGATTTCTATCACTGGGCATGTTCATACGGCCCGCGTAAGCTGAGGGATAGGCTTACGCGGCCCGCCTGGTCCCTGCAGCTCAGCCATAGTTTCAGTTTTTACAGTTTTGGTCCCTGTACTTGATTTAAGCTCATTTCAGCCCCTTTTGACCCCCATTAAGCCATTTTCAAGGCTCTACAAGGTCAATAAAGTTTAGAGGTCTCAAAATGTGCTCGGAAAGCTCTCGGATGTCGGCTCGTTTGGTCGTACGATCGCGTTATTTGTTAAATTACGATGAAACTCAAACGGGCGCGAAAATGAACCAAATTAAGCGACGAATGGTATTTTTGCATGCCGATCACTAAAATAAAATATTTTAGTGTGTACAAAAATTTTGGATGTCCAGATGTGGTCAGAACGTAAGATAGGCGCGTAAATGCAAACTTACATCGTTTTTGACACTTTTAGTCCCTGTAAGATTCTATAAGCATATTTTCAGACACCGAACCACTCAAAGCTTATTTCTAAGCTATGTTTAGGTTATTTATGGTATTTTTAGCTTATGATCATGTTCCAGACTGTACGTTGCCTTATGAAACGGCAGACTTTTGCAAGTTGACGCAAATAGTCCCTGTGATTAAATAAACTTGATTTTGCCACATCAAACCTTCCAAAACTTATTTCTAAGTTATGTAAAGGTTATTTAAGGTATGTTAAGCCTATTTCACTTTTCCGGAGTGTTTGTTGCATTAAACTGGTTATATTTACGCATTAGATCGCGTATAACCTTCCAGAAAGCGAATTAAAGCTCGAAATCGAACAAGAATTGATGTGTGCAAACGATATACATATTTATACAAATCCCAAGTAGGAAATACAATATTTCATTGGTTTTATATCTGTTTGATGGTTGAAGTGACACAGGTGTCACAGAACTGGACTTGCCATACTACTAAAATCGCTACAAGGGGACATTATACCCCACTTAATTGCCTGTGAATTTCAAACTACTAATAATGAGGCTGAGTATGAGGCCTTAATAGCTGGTTTGCAAATTGCCAAGCACATGAGGATCAGGTATCTTGAGGTACATGTAGATTCGTTGCTAATTACTAACCATTATAATGGTTCTTATGCTGTTAAAGGTGAAAGGCTAATCAAATATCTACAGATAGTCAAGAAATTGGCAGACTCTTTTGCTTCTTTAGTTTGACACAGGTACCCACGGAAGAAAATGCAGAAGCTGATGCTTTAGCCAAACTTGGATCATCGTTGAAGATTCCAGAGGATGTTAAGATTCCTGTTATCCACATCTTAACTCCTGCTATAGAGGATAACACAGCTATGGAGATAGTGGAGGATTCTGCAATTGTACCTAGTGATGGTGCATGATGAAGTTCAGGATCCTGGATCCTTCCAATCCTGAGATACACACAACATGGAGAAATTCCTATTGGAGAAAATCCTAGAGCTTTCAAAGCCAAGGTATCTTAATTTACAATACTAAACAACATGTTGTCACACCCCGACCGCGTAAAACAACAAATCGCGGCGGAAACATCGGGGCGTGTTGCGACAGAATTTAATTGTTTCATAACCATGGCACACAAAGTGTATTTTATTTATTTAACAAAGGTGTTACATTGTCTTGAACGGTAAACAAAAGAGTTTATAACATAATTAAACATAGTCTATCATCTTTTAAAGTCTCTAAGGCACAGGTCCGCCCTAGTATCATGATCAACATCCTATGGAAAAGCACCTGAAAACACATGTGAAAATAGGTACGTCAGCATAAAAATGCCTGTGAGATACATAGGTTTTTGAAAATAGGATTCATGACTTATGTTTAAGAAAAATGTTTAGTCATGAACCTTGTAATTTGCTTTGTCTTGTAAATCATTTGAAAACAATAAGATCAGATGATATGTATAAGTAAATGTCAGTTAAATAAATGACCATGTAAAAAGATGTGTTTGTATAAGATAAGTTGTTTTGTAAATCAATGTCTTGTGAAAAGTATGTTATTTGTATAAAATGTTCTATGTCTCAATACAGAAATGATTCAAATAACGTTACGACATGTAATACCATACAAACACTTATATATAGGAAGTACCAGCGGCGTATCCACCATGCTTGTATCATATTACACACGCATCGTTACTTAATCACTTAATCAAACCAAACCAATCAATGTAAGAAGTCTATGTTTAAACAAATTGTCAAATGTATTGAATAATATGTCAAAGTGTTTATGTCAAGATGTAAATCATGTCAAAATGTCTATGTCAAATATCCATGTCAAATGTCTATGTCAAATATCCATGTCAAATGTCTATGTCAAATATGTCATGTATGGCAAGTGAAATGTCTCAACTAAACCATATGCACAAAAACAAAGTATTGAAGTAAAACTTGGTTTAAATCAACGCTATGTTTTGTGTAAATGCATGCAACTATTTAATATGAACATTTATGCGGTATTGTGAAAATGCATACATCCAAGCCTTGTGACTGTGGTGATAAACCCTTTAAACAAATTAAAGGTCTATCTGTCTTATATCATCGAATTCGGTCATTCCTTTCTGTCCCCTTTCCCTGGGATGTCCGGAACGGGAGTTGTCAATTCCTATGGTACCACTACCTACTAACGAACGGCGTAGCTAATGTTAATGAATGTATTGTCCCATGTAAACAAACCAAATGTCATAACAAAATGTAAGCATGTGAAAACGATGCACTAAGTATGTAATCAAATGAACATACGTAGCGTGAAAAGTCATGTAAAACGATGTACTAAGTAATGCACACAATGGGCACACCTAGCATGAAATGTAATGTAAAACAATGTACTAAGTAATGCACACAATGGGCACACCTAGCATGAAATGTAATGTAAAACAATGTACTAAGTAATGCACACAATGGGCACACCTAGCATGAAATGTCATGTAAAACAATGTACTAAGTAATGCACACAATGGGCACACCTAGCATGAAATGTAATGTAAAACAATGTACTAAGTAATGCACACAATGGGCACACCTAGCATGAAATGTCATGTAAAACAATGTACTAAGTAATGCACACAATGGGCACACCTAGCATAAGATGAAATGAAATCATGTACTATTATGTACTAACGAACATAGCATGTATATGATGTGAAAACAGGAAAGCTTGAAAGTAACAAGTAGGCACATGTGTTCCACCCCAAAACAGTTTGGAAAACAGTAAAAGAGGGGTCTATGTACTCACTTGAGATTGCTCAGTCGTATAAAGATAATCACCAAGCAACGCTAGAGATCTCGGAATCAAACGGCACCTAGTATAGGTAACTATGTTAATAACCGGACCTATCTCGGAAGATTGGGTAGCATTAGGGTTTGTATACTAAATGAGTGTAGGAACTCACGTGATATAGTTTAACAAAGCCTACATACTAAATGAAACTTAACCTTAGTCTTATTGACCCATTATGATCCGTTTAGGTAGCTTATGCTACTTTAACGCATCGTGCGCGTGAAACGCGTTCGGACCGCCTAACTAGTCCTATGACAAGTATTATATGCCTAAACATGTTACAAAATCAGTTACGTGACAAAATTTTAGGTTACATATGCTTAATTACCAATTATACATGAAAAGGGTATTCTGGTAATTTACCTAAGGCATATAAACTACCTATCATACAACTACTTAAACGATGTGACCATAGGGTGTAACCTCGAAAGGTTATTCCCTACCTACTATGGTCACCTAATGTGTTTGGTCAGATCCTAATGATCGACCAAATGGGTCGGGTTCGAGGTATAAGCGATTTATTAGATCGCTTACCCTACGACCCTAGACAACGTGGTAATCAGTAGGCATAGTCCCAAGGGACTATGACCATCGTGATCACAATCACGTTGCGAAGTTCAATCGAACTTCGCATTGACCATTACTGGTCAACGCTGAAAGTCAAACAAAGTTTGACTTTCTGACTCGAAAAGCAGTAAAAATAAGGAAAAGAACGAAAGAATACTTACGAAGGGTCCCCGAATGCTAATCTAGATCAATATAGTTCAGGTATGAAACAAGGTTTCAACTTAGAACACAACTAATCAGATTCTAGTGCCTTAAAACAATGAAAGGCATGGGGTATATATAGTTTTCGGTGAACCGTTGAGATCGTTTCATGGAAAACGTGCCTTAATCCCATCCGTACATGTGTTGAAATGTCATGGTGTTTAGGTGTTTAAATTCCATCCATACATGTGTTGAAATGTCATGGTGTTTAGGTGTTTAAATTCCATCCACACATGTGTTGAAATGTCATGGTGTTTAGGTGTTTAAATTCCATCCACACATGTGTTGAAATGTCATGGTGTTTAGGTGTTTAAATTCCATCCACACATGTGTTGAAATGTCATGGTGTTTAGGTGTTTAAATTCCATCCACACATGTGTTGAAATGTCATGGTGTTTAGGTGTTTAAATTCCATCCACACATGTGTTGAAATGTCATGGTGTTTAGGTGTTTAAATTCCATCCATACATGTGTTGACTAAGCATTGTTAGAATGTGTGGTTGTGAATTAAACAACGGCTAATACATCGAATCTGGTCCCGAAAGTGCAAAACTGATCCAAATGACGCGACGCATGGATTTTTCTTATGCCGAACACTAAAATAAAATGTTTTAGTGCTTACATAAATTTTTGGATGTCCGGATGTATTCAGAACGTAAGTTATGCGCGAAAATGCAAACTTGTGCACTTTTTGACACTTTTAGTCCCTGAATGTCCCAAAAGTTTATTTTAGCACACCAAACCCCTCAAAGCCTATTTCTAAGCTATGTAAAGGATATTTAAGGTGTGTTTAACTTATGGTTATGTTCCGGAATGTTCGTTACAGTTCAAATTGACATACTTTCGCAGTTTGTCATATTTAGTCCCTGTAAGCGAATTAACTTATTTTTGCCATACCAAAGCCTTCAAAACTTATTTCTAAGTTATGTAAAGGTTATTTAAGGTATGTTGAGTATATGTTGATGTTCCAGAGTATTTCTCGCATTAAACTGAGTACGTTTACGCACTAGTTTGCGTATAACTCTCTAGAAAGTGATGTAGAGTTTGGAATTGAACAAAAGTCAAAACATGAAAAATGTAAAACATAACAAAACAAACATTGAGATCAAATAACATTGTTTTATTGATAACAGAACTGTTCATAGTGATTACAAGCACAGTTGTTACAGTCTCCCCTACTTGTGGAAATTTCGTCCCGAAATTTATTTAGAGGAAACTCGTGGAAAAAGATGTGGATATTTCGCCTTCATTTGATCTTCGCGTTCCCAAGTAAACTTAGGTCCACGTTTAGCTTCCCAGCGAACTTTGACCAAAGGAATGCGCTTGCGTTTAAGCCACTTGACTTCACGTTCCATGATTTCCACTGGTTTCTCAACAAATTTCAGTGTTTTGCCAACACGAATTTCGTCAAGCGGTATGGAGTAGTTCTCATCAGCTGTACACTTCTTGAGATTTGATATGTGAAAAGTTGGATGAACATTTCCCAGTTCAGGAGGTAACTCAAGTCTATAGGCTACCTTTCCGATTCTTTCGACGATCTTGAATGGTCCAACGTATCTAGGTGCAAGTTTTCCTTTCTTTCCAAATCTGATCACACCTTTCCAAGGTGAGACCTTAAGTAATACTCGATCACCGACTTGAAATTCCAAGGCTTTGCGTTTTGGGTCCGCGTAAATCTTCTGACGGCTTCTAGCTGCCTGAAGGTTATCACGAACTTTCTTGACCTTGTCAGTTGTCTCTAAAATGAGGGCAGGTCCAGTAAGTTGAGCCTCGCCAATCTCATTCCAGCAGACTGGTGAACGACATTTTCGACCATAGAGAGCTTCGAAAGGAGCCATTTTGATGCTAGTGTGATAACTGTTGTTGTAGGAGAATTCAATCAATTTAAGATGTGAATCCCAGCTACCACCAAAATCGATCACACAAGCTCTTAGCATATCCTCCAGAGTCTGGATTGTTCTCTCAGATTGACCATCCGTTTGCGGATGATAAGCTGTGCTCAGATTAAGTTGGGTCCCCATAGCAGATTGCATGGTTCTCCAAAAGTGAGAAGTGAAACGAGCATCTCTGTCAGAAATGATGTTCAAAGGAACACCATGTCGAGCTACAATTTCATCCACATAGATTTGAGCAAGTCTGTCAGTAGGAAAATCCTCGCGGATTGGCAAGAAATGCGCTGACTTTGTGAGACGATCAACGACTACCCAGATGGCATCATGACCTTTCTTGGTGCGTGGAAGTTTGGTAACAAGATCCATAGTAATGTTTTCCCATTTCCAAACTGGGATCTCTGGTTGCTCCAATAAACCAGAAGGACGCTGATGTTCAGCCTTAACCTTAAGACAAGTAAGGCATTTTGATACGTATAAGGCAATGTCTTTCTTCATACCAGGCCACCAATAGTGAATACGAAGATCCTTATACATCTTATCTGAGCCCGGATGAATAGAATAACGAGACTTATGGGCTTCATCCATAAGCAAGGTACGAAGATCATCCTGGCTTGGGACCCACAAACGGTCCATGAAGTAATATGATCCATTGTCCTTCAGTTCAAGAGCAGGTGATATGTGATAGGGAAATTCCTTATCCATCAAACCCTGTGAAACACAAGATTGTTGAGCTTGAGAAATGCGGGCTTGAATATCAGATCGAGCTTGAATAACAGATTGAACACGTACACAATGAAGCTTAGTACGTTCCTTGCGACTCAATGCATCAGCTACGACATTCGCCTTACCAGGATGGTAGCGAATTTCGCAGTCGTAGTCGTTTAAAAGCTCAACCCAACGTCGCTGTCTCATGTTGAGTTCTTTCTGGTTGAAGATATGCTGAAGACTTTTGTGGTCAGTGAAAACCACACATTTTGTACCGTATAAATAGTGTCTCCAGATCTTGAGAGCAAAGACAACTGCACCCAACTCAAGATCATGAGTGGTGTAGTTCTTCTCATGTATCTTCAACTGCCTCGATGCATAGGCTATGACTTTGTTTCTTTGCATAAGAACACAGCCAAGACCCAATTTAGATGCATCACAATACACGACAAAATCATCATCACCCTCAGGCAATGATAGTACAGGCGCATCGCAAAGCTTCTGCTTCAAGTGTTGAAAAGCTTCCTCTTGTTTGAATCCCCAGAAAAAGGGCATTTTCTTCTGAGTTAGAGCAGTTAGAGGAACTGCAATCTTAGAGAAGTTTTCAATGAAGCGGCGATAATAACCCGCTAGACCAAGAAATGAACGAACTTCAGTAGGAGTAGTAGGCGTATCCCAATCCTTAATCGCACTGATCTTGGAGGGATCTACATGAACACCTCGTTCGTTGATAATGTGACCCAAAAATTGAACTTCTTTAAGCCAAAATTCGCATTTGGAGAATTTGGCGAAAAGTTGCTCTTTCTTCAGGAGTTCCAGAGTAAGACGAAGATGCTGCTCGTGATCAGCTCGCGTCTTAGAGTAAATCAAGATGTCATCGATAAAAACAATGACAAACTGATCCAAATAAGGTTTACAGACCCTATTCATTAAGTCCATGAAAACAGCAGGAGCATTAGTCAAACCGAATGGCATGACTGTGAACTCGTAATGTCCATAACGAGTACGGAATGTTGTCTTCGGAATGTCTTCTTCTTGCACCCGAAGTTGATGATATCCAGATCGCAGATCAATCTTCGAAAAATAAGAAGCGCCTTGTAACTGATCAAAGAGGTCGTCGATGCGAGGTAGGGGATATCGATTCTTGATGGTAAGCTTGTTAAGCTCACGATAATCGATACACATCCTAAAGGATCCATCCTTCTTCTTGACAAAAAGAACTGGAGCACCCCAAGGTGAAAAGCTGGGACGGATAAAACCTTTGTCAGAGAGCTCCTGAAGCTGTTTAGACAACTCTTGCATCTCAGATGGTGCAAGACGATATGGAGCTCTGGCAATGGGATTTGCACCAGGTACGAGATCAATGCGGAACTCGACTTGGCATGCTGGAGGTAGACCAGGTAAATCTTCAGGGAATACTTCAGAATAATCCCGAACGACAGGAATATCTGAAATAGACTTACCCTTGCCTTTATCTTCTGTAACATGTGCTAAGAAAGCCACATAGTTCTTCTGCAGATACTTCCGAGCTTTAAAACAAGACATGAGTTTGAGACCACCGGTGGGCTTCTCACCTTGAACCTGCAGAATCTCGCCTGTCGAAAGCGGCACACGAACAATCTTCTTAGAACAAACTATCTCTGCGTGATGCTTGGATAACCAATCCATTCCCACAATAACGTCGAAGCTTCCAAGTTGCATAGGCGCGAGGTCAATAGGAAAAAGATGGTCGTTAAGATTCAACTGGCAGTTGCGAAGAACAGAATCAAGAATAATTGGTTCACCACTAGCAACTTCTACTGTCAAAGATTTGCCTAGTTTCGTTCTAGACACGCGAAGCATTTGCTCAAAAGACAAAGACACGAAACTCTTATCGGCACCAGAATTGAAAAGAACAGATGCAGGCTGATTATTAATAAAGAACGTACCGTTCACCACATTATCGTCAGCCTGTGCCTCTTGGGCATTCATGTTAAAAACTCGGCCTCGAGCCGGAGCCTGATTCTGGTTCTGGTTCTGGTTCGCCAGTCTTGGGCACCGATTCCTATAGTGGGTCAGATCCCCACAATTGTAACAAGCACCCGGTGGGTATTGTGGTCGTGCAGCTTGACCCTGTTGCGGAGCAGGAGGCTGAGCAACTTGTTGAGCCGGGTTCTGAACCGCGGGATTCTGAGCAGACCGACAAACATTGGCAAGATGGCCTGATTTCCCACAGTTAGTACAGAAACGGCATGGAAGTTGCGGCTGGTGGTGACTGTTGCATCTATTGCACAAAGGTGCATTCCCTGTATAGGGTTTCTTTGCTGGAGGCTGTGCGGGTTGGTTGGGAGCTGCCAGATTAGCTTGGGCAGTGATAGCAAAATTTTGGGAAGCCTTACGCTTCCTTGACCTCTTCGAAGAACCAGAGTTCTTTCCATTCAAGTTTTGACCTTTCTTGCTATCTTCCTTGTCAGCCGACTGCTTCTTGCCCTTGTCACCCTTCCTGTGTAGCTTTCCCTTTCTAATCTACGACTCAGTCAATGTCGCTGATAACTCGATCGCCTGACGGAGTGTGGCAGGTTCACTACCAGTAAGAATGTCTTGTACCGAGTCAGGTAGACCATCGATGTATCTCTCGATAGCCTTGTCGAGTGGGGTGACCATTGTTGGGCAAAGCAGACTCAACTCTTCAAACCGATCAGTATAAGCCCTGTGCTCACCACTGTCTTGCTTCAAAACATCAAACTCTTTCTCCAATGCTCGCTGCTCATGGCGAGGACAGAATTCCCTCATCATAAGGGCTCTAAGTTCAGCCCAGGTTTGCGCAAGAGCAATTTCTGCACCCCGGTCTCTCATAACCCCGTTCCACCATGTCAAAGCCCGCTTCTGAAATACGCTCGAGGAGAACTCGACCTTGCGATTATCCGGACACTGCACATGGCGAAAAGTATTCTCTATGCTCTCGAACCACTGAAGAAGCCCAGTTGCTCCCTTAGAGCCACTAAACTTGAGTGGTTTAGCCTGGTTAAAATCCTTGTATTTGCATGGAACATTGTTGTTGTTGTTGGCTTGTTGCCATTGAGCAAAGAGATTTGGGAATTGGGCAGCCATCTGCTGCGCAATAATTTCTGCCAGCTCGGCAGTTGCTATCTGGTTCTCGCGTCGAGGAGGCATTCTAAAAGAGGAAAACATGAAGGGAAACGAGTGAGATGATTGGATGAAGAGAATGAGATGAAACAAAATCAAAAAAAGCAAAGATGGTGGTCATTCGTCCGTATCACAGAGCAAACAAACAACACACAGTGACTAATCAAAGTAAATGGGTCAAAAATAATGTATAATGAAGACATGCTCGCCTATAAGTGAACACTCATCCCAGGAATTCCCAGGTAAGCACAACTGGTCTCGCGTCTGATGAGATGTATACGAAGTGCTTGCCTAGACAGAAAACCCAGAATACAGGCATTCACCCTTCCAGTTTGCACATGTTCACATTATTTAAAACCCAAAACGTTTGACGGGATTTTGAAAATTTGAAGGCACAAGGCCAAAAACCAAACTGAAAAGGGTTCAAAACCATATAACAGAGGGTTCAAAACCTTACAATTGAGGGTTCAAAACCTTGTAATAAATCATTCAAAAACGGATGATTGTTTTTCAAAAATCGATTCGGAAAATTTGGTTCTTGTTTTGTTAATCACCTAAGGATAGGTGATGTACATGTTTTAAGATCTAAACACAAGATAACTTGTGTTAGGGTCCTAGAAAAGTTATAGTCTAGGTCAAAGCATTACTAATAACCTAATTCCCTATAACCATTGGCTCTGATACCAACTCTTCTGTCACACCCCGACCGCGTAAAACAACAAATCGCGGCGGAAACATCGGGGCGTGTTGCGACAGAATTTAATTGTTTCATAACCATGGCACACAAAGTGTATTTTATTTATTTAACAAAGGTGTTACATTGTCTTGAACGGTAAACAAAAGAGTTTATAACATAATTAAACATAGTCTATCATCTTTTAAAGTCTCTAAGGCACAGGTCCGCCCTAGTATCATGATCAACATCCTATGGAAAAGCACCTGAAAACACATGTGAAAATAGGTACGTCAGCATAAAAATGCCTGTGAGATACATAGGTTTTTGAAAATAGGATTCATGACTTATGTTTAAGAAAAATGTTTAGTCATGAACCTTGTAATTTGCTTTGTCTTGTAAATCATTTGAAAACAATAAGATCAGATGATATGTATAAGTAAATGTCAGTTAAATAAATGACCATGTAAAAAGATGTGTTTGTATAAGATAAGTTGTTTTGTAAATCAATGTCTTGTGAAAAGTATGTTATTTGTATAAAATGTTCTATGTCTCAATACAGAAATGATTCAAATAACGTTACGACATGTAATACCATACAAACACTTATATATAGGAAGTACCAGCGGCGTATCCACCATGCTTGTATCATATTACACACGCATCGTTACTTAATCACTTAATCAAACCAAACCAATCAATGTAAGAAGTCTATGTTTAAACAAATTGTCAAATGTATTGAATAATATGTCAAAGTGTTTATGTCAAGATGTAAATCATGTCAAAATGTCTATGTCAAATATCCATGTCAAATGTCTATGTCAAATATCCATGTCAAATGTCTATGTCAAATATGTCATGTATGGCAAGTGAAATGTCTCAACTAAACCATATGCACAAAAACAAAGTATTGAAGTAAAACTTGGTTTAAATCAACGCTATGTTTTGTGTAAATGCATGCAACTATTTAATATGAACATTTATGCGGTATTGTGAAAATGCATACATCCAAGCCTTGTGACTGTGGTGATAAACCCTTTAAACAAATTAAAGGTCTATCTGTCTTATATCATCGAATTCGGTCATTCCTTTCTGTCCCCTTTCCCTGGGATGTCCGGAACGGGAGTTGTCAATTCCTATGGTACCACTACCTACTAACGAACGGCGTAGCTAATGTTAATGAATGTATTGTCCCATGTAAACAAACCAAATGTCATAACAAAATGTAAGCATGTGAAAACGATGCACTAAGTATGTAATCAAATGAACATACGTAGCGTGAAAAGTCATGTAAAACGATGTACTAAGTAATGCACACAATGGGCACACCTAGCATGAAATGTAATGTAAAACAATGTACTAAGTAATGCACACAATGGGCACACCTAGCATGAAATGTAATGTAAAACAATGTACTAAGTAATGCACACAATGGGCACACCTAGCATGAAATGTCATGTAAAACAATGTACTAAGTAATGCACACAATGGGCACACCTAGCATGAAATGTAATGTAAAACAATGTACTAAGTAATGCACACAATGGGCACACCTAGCATGAAATGTCATGTAAAACAATGTACTAAGTAATGCACACAATGGGCACACCTAGCATAAGATGAAATGAAATCATGTACTATTATGTACTAACGAACATAGCATGTATATGATGTGAAAACAGGAAAGCTTGAAAGTAACAAGTAGGCACATGTGTTCCACCCCAAAACAGTTTGGAAAACAGTAAAAGAGGGGTCTATGTACTCACTTGAGATTGCTCAGTCGTATAAAGATAATCACCAAGCAACGCTAGAGATCTCGGAATCAAACGACACCTAGTATAGGTAACTATGTTAATAACCGGACCTATCTCGGAAGATTGGGTAGCATTAGGGTTTGTATACTAAATGAGTGTAGGAACTCACGTGATATAGTTTAACAAAGCCTACATACTAAATGAAACTTAACCTTAGTCTTATTGACCCATTATGATCCGTTTAGGTAGCTTATGCTACTTTAACGCATCGTGCGCGTGAAACGCGTTCGGACCGCCTAACTAGTCCTATGACAAGTATTATATGCCTAAACATGTTACAAAATCAGTTACGTGACAAATTTTTAGGTTACATATGCTTAATTACCAATTATACATGAAAAGGGTATTCTGGTAATTTACCTAAGGCATATAAACTACCTATCATACAACTACTTAAACGATGTGACCATAGGGTGTAACCTCGAAAGGTTATTCCCTACCTACTATGGTCACCTAATGTGTTTGGTCAGATCCTAATGATCGACCAAATGGGTCGGGTTCGAGGTATAAGCGATTTATTAGATCGCTTACCCTACGACCCTAGACAACGTGGTAATCAGTAGGCATAGTCCCAAGGGACTATGACCATCGTGATCACAATCACGTTGCGAAGTTCAATCGAACTTCGCATTGACCATTACTGGTCAACGCTGAAAGTCAAACAAAGTTTGACTTTCTGACTCGAAAAGCAGTAAAAATAAGGAAAAGAACGAAAGAATACTTACGAAGGGTCCCCGAATGCTAATCTAGATCAATATAGTTCAGGTATGAAACAAGGTTTCAACTTAGAACACAACTAATCAGATTCTAGTGCCTTAAAACAATGAAAGGCATGGGGTATATATAGTTTTCGGTGAACCGTTGAGATCGTTTCATGGAAAACGTGCCTTAATCCCATCCGTACATGTGTTGAAATGTCATGGTGTTTAGGTGTTTAAATTCCATCCATACATGTGTTGAAATGTCATGGTGTTTAGGTGTTTAAATTCCATCCACACATGTGTTGAAATGTCATGGTGTTTAGGTGTTTAAATTCCATCCACACATGTGTTGAAATGTCATGGTGTTTAGGTGTTTAAATTCCATCCACACATGTGTTGAAATGTCATGGTGTTTAGGTGTTTAAATTCCATCCACACATGTGTTGAAATGTCATGGTGTTTAGGTGTTTAAATTCCATCCACACATGTGTTGAAATGTCATGGTGTTTAGGTGTTTAAATTCCATCCATACATGTGTTGACTAAGCATTGTTAGAATGTGTGGTTGTGAATTAAACAACGGCTAATACATCGAATCTGGTCCCGAAAGTGCAAAACTGATCCAAATGACGCGACGCATGGATTTTTCTTATGCCGAACACTAAAATAAAATGTTTTAGTGCTTACATAAATTTTTGGATGTCCGGATGTATTCAGAACGTAAGTTATGCGCGAAAATGCAAACTTGTGCACTTTTTGACACTTTTAGTCCCTGAATGTCCCAAAAGTTTATTTTAGCACACCAAACCCCTCAAAGCCTATTTCTAAGCTATGTAAAGGATATTTAAGGTGTGTTTAACTTATGGTTATGTTCCGGAATGTTCGTTACAGTTCAAATTGACATACTTTCGCAGTTTGTCATATTTAGTCCCTGTAAGCGAATTAACTTATTTTTGCCATACCAAAGCCTTCAAAACTTATTTCTAAGTTATGTAAAGGTTATTTAAGGTATGTTGAGTATATGTTGATGTTCCAGAGTATTTCTCGCATTAAACTGAGTACGTTTACGCACTAGTTTGCGTATAACTCTCCAGAAAGTGATGTAGAGTTTGGAATTGAACAAAAGTCAAAACATGAAAAATGTAAAACATAACAAAACAAACATTGAGATCAAATAACATTGTTTTATTGATAACAGAACTGTTCATAGTGATTACAAGCACAATTGTTACACATGTTATATAAAAGATCTCTTGCAGGTCCATATCTAAGGTGCATCGAGGATCCAGAAATTCAAGAAGTTCTGAAGGATTTTCATGAAGGAGATTGTTGAAACCACACTAGGGGCAGAGCACTATTCTCAAGGATCCTCAGTACATGATACTATTGGCCCACAATGAAGAAGGATGTTGTGGAATATGCAAAGAAATGTGATGCTTGCCAAAGACATAGCAATATCCTTCATCAACCAGCAGAGCTTCTACATCCTATATCCTTTTCCTAGCCATTCATGAGATGGGGAATGGACATAGTTGGTAAACTTCCCAAGGCACTAGGAGAAAAAATGTATTTATGCTTGCTATGACTGATTACTTTTCCAAATGGATAGAAGCTGAAGCCTTTGCACAAGTCAGAGAAAGGGAAGTAATACCCTTTATTAAAAGAAACATCATTACTAGATTTGGCATACCTTCTAAAATTGTTTGTGATAATGGATCCCAATTCATTGGGAGTAGAACTACTAACTTTTGTGACAGCTAGGGGATTAGGATGATAACATCAACACTAGTCCACCCACAAGCTAATGGTCAAGCAGAATCATCCAACAAGATTATCATCAACAACTTGAAAAAAAAGCTTGGATCCAAGAAAGGGAAATGGGCAGAAGAGCTACCTTATGTGTTATGGGCTGATAGAACAACTCCTAAGAATGCAAATGGTCAAACTCCATTTTCTTTGGTTTTTGGAGCTGAATCTGTGATCCCTACAGAGATAGTAGTCCTTACTGCAAGAACAAGCATCTGTGATCCTGAAGGAAATGTTGAAAAATTGGTTCAAGATTTGGATACCATAGAAGAACTAAGGGATTTAGAAAGGATAAGATTGGCTAGCAATCAAAAAAGAATGGCTAGAGCCTATAACAAGAATGTCAGGATCAGGAAGTTTCAAGATGGTGACATGGTGTTGAGGAAAGCATTTCAAAATACCACAAATCCTGCTGATGGCAAATTAGCACCAAAGTGGGAACGCCCCTATCTGATTGAAGCTGAGGCGGGAAAGGGGGCATGTCGTTTATTAACAATGGAAGGTGACCTCTTACCAAGGGCTTGGAATGCTGTCCATTTAAAGAAGTACTTCATGTAAGAAGGATCCAGGATCCTTACATATCCTTATACTCAGTTCATATTAAGGATCCTCAGAGGATACATGATCCTCATTCTGGTAATGATTTCATTACTATTTCTCTAATTCTTTAATTTATTTGATTATAAGGAGAAGGATCCAGGATCCTTGATCCTTTTTCATTAAGTTCTGAGTTTTGCAGAAGTTGGTGTATCTTTGACAAAGGATCAAGTATTCAGTAAACTCTCCTAAGTCTTTGGGTTTATCCCCAGTTTTTGGGCTTGTCCCCTGTTTAAGGTATCTATTACCTTCTACGAATCAGGTTCTTACACCTTCGCCAGTTACGCACGATTATCCTAGTGCAGTTAAAGGCAATGGGACCAGCACCCGCTTTAGGGACTGACAATTTCATTGTACTGGCTGTATTTAAGATCCGAAGTATAATGGTAGACGTACCATATATCCGTTCCTAAGGTTTCTAACGTTTTCACATTAGCTAAGGTTTTGGCATCTTCATGTCACTAAGTTTGGATAGTCGCCAGTTTGGGCCATACTCCAGTTTACACAAGATTCTTTGGGCTTGTCCCCAGTTTTGGGCTTGTCCACAGTTTTGGGCTTGTCCCCAGCTTATTGGGCTTGTCCCCAGATTGTTGGGCTTGTCCCTAATTACTAATGTTTTCTTTCTTTGATGATTGGCTTAGTCCCAAGTGATCTATTATTACAGGTTTCCAAAGCTAAACAGTTAAGGATCCAGGATCCTAACTTTCTAATGGCTCTCATATTTTGACAATGTTGTAAGTATTAAGGATATAGAATCCTAACTTGGATTCTCTGGTATGATCCTTGTTTACCTTAGCCTTATTAATGGTTTATTAATCTTACTCTTATCCTTTGACAACAGGATATATGATCCTAGATCATAAAACTTTTTAAAACTTTTGATTAGAGGATATGTGATCCTTGATCATATCCTAAATCCTTTGATACAAACTGATTTTGGCATTCATTTAATACTTTTTGCAGTAACTTGTAAATTCTAAAATTATGCAATGACAATTGACAAATAAATGTACATGAAACAACACAAAAATTAGCCAAAAGTTAAAGTTTTATTTATTTATCAAGTTAACCCTTTAAAAGGTTGTCAAAATTGCCAACCTAAGTTTTTACCAGCAAAATGTGGCTCGTCCACTTGGTTTGGAAAAGGGTGTCCATACTAAAGGTTCATAAAGTGCAGGAAATAAAAGGCGAGGGGCATCAAATGCTTCATCCTCCACAAACAAAAGGACCCATCCACCTTTGCTACCCCCCTATTGTCCTAAGGATCAGTGATCCTTAACCCTAACAACTATTGTTCAAATTATTATAGACCATAATTGTTTGAAACCAAAACACCATCAAATAAAACTACCAAACCATAAAAAATGGGCTTCGACCACGTCTAGAATTATCCATCATCGCCCATTTGTGCAGCCTACACCTTCACCGATTCGCCCACCTTCTCTTAACCACCTTTGCCACTGCCGCCTCCTCAGGATCCTTGACCTCATTGCCTCCGGCTTCAAGAGCTAGCACCTCCTCAGGTTCATCCTCATCTCCAAGCTCAACCAGCCTTTTTGCTCAAGCCTCCAAGTCCCATTCAGACCTGTCAAAAGAAGGATGAGCAGCTTCTTTGGCCATTTGGAGCTTGATCTTAAGCATGGCAATAGCGGCAGACAGTTTGGCTCCATCCATGATCTCCGTCTTCTCCTTGTTGGCTGTGATGTCAGCAAGAATCAACTCCTTGTGCAGGGTGTTGTTATCCTTTTCAAGTGAGGAGATCTTCTTGTCCTTGGCCAGCGCAATCTTTTGGAGATCAAGGATCTTCTGCTCAGCCTCAGCCATGTGTTGGTCCAGGAGAATCTGAACTTCAGCAAATTTCTGCAAAAAAAAAAAAAGAATTCAACAATCAGGATCCTTTATCCTCAAAAGGAGTACAATTTTAGGATATAGGATTCTTACCTCGAAGACATACTCTTGAAGTTGGCGTTCCATGAGAGGGAGGCCTTCATTGGGTTCAGCAGTCTTCTTCCTCTTGGTTCCCTTACCCCTAGTACTCATACCCTTAGGCTCCGGGTTGCTTGGGCTTGCAGCCAGCTCCTTTTTGATAGACCGTGAGGATGCAATTTCCTGAATATCAGCCACACTGAACTTGGAAGCAAACTTGGAAGATTTACCAGCACCTACAAGCATAACATACAGATAAGTATTCATGTTCTAATTTTATTAAACATTTATATATGCACATATATGGATACTTACTTGACATGGTGTAGGAAGTGGATGAGATTTCTTCTGGATCCTTTGACTTTGGTGCAAATGTTCTGATGGCAGCATCAAGCTTCCAGAAGGCTTCTATTCTTGCTTTGGTGACAGGTGATTATTGAATATGTGATAGGGTGATAGCTGCATAGACAAAAATAAAGGATCAGTTATCCTCAACAGAAGAGAAAGATTCTTGCCGTTGTCATAATCTAAGGATCCTATATCCTACCATCTGTATTCCATTTCTTGCGAAGATGACTTCCGTTTGGAATAGAATCCCTCCTCACAAAGAAGAATTGATTCCTCCAGTTGGTGTCATTCTTGGTGGTTTTAAGGATTGGATGAGGCTGTTGGGTTTGGATTTGAAAAGGTATCGTTGAGAACCATGGCTTACTAGGATGTACAGTTGGCTCAACTCAGACATGCCTATGTCTATACCTTCCTGCTCTACAATGTGCTCAAGTGTGTATAGGACTCTCCACACCATCGGCATAGCTTGGATGTAGCATAAACCGGTAAGTGTGAATAAGCCCTGTGTGAGAACAGGAAAAGGATATGTAAACCCTATCTGAAAAGGGGCTGCAGGGAAGGTGATCCAGACATCTGATACACACTCACTTTTGGATGAAGAATCAAAGGGACAGAAAATGGTACCATCAGGAAAATAGGGGCGTAACAGATCAACTTTAGGATCAGTGAATCGACAAAGCTCCATTGAAGGGTTTTTGGTGAGACCTTGACTCTTCAATGGACTGTTGTGTTCAGGATTCTTGGAGGGAGAGGAACGAGTACTCATTTTCGCCATGAATATTTGAAGAACAGAGGATCAGGAAGAAGGAAATTAGAGAGAACGGAGAAGGAAATACCAGATGAGATCTTGTCACACCCCCAAAATCCACCATGCGGAGTATCACCGCTTAGAGGCGTGACATGACCAGGATCGAGCCACCAATCATATTGAACAACGTAATTATGTAAATAAAACCAACCACAATACAATTGGTGACCAAAAGGAAGTAACCAATTTTGAGTTAACAGCGGAAGCATAAAACGTGAAACCAAAACATAAGTCTTATAAGTTCATAAAGTTCAATTGTTAAGCACGGAACATAACAGTCCATATCCCACAACGACCTCCTCCTCGTGCAAGCTCCAAAAGCATCTAACGACCTGTAAGGCATGTAACAACGAGTCAACAACAAAGTTGAGTGAGTTCACAGTTGGTTGTTTAGTTATAAGTTGTTTCCGAAAACATGGTTTATCTTTTGCTGGCTCACTTGCCGTGGGGGTTACCCCATAGCTGAAAATATGGTTAACCAGTTCCTTCTTTATTACCCAAACCATATCCATGATCAGTGGGGGCTTCCCCATGTGAACCACTAGACCTTTACCATATCGACTACTAACGAAAGTAAGTTATGCCCTACGTCAATGTCTATCATCATTGACAGTTTGCCATAGTCCATTAGTACACGCCCGTCTGACTGGCACGGTGTGAGGTTTGTTAAACCTAATAGCGCTATTAACTAATGACTCGCTCGCCATTGGCCTCGGCGATTAAGTCGATATAAAATGAGGGGCTTAATGATAGAGTTTTGTCTAGTAAGTTTTAAGGTTGTTGTCCTACCCAAGGAGGACGAACGTACGTATTCTACCCAAGGAGAATACGCAGGATTAATATTGGCATCCTACCCATGGAGGATGGCGGTACATATCCTACCCAAGGAAGATACGTAGGTTCCGTTTTAATTCTTTAACCCATTACCAACCACCGGGAATCCCATGCCTTATAAAGTGTGTGAACTCACCTTGGTTTGCTTGGTTAGATTAGTTACTCTAATAATCAGAAATCAAGCACGTCCTAATAAGGTACAGATAACAATCAGTTTTTCATGCATGAATAACACGTATCCTACGTACGGTTTATCTACTCACTACTTCTATCACATAGCACACAATACAAATGTCACACTCTGACTTTTGTGGAAAGATCATAGTTAAAAATACACTTGTAACACTTGTTAGAAAATATTTTCTATGTGTTGGAATTTTTAGAAAAATTTGCCATCGTTTCCTTTGTAAATGGAGGCGTCCATGCTAATAAGCATATCATTTTCTTTTCCGAAAATCATTCAAACAATCAACAACAATTTACCAAGAGCAAACTATTCCATTTACAAACCAACATGAACTTGATGTTTCGTAAAAACGCGTAGTAACTTGGTAAGGCGTTTAGTGGATTTAGTTACCCTCCAAAGTGTGTTTACTTTACTAAAAATTTCATTCTTGGGAATTTTAGACGTTCACAACTTGTGAACAAATTTTACAAAAATATTTATTTACAACATTTTCATGTGTCACTAGTATCCATATACTTACTTTATTTCTAAAAATAGTGTAAGGATCATGATCTTTCAAAACCGTCTTTTAAACTTGGTTTATTTAGGAAAATCATTCACAAGTCTTAGATCTACAAATTAACTAGATCACTTTGTTTGTTATTTTACAAGAAATTATTTTGTCACCAAGTTCATGTCTAAATGTGGAGGTGATTCTTTTATGAAAACCCCTAATCACCCACTACTTGTTAAATCATGTTTTTAATCATAAGTTAACAAGTCTCATATAATGATCAACAACATATTTCTAGTAATCAACAAGCAAGCATCAACATACACCCAACAACATCATACTAGCATCATTTCATCATTTTACATCTTTATGTAAAGCTTTATGTTCATGTTTCTTGTTTAAACCTTTTAGTGTTCTTGTGATATTCATCATACTCCATCTATTAATCACCAAAAATAGGAAGTAGCAAGAGTGTAAAGAAGGCTTACAACTAGCTTAAAGCTAGGGAAGATCTCTTGTGAAAAAGATGAGAAAAGTGGTGTGAAAAAGCAAGTAAGTGAGCTCCTTGGTGATCCACAAGCTTCAAGCTTCTCAAAGCTCCTTGAAAATGGAAGAATATGGTGGTGTTAAGGTGGTGATGGTGGCGGTTATGGTGAGAGCCGAGAGGGAGAGAGGAGAGTGAGAAAGATGGAGTGAAGTTGTGAATGATGAGATATGAAATGATTTTAGGATCCCTTTGTCATACTTATAGCCATACCTCCAATATCTTGTCCAAGATATCAAGAAAAAATCTAATTAAAATAAGAAGTAAAATCTTTGAGGTATGGTGTGGAGATATGGTGGTGATGGTGACCGATTGGTTGGGGGGGGGGGGGGGGTTATTGGAAGTATTTTGGTGAAAGGTGGGTAAATAATAGTTAGATTCCAAGTATATACTTACATGTTTTTAGTTAGTTGATATCTAGTGGGTGTTATGGTGTACGGGGATCATAACTAGCCAAGAAATAATAAAACAGTGTTTCTAGTAAAATTTTGGTGTTCCGAGAAATGTCCGGTTGTTTGGTTAGATACCGGTTCGTTAAAGTGCTAAGTTGTTCCGTTTAGTGTCTTTTATGTATCTTTTTATAACACTTTTAATTCCTAACACATAGGAGAACATTCAGGACCATTTAGTTAAGTTTCTGCACAATCATTAAGCACAATTTAATATTAATTAATCGTACGGATACATGTAATTACGAGGGTTGTCACATTCTCCCCTTGTTAAGAAAATTTCGTCCCGAAATTTAGCACGTGGTTACTGAGGAAGCTTGTTATGTTGTGTGGTTTCCTGGTTTTCCTGGGGTGTCACATCATCCCCCCGTTGGTTTGGAATTTCGTCCCGAAATTCTGCAGTAGCTTCAGCCTCAATAGTGGTTGCACTTTTCTTAAACAACTGGGGATACTTGAGTTTCATTTGGTCTTCTCGTTCCCAGGTATACTCTGGGCCACGACGGGAGTTCCAACGAACTCGAACAAGGGGTATTCTGGTACGCTTGAGAATCTTAATGTGTCGGTCTGTGATTTCAACTGGTTCCTTGACGAATCGCAACTGGTCGTCGATTGTGAGCTCCTTTAAGGGAACTATAAGGGTCTCATCTGACAGACACTTTTTCAGATTTGACACGTGGAATACGTTGTGAACTCCGCTGAGTTCTTCAGGTAGATTCAACTTGTAAGCGACTTTGCCAATTTTCTCAATGATTTCGAATGGTCCGACATAACGCGGATCGAGTTTGCCTCGTTTGCCAAAACGAACTACACCTTTCCAAGGTGAGACTTTTAGTAGCACTCGATCCCCAACCTGGAACTCGAGTGGTTTCCTTCGCTTATCAGCATAGCTTTTCTGACGGTCACGAGCTGCCGCCATTCGTTGTCGTATCTGAGCAATCTTCTCGGTTGTGTCTACCACAAGTTCTGGGCCTGTGATTTGGCTGTCACCAACTTCTGCCCAACAAAGAGGTGATCGGCATTTACGTCCGTACAATGCCTCAAATGGAGCGGCCTGGATACTGGTGTGGTAGCTATTATTATACGAAAACTCCACTAACGGGAGGTGTTTTTCCCAGCCATTACCAAAGTCGATTACACATGCCCTAAGCATGTCTTCAAGGGTTTTGATGGTGCGTTCAGATTGCCCATCCGTCTGTGGATGATAGGTTGTGCTCATGTCTAATCGAGAACCAAAGGACTTGTGTATAGCTTGCCATAATTCAGATGTAAAACGTGAGTCACGATCAGAAATGATGGAGGTTGGCACTCCGTGCCTTGATACTACTTCCTTTAGGTAGACGTCTGCTAGAGTAGAAAACTTATATGTTTCCTTGATAGCCAGAAAATGTGCAGACTTGGTCAGTCGATCCACTACCACCCAAATAGTGTCATTTCCGCGTTGAGATCTAGGCAGGCCAGTAACGAAATCCATGGAAATTTGCTCCCATTTCCATGTCGGGATTTCTGGTTGTTTGAGTAGGCCTGATGGTTTCTGATATTCAATCTTGACTCTCGCACAAGTCAAACATTTACTGACGTAGGTTGCTATGTTGGCTTTCATACTAGGCCACCAGTACGTAGTCTTGAGATTGTGGTACATCTTATCCGAACCAGGATGTACTGAATAACGAGACTTGTGCGCCTCATCCATCACAAGCTCACGTAGATTACCATAGAGTGTAACCCAGATGCGCCCGTTTACATAGTAGGCACCGTCTTCCTTTTGTTCTAACCGTTTCCTCGATCCTCGTAAGGACTCGGCCCTGATGTTCTCTGCTTTCAACACTTCAACCTGAGCATCTCGTATCTGGGTAGGAAGACTAGATTGGATGGTAAGTTGTAACGCTCGCACACGTTTAGGGGTAGTATCCTTTCGACTGAGGGCGTCGGCCACAACATTGGCTTTGCCCGGGTGGTATTTGATCGCACATTCATAATCATTCAAGAGTTCGACCCATCGGCGTTGTCGCATGTTTAATGTGACACCTGGGTCACTTCAACCATTAAACAAATACCAAACTAATGAAATATTGTATTTCATACTTGGGATTTGTATAAATATGTGTATCATTTACACATATCAATTCTTGTTCGATTTCGGGCTCTAAATCGCTTTCTGGAAGGTTATACGCGCACTGATGCGTAAATATAACCAGTTTAATGCAAGGAACACCCTGGAATAGTGAAATAGGCTTCACATACCTTAAAGAACATTTACATAACTTAGAAATAAGTTTTGGAAGGTTTGGTGTGCTGAAATCAAGTTAATTCGCTTACAGGGACTAAATTCGACAAACTGTGAAAGTATGCCGATTTGAACTGTAACAGACATTCCGGAACATGACCATAAGTTAAAAACACCTTAAATATCCTTTACATAGCTTAGAAATAGGCTTTGAGGGGTTTGGTGTGCTAAAATAAACTTTTGGGTCATTCAGGGACTAAAAGCGTCAAAAAGTGCACAAGTTTGCACTTTCGTGCATAACATACGTTCTGAATACATCCGGACATACAAAAATTTATGTAAGCACTAAAATATTTTATTTTAGTGTTTGGCATAAGAAAAATCCATTCGTCGCGCAATTTGGATCGTTTTTCGCGCTTATGCGCATTCCGTCGTAATTAACCGAACATCGCGATCGTACGATCAAACGAACGTTGGTGACCGACCGGATAATATTTAAATCCCATAAATATTCTGTTATGATTAAAATCTTATTTTAATCAGGTCCGTGTTGAAAAATAAATTAAAACGCCTAAAAACGTTATTTTTCAAAGTTTAAGCGCGTACCGTGTGTTTCTGCGCAACACAGTGCTTCTACTGCAAAACGCAGACAACGCAGCCAGTCCTAGCAACTGAAATTTATTACAGTAATATCTTGGCGAGTTTATTTTTATAGAGTAATAAAAATAATTTAGAACGCCATAAACCGGGATTTAAACGCTAGATAAAATACCCGGTACCCAGTTAAATACCCGTTTTAGCCATATGCCAGGAATATGCTAAGGTATATGCTAAGGAATGTGCCAGGAATATGCTTGGAATATGCTAGGAATATGCTTGGAATATGCTAGGAATATGCTAGGAATATGCTAGGAATATGCTTGGAATATGCTAGGAATATGCTTGGAATATGCTAGGAATATTCTATATGGAAGATCCTATAAATACCCAACCCCATTCAACCCAAAACCCACAAAAATCTGATCTAAAAGCTCTAAGTTGAAGCCATTGCTTCATACCTGAGCTACTTGGATCAAGATTAGCTTTCGGGGACCCTTTGTAAGTGTTCCTTCGTTCTTTTATTCGTTTAGCGTTAAAAGTCAAACTTTGTTTGACTTTCTGCGTTGACCAGTTTATGGTCAATGCGAAGTTCGTTTGAACTTCATAACGTGAGCGTAATCAGGATGGTTATAGTCCCTAGTGCCTATACCTACTGATTACCACGTTAACTAGGCTTAGTGACGAGTCGTAGTTTCGGCCAAAATACGTGTTATTGCGTATTTTGTAACCAAGCTACTTGTGGGTATCAAAACCGTTTGTTTTGATACCAAACTTGTTTTCTAAACTTAGGTAAGCATGTTTTAACATGCTTAGCTCGTCACTTTTAGTTTAGTGCTTATATAGGGTCGTAAGGTAAGCGTTCTAAACAATCGCTTATACTTTCGAACCCGACCCATTTGGTCGATCGTTAGGATCCGACCAAACACATTAGGTGACCATAGTTGTATAGGGAATAACCTTCCGAGGTTATACCTTATGGTCACGTCGTTTAGTTAGTTGTATGATAGGTAGTTTATATGCCTTAGGTAAATTACCAAAATGCCCTTTTTACGCCAAAATTCATTTTATGCATATGTAACATAACCTTTGGTATCTAAACTGATTTGGTAACAATATTAGACATGTTAAGGCATATTTTACTTGCCATAGGACTAGTTAGGTGTTCCGAACGCGTTTTACGCGAACGACGTGTTAAAGTAGCATAAGCTACCTAAACGGGTCGTAATGGGTCGTAAGCACTTAGGTTAGGTTTCATTTTAGTATGTGGGCTTTGTTAAACCATATTACATGAGTTCACATACTCATTTGGTTTAGGAACCCTCATTCTATCCGATCCTCCGATTTAGGTCCGGTATATTAAAATAGTTACCTATATTAGGTGCCGTTTGATATCCGTGATCTCTAGCATTGTTTGGTTGTTACTCAAGGACTACTAAGCAATCTCAAGTGAGTACATAGACCCATCTTTTACTGTTTTCAAACTGTTTTGGGGTGGAACACATGTGCCTACTTGTTACTTTCATGCTTTCCTGTTTTCACATCATATACTTGCTATGTTCATTAGTACATTTATAGTACATGATTTCATTGTGTTTTTGCTATGTATGCCCATTGTATGCATACTTAGTACATCGTTTTACATTACATTACATTTCATGCTATGTATGCCCATTGTGTGCATACTTAGTACATTGCTTAACATTACATTTCATGCTATGTATGCCCATTGTGTGCATACTTAGTACATTATTTTACATTACATTCTATGCTATGTATACCCATTGTGTGCATACTTAGTACATTATTTTACATTACTTTCTATGCTATGTATGCCCATTGTGTGCATACTTAGTACATTATTTTACATTACATTCTATGCTATGTATATCCATTGTGTGCATACTTAGTACATTTATTATTCATCACATGCTTACATTTTGGTATGACATTTGGTTTGTTTAAATGGGACAATGTACATTCATTAACACCGATCATGCCGCTCGATAGTAGGTAGTGGTACCATAGGACTTGACAACTCCCATTCCTGAAATCCCGGGTTTGTTTGGATTGGAAGGAATGACCGAATCCGAAAACATTTCTTTTGATAACCTTGACTAAAAGGGTTATCCGACTGTCTCAAGGCTTGGATGTATGAATTTTCACAATACTGCATAGATGTTTATATCAGTAAAGCATGCATTTGTTACATAAAACATAACTTTGATTTAAACCCTGTTTTACCTCAATACCTTGTTTTTGTGCATTTTACATATGGTTTAGTTGATATATTTCACTTACCATACATGATATTTTGGATACACATTACATGATTTACATTAGACATAAACATTTTGACATTGATATACACAATTCATGATTTACATTAGACATAAACATTTTGACATTGATATACACAATTCATGATTTACATTAGACATAAACATTTTGACATTGATATACACAATTCATGATTTACATTAGACATAAACATTTTGACATTTATATACACAAAACATTTTGACATTTGATTTTACATAAACATTTTTACTTTGGTGGTTTGGTTTGAGTAAGTGATTTAAGTAACGAGGCGTGTGTAATATGATACAAGCATGGTGGATACGCCGCTGGTACTTCCTATATATAAGTGCTTGTATGGTATTACATATCGTAGCGTTATTTGAATCATTTCAATTTAAGACATATAACATTTTATACAAATAACATACTTTTCACGAGACATTGTTTTACAAAAAAACTTATCTTATACAAACTCATTTTACTTGGTTATTCATTTAACCATACATTATTCTCTTATTTATACATATCATCTGATCTTATTGCTTTTCAAATGATTTACAAAACAAAGTAAATTACAAGGTTCATGACTAAACATTTTCTTAAACATAAGTCATGAATTCTATTTTCACAAAACCTATGTATCTCACAGGCCTTTTTTTGCTGACGTACCTATTTTCACATGTGTTTCAGGATATGATGCATAGGATTTATCAAGATACACTTAGGCGGACTTGGGCCTTAGTGACAATAAAAGATACAAGACTAGTTATTTATGTTATATTTCTTTGATTGTCAAGACATTGTTATTCATTTAATCAATAAAATAATATTTCAATTTCCATGTGTTATGAAACAATGATTCTGTTACAACACTCCCAGACGTTTCCGCCACGTTTTGTTGTTTTACGTGGTCGGGTGTGACAGAAAAGTTGGTATCAAAGCTCATGGTTATAGGGAATTAGGTTATTAGTAATACTTTGACCTAGTCTATAACCTTCCTAGGACCCTAACGCGAGTTTACTTGCATTTAGTCATAAAACAATACTGTCACCTATCCTTAGGCAACAACCACAACAAGAACACAAATTTCAAAACCGCTTTGAAAACTAATCATCTGTTCTAGGATGATTGATTACTAGGTTTTGAACCCTCTGTTGTAAGGTTTTGAACCCCTTTGAATTTTCAAAACCTCGTCAAAGTTTGGGTCTTATAGTGTGAACACGTGCAATCTGGAAGAGTGGATGCCTGTACTCTGAGTTTTCTGTCTAAGGCTAGAGTGTTCGTACAAATCCACATAATCGGACCAGTCACTCTTACCTGGGAACTCTTGGGGTGAGTGTCCACTTATAGGCTAAAGCATGTCTTCGTGATACATTAATATGACCCGCTTACTTTGATTAGTCACCGTCTCATTTGTTTGCCTTAGGTAACAAACAAATGATCGCAATTTTATGCGTTGCCATTTTGTTTTGATTTTCCGATAACATTTCACTTGTTTCTTCCTATGTCTTTCATTTCCTTCTAGAATGTCTCTTCCTCTCAGCAACGGTCAAATGTCCGAGCAAACAGCCAAAGATTCTGAAGACGGTGGATTTAGGCATTGCCATGTCTCGTCTCAACAAAGAAGCCACTCAAGAGCCATCAAAGGAAGAAGAAGTCAAGCCATCACCAAAATCAAGGAAGCGTAAGGCTTCAAGGAAACCCGCAGCAGTTACACCTAATCAAGCAGGACCTAGCCAAGTGACAGCACCATCAGCCAAGAAACCAATCGAGGAATCAAAGACCATGGATGAACGATCCTCTAAGAAGTCAAAGAAGTGAAAGGCTTCTCAGAACTTCACCGTGGTCGCTCATAATGGTCAAGCTGTCCCCAACCAACCAGCTCAACCCCCTGCTAGGAAGCCATACAAAGGAACTGCTCCTCTGTGCAAACGATGCAACCGTCATCATTCAAACCTCTTACCCTGCTTCAAATGTACCTACTGTGGATGGTGGGGACATTTGGTTAGCATATGCCGCTTTGCTATCCAAAACAAAGCTGCTATAAACCTTGCTGCTACCCGACTCCAAGTCAACCCTACTCGAGCTCGTTTTCCGTCTGGTACTTGCTACAACTGTGGAGAGACGAGCCATTTCAGGAACTAATGCCCAAGAATTGTCGATGCAAATCCAACCCTTGGATGAGCATTTGACTGATTATAAGAAGCTGCTGCTTTAAATAATTTGAATCTTATGCTTTTGTTTCTTCTATTTTCTTGTAATGTGAAACAATCTGTTTTGTTTATAAATAAATCATTGTTCACAATTCTAATATACAAGTGTAGTTACATGTATGTATGACTTTTCCTATGATACCTACATCAAGAAACTATGTACCTTACAAACTACTCTTGTGATTTCTCCCTTTCAAGTGATCACTCATGTTGTCCTCGAAAAATTTCTAAGTACTCGTTTCATTCTAAGATACGAAGTACAGAAAACAAAGTTACATGATGAGTAATCATGCTTCTGCACATCTGTGCCTTTGAATCCTTGGTGAGATAACTAAGGGTATTTTCAAATCTCATACCCATTACGTTTTGATTGTTCAACATGCATAACATAAGTTTTCAAAACAACCTTCATGATTTCAAAATGTCTCATATAGCCTGAAAACAATATTAATACAATATATATTTTCTTATCAAGTGCATGATTTCAAAAGCATCATTTATGTTTTCCAAAAACCTTACACATACTTTCAAAATTCAACTCATGATTTTAAAACATTTTATAAATATACCTACCTAGTACACCTACTTTATGATTTCAAAAGTATTATATATAAGGTTTCAAAAACATTGAACACATTTAAAAAAAAAAAAAAAAAAACCCCATACATAGTTTTCAAAATATTTTCCTCATACATTGACTTAACCTTCAAATTTCGCTTCATATGTCACCTTGGCATGTCTAGCATCTCAACTTCATAAGCATTTTTACTTCATGTTTTGACTTAAGCACATCCAGTGCAAGGTTTCAAAACATCTTCAACTTCTAAAATCCATATGGGATCTTTTTATTTTCACATTTAGACCCTTGTGGATGATTATCATTCAAATCAGAGTCCTTAATTGGATTCCTTATGTACCTAAATTCGAACATTTCGGTTCCTTATAATCGAAATCGAATTTTCTTTTAAAGATCTTTCTATCTTTATAGTTAGATTTTTAGAAATATTTAAAGCACCAATCAAAATCCACTAATTGGATACCTGGTGTGCTTTGAATACATGTGCACAGTTAACAGAACAAATTAACAAATGATAACAAATCAAGTTAAACAATTTTGTGGTTATGTGACTATGTGTTTATGCATCTTGTGTTTTCTTTTATGCATTTTTTTGTGTTTTTGTATACTCTGGATATTTGTTATCCAAATCCTCGTAGGATCTTTCATATCTTCATATGAGGGATTCGTAGAAGGATATCCAAAGGTACTACCTTAAATCCTAAATGGGCTTCTATGTAATAGTTAAGACCCTGGGATTATATAGTACTATTCCATGATTCATAAGAGACCCTTTTAGTGGTCTAGTTAAAAGATTGATTCAAAAATCTGGTTAAGAATGACACGTGATGATATAAGCTGAAAAGACTCCTTGGTTGTCTATTAAAATCATTTATTGATTCATAAAAGGGACCCTATGGTGGTCTAGTCACACTCATCACAGGTTTGTTCATTTGGTTTTCCCCTACACATTATAAAATAGACTGTGTGAATTATGCAAGGAATTGTCTAATTATGGACGCGTACATAATTATGAAATTCAGTGCACGGAAACCACAGTAGGATTTATTATGTGTAAGAACCGATAGTGGCAACAATAACGAAATGTGAACAATGTACAGGAGGTATGGTGGACGCACCAATGACGCTTCATATACTTGTATATAAGTATCCCTCTTACATTGCAAGCATGATGTTATTAAAGTTACTAGAAGTTCAGAACCCTAACCAATGTTGTTCGATCTTTTCAACTTCATGTTTTAAGCTCTCACAAGTTTCCTCTAAATAAATTTCGGGACGAAATTTCCTGAAGTAGGGGAGACTGTGACACCTGGGTCACTTCAACCATTAAACAAATACCAAACTAATGAAATATTGTATTTCATACTTGGGATTTGTATAAATATGTGTATCATTTACACATATCAATTCTTGTTCGATTTCGGGCTCTAAATCGCTTTCTGGAAGGTTATACGCGCACTGATGCGTAAATATAACCAGTTTAATGCAACGAACACTCCGGAATAGTGAAATAGGCTTCACATACCTTAAATAACCTTTACATAACTTAGAAATAAGTTTTGGAAGTTTTGGAAGGTTTGATGTGCTGAAATCAAGTTAATTCGCTTACAGGGACTAAATTCGACAAACTGCAAAAGTATGCCGATTTGAACTGTAACAGACATTCTGGAACATGACCATAAGTTAAACACACCTTAAATATCGTTTACATAGCTTAGAAATAGGCTTTGAGGGGTTCGGTGTGCTAAAATAAACTTTTGGGTCATTCAGGGACTAAAAGCGTCAAAAAGTGCACAGGTTTGCACTTTCGTGCATAACATACGTTCTGAATACATCCGGACATCCAAAAATTTATGTAAGCACTAAAATATTTTATTTTAGTGTTTGGCATAAGAAAAATCCATTCGTCGCGCAATTTGGATCGTTTATCGCGCTGATGCGCATTCCGTCGTAATTAACCGAACATCGCGATCGTACGACCAAACGAACGTTGGTGACCGACCGGATAATATTTAAATCCCACAAATATTCTGTTATGATTAAAATCTTATTTTAATCAGGTCCGTGTTGAAAAATAAATTAAAACGCCTAAAAACGTTATTTTTCAAAGTTTAAGCGCGTACCGTGTGTTTCGGCGCAACACAGTGCTTCTACTGCAAAACGCAGACAACGCAGCCAGTCCTGGCAACTGAAATTTATTTCAGTAATATCTTGGCGAGTTTATTTTTATAGAGTAATAAAAATAATTTAGAACGCCATAAACCGGGATTTAAACGCTAGATAAAATACCCGGTGCCTAGTTAAATACCCGTTTTAGCCATATGCCAGGAATATGCTAAGGTATATGCTAAGGAATATGCCAAGAATATGCTTGGAATATGCTAGGAATATGCTTGGAATATGCTAGGAATATGCTAGGAATATGCTTGGAAATATGCTAGGAATATGCTTGGATTATGCTAGGAATATGCTTGGAATATGCTAGGAATATTCTATATAGAAGATCCTATAAATACCCAACCCCATTCAACCCAAAACCCACAAAAATCTGATCTAAAAGCTCTAAGTTGAAGCCATTGCTTCATACCTGAGCTACTTGGATCAAGTTTAGCTTTCGGGGACCCTTTGTAAGTGTTCCTTCGTTCTTTTATTCGTTTAGCGTTAAAAGTCAAACTTTGTTTGACTTTCTGCGTTGACCAGTTTATGGTCAATGCGAAGTTCGTTTGAACTTCATAACGTGAGCGTAATCACGATGGTTATAGTCCCTAGTGCCTATACCTACTGATTACCAAGTTATCTAGCCTCAGTGACGAGTCGTAGTTTCGTCCAAAATACGTGTTATTGCGTATTTTGTAACCAAACTACTTGTGGGTAACAAAACCGTTTGTTTTGATACCAAACCTGTTTTCTAAACTTAGTTACGCATGTTTTAACATGCTTAGCTCGTCACTTTTAGTTTAGTGCTTATATAGGGTCGTAAGGTAAGCGATCTAAACAATCGCTTATACTTTCGAACCCGACCCGTTTGGTCGATCGTTAGGATCTGACCAAACACATTAGGTGACCATAGTTGTATAGGGAATAACCTTCCGAGGTTATACCTTATGGTCACGTCGTTTAGTTAGTTGTATGATAGGTAGTTTATATGCCTTAGGTAAATTACCAAAATGCCCTTTTTACGCCAAAATTCATTTTAAGCATATGTAACATAACCTTTGGTATCTAAACTGATTTGGTAACAATATTAGACATGTTAAGGCATATTTTACTTGTCATTGGACTAGTTAGGCATTCCGATCGCGTTTTACGCGAACGACTCGTTAAAGTAGCATAAGCTACCTAAACGGGTCGTAATGGGTCGTAAGCACTTAGGTTGGGTTTCATTTTAGTATGTGGGCTTTGTTAAACCATATTACATGAGTTCACATACTCATTTGGTTTACAAACCCTCATTCTATCCGATCCTCCGATTTAGGTCCGGTATATTAACATAGTTACCTATATTAGGTGCCGTTTGATATCCGTGATCTCTGGCGTTGTTTGGTTGTTACTCAAGGACTACTAAGCAATCTCAAGTGAGTACATAGACCCCTCTTTTACTGTTTTCAAACTGTTTTGGGGTGAAACACATGTTCCTACTTGTTACTTTCATGCTTTCCTGTTTTCACATCATATACTTGTTATGTTCATTAGTACATTTATAGTACACGATTTCATTGTGTTTTTGCTATGTATGCCCATTGTATGCATACTTAGCACATTGTTTTACATTACATTTCATGCTATGTATGCCCATTGTGTGCATACTTAGTACATTGATTTACATTACATTTCATGCTATGTATGCCCATTGTGTGCATACTTAGTACATTATTTTACATTACATTCTATGGTATGTATGCCCATTGTGTGTATACTTAGTACATTATTTTACATTACATTCTATGCTATGTATGCCCATTGTGTGCATACTTAGTACATTATTTTACATTACATTCTATGCTATGTATGTCCATTGTGTGCATACTTAGTACATTTATTATTCATCACATGCTTACATTTTGGTATGACATTTGGTTTGTTTAAATGGGACAATGTACATTCATTAACACCGATCATGCCGCTCGGTAGTAGGTAGTGGTACCATAGGACTTGACAACTCCCATTCCTGAAATCCCGGGTTTGTTTGGATTGGAAGGAATGACCGAATCCTAAAACATTTCTTTTGATAACCTTGACTAAAAGGGTGATCCGACTGTCTCAAGGCTTGGATGTATGAATTTTCACAATACCGCATAGATGTTTATATCAGTAAAGCATGCATTTGTTTCACAAAACATAACTTTGATTTAAACCCTGTTTTACTTCAATACCTTGTTTTTGTGCATTTTACATATGGTTTAGTTGATATATTTCACTTACCATACATGATATTTTGGATACACATTACATGATTTACATTAGACATAAACATTTTGACATTGATATACACAATTCATGATTTACATTAGACATAAACATTTTGACATTGATATACACAATTCATGATTTACATTAGGCATGGACATTTTGACATTTATATACACAAAACATTTTGACATTTGATTTTACATAAACATTTTTACTTTGGTGGTTTGGTTTGAGTAAGTGATTTAAGTAACGAGGCGTGTGTAATATGATACAAGCATGGTGGATACGCCACTGGTACTTCCTATATATAAGTGCTTGTATGGTATTACATATCGTAGCGTTATTTGAATCATTTCAATTTAAGGCATATAACATTTTATACAAATAACATACTTTTCACGAGACATTGTTTTACAAAACAACTTATCTTATACAAACTCATTTTACTTGGTTATTCATTTAACCATACATTATTCTCTTATTTATACATATCATCTGATCTTATTGCTTTTCAAATGATTTACAAAACAAAGCAAATTACAAGGTTCATGACTAAACATTTTCTTAAACATAAGTCATGAATTATATTTTCACAAAACCTATGTATCTCTCAGGCATTTTTATGCTGACGTACCTATTTTCACATGTGTTTCAGGATATGATGCATAGCATTTATCAAGATACACTTAGGCGGACTTGGGCCTTAGTGACAATAAAAGATACAAGACTAGTTATTTATGTTATATTTCTTTGATTGTCAAGACATTGTAATTCATTTAATCAATAAAACAATATTTCAATTTCCATGTGTTATGAAACAATGATTCTGTTACAACACTCCCCGACGTTTCCGCCACGTTTTGTTGTTTTACGTGGTCGGGGTGTGACATTTAACTCCTTTTTCTTGAATATATGCTCGAGACTCCTGTGATCGGTATAAATGGTGCACTTGGTGCTGTACAGGTAATGTCTCCATATCTTAAGTGCGAAAACAACTGATCCTAATTCCAAGTCGTGCGTAGTGTAGTTCCTTTTGTGAACTTTGAGTTGGCGCGATGCGTAGGCGATGACCTTGTCACGTTGCATCAACACGCAACCAAGTCCTTGGATGGAAGCGTCGCAATAAACCACAAAATCATCTGTGCCTTCAGGCAACGAAAGGATAGGCGCGCTACAAAGTTTATCTTTTAAGTGCTGAAAAGCAGATTCCTGTGCATCACCCCAACGATAGGTGACACCCTTCTGAGTCAGTGAAGTGAGAGGTTGCGCACTCTTAGAGAAATCCTTGATAAACCTTCTTTAATATCCTGCCAAACCCAAGAATTGGCGGATTTCTGTTGGTGTACGGGGTGCAGGCCAGTTCTTGATCGAGTCTACCTTGGATGGATCAACATGAATCCCATCCTTGTTTACCACGTGGCCTAATAAATGGACTTCACGAAGCCAAAAGTCGCATTTTGAAAACTTAGCATACAGCTGCTCTGCTTGAAGAAGTTCCAAGATAAGTCATAGATGATTCTCGTGTTCTTCCTGACTCTTGGAATAGATCAGGATGTCGTCGATGAAAACAATAACGAACTTATCCAGGTAAGGTTTGCACACTCGGTTCATGAGGTCCATGAAGACCGTTGGTGCATTCGTCAATCCGAAAGGCATAACTAGAAACTCGTAATGCCGATAACGAGTTCTGAATGCTGTTTTGGAGACGTCCTCATCTCGGACTCTCAGTTGGTGGTAGCCTGATCTCAGGTCAATCTTAGAGTAGAAACTCGACCCTTGCAACTGGTCGAATAATTCGTCTATACGTGGGAGAGGATAACGACTCTCCATGGTCACCTTGTTGAGTTCGCGGTAGTCAATACATATTCTGAAGGTACCGTCTTTCTTCTTCACAAATAACACTAGAGCTCCCCAAGGCGAAGAGCTAGGGTGAATAAAACCCTTGTCCAAGAGCTCTTGTAGTTGCGAGGACAGTTCTACAAGTTCTGATGGAGCTAGACGATAAGGTGCTCGAGCTATGGGCGCTGCTCCAGGAGCTAGCTCGATCTGAAACTCGACTTGCCGATGAGGCGGAAGACCAGGTAATTCCTCAGGAAATACCTCAGGAAAGTCGCGTACAATAGGAATGTCTTCAATTCTCTTCTCTTCCATTGATGCATCAGTAACGAGAGCTAGAATGGCAGTGTGGCCCTTTCGCAAACACTTCTGGGCCTTAAGCAAAGAGATGATGCCCACAACAGCACCACTCTTATCGCCACGAATCACGAGGGGTTCTTCACCAGAACGAGGGATGCGGACAAGCTTCTCGTTGCAAAGAATTTCCGCTTGCTGATGAGATAACCAATCCATCCCAATAACGACGTCGAAACTACCAAGTATGATAGGGATAAGATCGATAGAGAAGGTCTGACCAACTAAGACGAGGTTACCACCCTTAACTATGTGTGTGGCTTCTAAACTCTTACCGTTTGCTAGCTCTACCACGTGTTTGGTGGTCAAAAGTGTCGGGGTGCGCTTAAGCATTTGACTAACTTTTAAGGACACACAACTAGTATCGGCACCCGAATAGAATAAAACAGTAACAAAGAAAGCATCCAGAAGAAACTTACCCATCACCACGTTGGGATCGTTCCTTGCATCACCCTGACCAATCACGAAGGAACGACCTCAGGCGCCATTGCCATTATTGTTACCCCCGTTGTTGCCTCCATTGTTGCCTCCATTGTTGTTCCCGTTTTCTTGGTTGTTGTTGTTCTGATTCTGGTTCAGCTGAGGACAGTTCCTCTTAAAGTGGCCTTCAGCGCCACACTGAAAGCATCCTTTATTGCCCTGTTGTTGCTGCTGCTGGTGGTTCTGTGGAGCTTGTTGTTATTGTTGGCGATTCTGTTTCGCAGGACCTGAGCTCCTGCAATCCTTGGCTTCATGACCCAGCTTGTTACATCTCTGACAACAACCCTTGTTGCACGGCCCGCTGTGGTGCAAATTACATCGATTGCACTTAGGGTGATTTCCCCTGTATCCACCCTGACCTTGATTCCCAGAAGACTACTGACTGGGGCTCCTGTACTCATCTGTCTTTCGCTGCTGGGACTGAGACTGAACTGAAGTAGAACCCTTGCCCGAATTTCCATCCCACTTGCGCTTGTTATCACTAGGAGCATCAGAAGTAGTAGTAGCGCTAATACGCTCGGGCAGCTTGTTCTGCTCAACTGCCTGATCAGTGAGACGATGAGCCAACCAGATGATTTGCTGAATGGTGCCAAGATTAGCTGAGGTCACGTGGCTCTGAATTTTTGGCATTAAACCCTTAAGGTACAGCTCGATACGCTTGATAGGAGGATCCACCATAGTGGGACACAAGATAGCTAATTCGTTCGATCTCTTTGTGTATGCCTCGATTTCAGACCCCGTCATTTTCAAATTGAAAAATTCCACCTCTAGCTTGTGGATGTCGTCACGACTACAGTACTCTTCTTTGATCAAATTCTTGAAGTCATTCCATGGGGTGGCATTAGCAACCGCCAGCCCTAGCAGTTGAACCTGTGCTTTCCACCAGGTTAACGCAGCACCTTCGAGTGTTCCAGTAGCAAATTTCACCCTACGAGCTTCAGGGCATTCACACATCTCAAAAACAGACTCAATCTTCTCGAACCAGTGAAGAAGACCTACAGCTCCTTCTGTGCCGCTGAAAGTACTAGGTCGGCAATCCATGAACGTTTTGAACGTACATACGGGAGGCTGAGCATGTTGGCCTGTGGCGCGAGAATAAAAGACAAGATTAAACACGAGAGTTGGTTTGTGAGAGTAGGATCTAAACATCCTAGGATAGGTCGAAATAGAAGGTTATACCTCCTGCTGGAGCTGCTGCGAGTGCCTCATCAACTCATTCATTGATCAAAGCCGTCAACTAGGCTTGAGTCAGGTTGATACCACCACGTCCTCTGCGTCTGTTCATGTTCTTCACAACGAAGTAACGTAAGTGAGAAAAGTGTCGCGAAAGTGCGTAAGTGTGGGACGACAGAAGAGAGTAAGCACACAAGGTTCAAATAGCAGTTATCACGTTAACTAATGCACTATGTGATCTATCAAACAGACAATATAAACATAAATCATACCACCTATTGTGTCGAGTCTTGCACGTGGAGCGATGCTTCGTTGTGGATCATTGAGCACTGTACAGGTTATAGTCTGGTTTTATCAAAAAGCTTTTCCCTTTTTAAAACCAAGGTCACTATAACCAATGGCTCTGATACCAATCTGTCACACCCCCAAAATCCACCATGCGAAGTATCACCGCTTAGAGGCGTGACATGACCAGGATCGAGCCACCAATTATATTGAACAACGTAATTAAGTAAATAAAACCAACCACAATACAATTGGTGACCAAAAGGAAGTAACCAATTTTGAGTTAACACTTTCTCCCTTAGGCTCCGGGTTGCTTGGGCTTGTAGCCAGCTCCTTTTTGATAGACCGTGAGGATGCAATTTCCTGAATATCAGCCACACTGAACTTGGAAGCAGACTTGGAAGATTTACCAGCACCTACAAGCATAACATACAGATAAGTATTCATGTTCTAATTTTATTAAACATTTATATATGCACATATATGGATACTTACTTGACATGGTGTAGGAAGTGGATGAGATTTCTTCTGGATCCTTTGACTTTGGTGCAAATGTTCTGATGGCAGCATCAAGCTTCCAGAAGGCTTCTATTCTTGCTTTGGTGACAGGTGATTCTTGAATATCTGATAGGGTGATAGCTGCATAGACAAAAATAAAGGATCAGTTATCCTCAACAGAAGAGAAAGATTCTTGCCGTTGTCATAATCTAAGGATCCTATATCCTACCATCTGTATTCCATTTCTTGCGTAGATGACTTCCGTTTGGAATAGAATCCCTCCTCACAAAGAAGAATTGATTCCTCCCGTTGGTGTCATTCTTGGTGGTTTTAAGGATTGGATGAGGCTGTTGGGTTTGGATTTGAAAAGGTATCGATGAGAACCGTGGCTTACAAGGATGTACAGTTGGCTCAACTCCGATATGCCTATGTCTATACCTTCCTGCTCTACAATGTGCTCAAGTGTGTATAGGACTCTCCATACCATCGGCATAGCTTGGATGTAGCATAAACCGGTAAGTGTGAAGAAGCCCTGTGTGAGAACAGGAAAAGGATATGTAAACCCTATCTGAAAAGGGGCTGCAGGGAAGGTGATCCAGACATCTGATACACAGTCACTTTTGGATGAAGAATCAAAGGGACAGAAAATGGTACCATCAGGAAAATAGGGGCGTAACTAATCAACTTTAGGATCAGTGAATCGACAAAGCTCCATTGAAGGGTTTTTGGTGAGACCTTGACTCTTCAATGGACTGTTGTGTTCAGGATTCTTGGAGGGAGAGGAACGAGTACTCATTTTCGCCATGAATATTTGAAGAACAGAGTTCAATTGTTAAGCACGGAACATAACAGTCCATATCCCACAACGACCTCCTCCTCGTGCAAGCTCCATAAGCATCTAACGACCTGTAAGGCATGTAACAACGAGTCAACAACAAAGTTGAGTGAGTTCACAGTTGGTTGTTTAGTTTTAAGTTGTTTCCGAAAACATGGTTTGTCTTTTGCTGGCTCACTTGCCGTGTGGGTTACCCCATAGTTGAAAATAAGGTTAACCAGTTCCTTCTTTATTACCCAAACCATATCCATGATCAGTGGGGGCTTCCCCATGTGAACCACTAGACCGTTACCATATCGACTACTAACGAAAGTAAGTTGTGCCCTACGTTAATGTCTATCATCATTGACAGTTTGCCATAGTCCATTAGTACACGCCCGTCCGACTGACACGGTGTGAGGTTTGTTAAACCTAATAGCGCTATTAACTAATGACTCGCCATTGGCCTCGGCGATTAAGTCGATATAAAATAAGGGACTTAATGATAGAGTTTTGTCTAGTAAGTTTTAAGGTTGATGTCCTACCCAAGGAGGACGAACGTACGTATTCTACCCAAGGAGAATACGCAGGATTAATATTGGCATCCTACCCATGGAGGATGGCGGTACATATCCTACCCAAGGAAGATATGTAGGTTCCGTTTTAATTCTTTAACCCATTCCCAACCACCGGGAATCCCATGCCTTAGAAAGTGTGTGAACTCACCTTGGTTTGCTCGGTTAGATTAGTTACTCTAATAATCAGAAATCAAGCACGTCCTAATAAGGTACAGATAACAATCAGTTTTTCGTGCATGCATAACACGTATCCTACGTATGGTTTATCTACTCACTACTTCTATCACATAGTACACAATACGAATGTCACACTCTGACTTTTGTGGAAAGATCATAGTTAAAAATACACTTGTAACACTTGTTAGAAAATATTTTCTATGTGTTGGAATTTTTAGAAAAATTCGCCATAGTTTCCTTTGTAAATGGAGGCGTCCATGCTAATAAGCATATCATTTTCTTTTCCGAAAATCATTCAAACAATCAACAACAATTTACCAAGAGCAAACTATTCCATTTACAAACCAACATGAACTTGATGTTTCGTAAAAATGTGTAGTAACTTGGTAAGGCGTTTAGTGGATTTAGTTACCCTCCAAAGTGTGTTTACTTTACTAAAAATCTCATTCTCGAGATTTTTAGACGTTCACAACTTGTGAACATATTTTATAAAAATATTTATTTACAACATTTTCATGTGTCACTAGTATCCATATACTTACTTTATTTCCAAAAATAGTGTAAGGATCATGATCTTTCAAAACCGTCTTTTAAACTTGGTTTATTTAGGAAAATCATTTACAAGTTTTAGATCTACAAATTAGCTAGATCACTTTGTTTATTATTTTACAAGAAATTATTTTGTCTCCAAGTTCATGTCTAAATGTGGAGGTGATTCTTTTATGTAAACCCCTAATCACCCCCTACTTGTTAAATCATGTTTTTAATCATAAGTTAACAAGTCTCATATAATGATCAACAACATATTTCTAGTAATCAACAAGCAAGCATCAACATACACCCAACAACATCATACTAGCATCATTTCATCATTTTACATCTTTATGTAAGCTTTATGTTCATGTTTCTTGTTTAAACCTTTTAGTGTTCTTGTGATATTCATCATACTACATCTATTAATCACCAAAAATAGGAAGTAGCAAGAGTGTAAAGAAGGCTTACAACTAGCTTAAAGCTAGGGAAGATCTCTTGTGAAAAAGATGAGAAAAGTGGTGTGAAAAAGCAAGTAAGTGAGCTCCTTGGTGATCCACAAACTTCAAGCTTCTCAAAGCACCTCTTAACACATGTATGGAGCTTGAAAATGGAAGAATATGGTGGTGTTAAGGTGGTGATGGTGGCGGTTATGGTGAGAGCCGAGAGGGAGAGAGGAGAGTGAGAAAGATGGAGTGAAGTTGTGAATGATGAGATATGAAATGATTTTAGGATCCCTTTGTTATACTTATAGCCATACCTCCAATATCTTGTCCAAGATATCAAGCAAAAATCTAATTAAAATAAGAAGTAAAATCTTTGAGGTATGGTGTGAAGATATGGTGGTGATGGTGACCGATTGGTTAGGGGAGGGGGGTTTATTGGAAGTATTTTGGTGAAAGGTGGGTAAATAATAGTTAGATTCCAAGTATATACTTACATGTTTTTAGTTAGTTGATATCTAGTGGGTGTTATGGTGTACGGGGATCATAACTAGCCAAGAAATAATAAAACAGTGTTTCTAGTAAAATTTTGGTGTTCCGGGAAATGTCCGGTTGTTTGGTTAGATACCGGTTCGTTAAAGTGCTAAGTTGTTCCGTTTAGTGCCTTTTATGTATCTTTTTATAACACTTTTAATTCCTAACACATAGGAGAACATTCAGGACCATTTAGTCAAGTTTTCTGCACAATCATTAAGCACAATTTAATATTAATTAATCGTACGGATACATGTAATTACGAGGGTTGTCACAGATCTTCTAATGAGAATTTTTAGGGGAGGATCGCGAATATAAATGAAAATTTCAATCCTTATCTCTAACCTATTTATAATGATTATTGTTGCAGGAGATGACTATCGCTGTCATCAGCACTGTAACGGCTATATCCACTTGCAACGGCTAGTCCGAAAATTGTTGAAACATGACTATCTAATCGGATATCAACTAGTCATTTTTGGGGGCAATTGTTAGGGATAGAATTTTATAGCATGTGGATCACGGATCCTCAAGTGTAGCCTGGATCATGGATCCTCAGTTTAGTATGGATCGAGGATCCTCAGGAGATGATACATAGAGGCTAAGGATCCAGGATCCTCATTGTTATTCTAAACTAACAATTGTATCCATCATGTTTTGAATTGTTTTGCAGGAGTATTCGAAGGAGACTTGGTCCTTCAGAGATTCTAGGGGAATATGCTTCGCGTTTTTGCACGAGCAATGGCTCCATGATCGTTATGGTGATCGTGGGGGAGCTAGCACCTTATTCGGATAGTTTGTTTCTAGATATTTTCTAATTTTAAAGGGGATAACAAGCTTTATTTAGTAACTTTTTAGTTACGCACATATACACACAACTCTCGAACTCGAATTCTCTGCAAACTTTTGGCGATTACACACAATAACACTTTAGCAATCATTGTACCAAGCTTGTTATCATCCGAAGTTGTAAACTTTATTTGTTTAATATAGTTGGTGATCTGTAGTTTCCATCACCCGAGGTTTTCTATGTCGGAGATCATTCATTGATCAAGGGCTTTTTCCTCGTATAAATCCTTGTGTTCATCATTCATTTTATTCATTCATTGTTTATATATTTGTTCAATTAACCAAGCATCTAACCTCACAAAAATCAGATTTGGTTACATTATCCTTGTGTGATTTTTGACCAAAACAGAGCCCTAGATCGATCGTGTAGGGAAATAAGCAGGGTTAAAATACTTATAACGAGGCAGAGCTTCGCTTTATATGGGTATTATATCCCGAGTATTTATACTAACAGAAAGTTTTGAGAGAGAATCAGAAAACGAACGGTGAGAAATGAGGTTGAAATCTCAATTTATAGGCCTGACGAGGGGTCTCTCACGCCCCGCGAGAGATATGGCTTCAGCCTTCGCGGCCCGCGAGAGCATGCGTGTCGATTATAGCCTTGTCGAGTCAAGGTGTAGGGTCGTCGAGTCTCTGGACACCTGGCGCAATGCCTTGTCCGACAAACCAAGGTCCTCGCACCCCGCGACAGACTCTGGTGTCTGGGTCGCGGCCCACGAGTGAAGGTATTTTTGGTTTTTATTTGATTTTTATAAATATTAAGGTATTCTGGGCTCGTTTCTCGCATACGGGGTATACTAGGAACGTTTAGGGTCACGTTAAGGGTTCTAGGAGGGTTGTTATACCTTGTGTGCTAAGAAAAACACCCAAGTAAACCGTGAGAAATCATCAGTTATAACCAGGTAGTAAGCCTTTCCTCTGATGCTCAGCACATTAACAAGACCAACAAGATCCATATGAAGCAGTTCCAGAACTTTGGAAGTCGAGTGCATGAGCTTAGGCTTATGAGGTTTTTGCAAAGTTGTTTTCCTAGAGCACATGTGTGACAACTCGAAATTTAGAACCTTTAGTTGTAACACGTTGAACGTTATGTAACTAGTTGACATGTTTGTGTGATTAATGATATAAGTGAACCTTCTATGTGACTATGTGTTACGTTAAATTGTATGCGTGTATGTATGTGACCTGAAACACAAGAACCCAACTCGAGTCCACTCGGTCTCGAGTAGTGTAACTATGTGGGCCGGTTGGGCCATTTGATCCGTTCGAAAACCCATTAGAGTGCATCACTTGAAACTAGTATATAACCTTGTTGTTAGCCAACACAACCATCTTTGGACAACACACACACTCCCCTACTCTCTCTCTCTAGAAAACCTTAAACCCTAAGGATCAAACATCACCTCCCCTCTCATCCTTCTCTCAGATCCAACCGGTAACACAAGAGCTCACGGTACAAGCTTAAAGATCTCCCTTGAAAACCTAACCGGTTAGTGACTTATGTTATGTGTGATATTTCGGTTGAAGATGATATGTTTCGGTTGATAGTTATGTATGATGAAGTCATATGACAATATGTTTGCTTGTTAAGTTTTATACATGGTTAGGGTATTGATTATGTGATAATATGCACCATGGCTATTGTTTGAATATGACAAAGGTGTTTGTGGATTTAATGAGTTCTTGATGATTAGATGACACATGTTAGTTACAATATCTATTATGAACATGACCTCTTTAATAAAGGTATAGATTTTTGTATGATAAAAGAATGATAATGATCATCTGATTCATGAGGGTTATAGAATAGATGTTTTGTTTGCAATATGAGCTTGGTATCAAGTTTAGGTATTATAACTCTTGACCGAAAAATGCAAATGTGTTCGAATAAGGGTTGTTTGTGTTATGAATAGTTGATGAACATGATGAATATATGAAGAACAACATGAATATGATATGAAGGTGTCTTGAATATTTGAAAATACTTGTTTGATCCGTTTTAGTAAATTGCTAGACAAGAAAACATGTTTAAACGGATAGTACACATTGTTGCATGAAATCAAAACTCTATTGGATAGTACACTGTGCAGAATCAGCTGATGTCCAGTCGAGACCTCTGGTTTCGACTCGAGACCATAAGCGAGACAACTCGAGAACATAGTTTGCGACTCAGGTTGCGAGTCGAGAACCCCTAGTCTCGGCTCGAGACCACACTTGATCAGCACACAAAACAACATGACTCGAGACCTTGGTTGCGGGTCCGGTTACGACTCGAGATCACCTAGTCTCGACTAGTTCATGCGTAACTCGAGAACTCATAGGCATTAACCGAGATCGCACAGTCTCGACTCGAGACCATGCACGCACACTCGCTGGACCGGACTTGCATAGTTACGGGCCTAAGTTAGTGGGCCGAATGTATGAGCTTTCTGTGTATTGTAAATTGTGTATGTCGTGCACTGTTTGGACTTGCATTATTACGGGCTTAGGATTGGGCCAGACTTTTGGGCTTTGCCTACTTGTATGCTTGCTACTGTTCAGCTCGTAGGTATTATTGTAAACCGCTATGTTTATATGTGTATGCAACTTGCTAGTATACGTGTAGAACATACGTGCACTACTTGGATACGAACCTGACTTGAATAGTATCCATGTTAGGACGTAGTTGACCACTTACAACTTGATTGACTTTTCTGTGTATCTGCCGAGCAAATCAAGGTGAGTTCACACCCTCTACAAAGCATGGGATTCCCTGGGTTGGGAATGGGGTTAAGGAACGTAGATTCCTCGTCCTCCTTGGGTAGGACAGCAATGGTTCAGGAATGTAATTCCTCTTCCTCACGGACAGATAACTCGTACTAGACCAAAACTCTATCACGAAGTCCCTCCTTTTTATATCGACTTAATCGCCGGGCCAATGGCGAGCGGGTCATTAGTTAGATAGCGCTATTTAGGTCTGACAAACCTCACACCGTGCCGCAGAGGACGGGCGTGAACTAATGGATCTGGGGCACGTCAATGATGATAGACATTGACAGTTTCAGGGCACATAAACATGACTACAGTCAGTAGTCGATATGGTAACGAGTCTAGTGTATACATGGGGTAGCCCCCACGGCCGAAATGCCAGATAACTAACACGGGGTAGCCCCCACGGCTGGATTGCCAGAGTAACCGGGAATAAACAGGTCACGTTTTTAACTATGGGGTAACCCCCACGGCGGGATGCCAGATAAAGGAAACTGTTTTCGAAACAACTTAAAACGAACACCCAACCGTGAACTCACTCAACTTGTTGTTGACTCGTTACTACATGCTTTGCAGGACAATAGGTACTTAGCTGGAGCTTGCATGGAAGAGAGTCGTTGTGGGACATGAACGGCTGTGTACCAAGTTAAACTCCGAAACAATTGAACTTATGTTTTGATTTTAAACTTTATGCTTCCGCTTGCAACTTAAACTATGTTTCGTTTGAACACCAATTGTATTGGTTGGATTTTATAACTACTTATATGCTTGTTCGATATGATTGGTGGCTGGATCCTGGTCAGTCACGCCTCCAAGCGGTGGTATTCCGCAGGTGGATTTTGGGGGTGTGACAGATTGGTATCAGAGCCATTGGTTATAGTGAACTTGGTTTTAATAAAGGAGAAACGTTTTTGTTAAAACCAGACTATAACCTGTACAGTACAGTGCTCAACGGTCCACAACGACGCTTCACTCCACATGCAAGGCTCGACATTCTAGGTGATATAAACTGTGTATATATTGCCTACTTAGATACATAGTACATTGCTCATGGTATGCTTGGTTAGTATTACTACTGTTGCTTGAACACGTGTGTACTTACTCACTTCTGTCATCGCATTTTCGCGAACCCCTCTCACTCACGTTCCTCTTGATATGAAGATCATGTCTGGACGCATTAACATGACACAAGCCCAGTTGACGGCTCTGATTAACGAACGAGTTGCTGCGGCACTTGCAGCTGCACCCGCAGGAGGTATATCCTGCAGTCCAAACTCATTCTAGGATCTTTAGAATCCTACTCTCGTGAACCAACCTTTGTGTTAAACTCTGTTTTTCTTTCACCCACAATAGGTCAACATGTTCAGCCACCCGTGTGCACTTTTAAAACTTTCATGGACTGCCGACCCACTACTTTTAGCGGCACTGAAGGAGCAGTAGGTCTCCTCCACTGGTTTGAGAAACTAGAATCTGTGTACGAAATGTGTGAATGCCCTGAGGCGCGCAGGGTGAAGTATGCTACCGGTACTCTCGAGGGTTTAGCCCTCACATGGTGGAACGCTCAGGTCCAAATGCTGGGGTTGGTTGCTGCCAACGCCACCCCATGGGAAACTTTTAAGGAAATGATCAAGGAAGAATACTGCAGTCGTGATGACATTCATAAGCTGGAAGTCGAGTTCTTCAACCTCAAGATGACGGGGTCAGAAATTGAGGCGTACACTAAGAGATCGAATGAGCTTGCCTTACTGTGTCCTACTATGGTGGACCCTCTATTTAAGCGAATTGAACTCTTTCTCAAGGGCTTGGTGCCGGAAATCCAAAGTCATGTGACTTCAGCAAACCTCGCTACCATCCAGCAAGTTGTGTAATTGGCTCACCGTCTCACGGATCAGGCGGTGGAGCAGAACAGGTTACCAAAGCGCGTAGGTGCTGTAACTACTTCAGGTGTCCCTAGTGACAACAAACGGAAATGGGATGGAGCTTCAAGTAAGGGTTCGACTTCTGTTCAGTCTCAGTCTCAGCAGAGAAAGACTGAAGACTATAAGAGCCCTGGTCAGCAATCGTCTGGTGGTCAAAGTCATGGTGGGTACAAAGGGAACCACCCCAAATGCAATCGCTGCAGCCTGCACCACAGCGGGCCATGCACCAGGGGCAACTGCCATTGGTGCAACAAGCCAGGTCACGCTGCAAAGGATTGCAGGAGCTTATACCCCGCAAACCAGAATCGTCAACAACAGGCCCCACAGAACCAGCGCCAGCAGCAGCGGCAGGGTGATAACAAAGGGTGCTTTCAGTGTGGAGCTGAGGGCCACTTCAAGAGAGATTGTCCCCAGCTGAACAGGAACCAGAACAACAACAACAACAATAACAACAACCAGGGGAATGGTAACAACGGGAACATCAACAACAATGGAGCCAAGGGGCGAGCATTCGTGATCGGCCAAGGTGAAGCAAGGAACGACCCCAATGTTGTGGCGGGTAAGTTCCTTCTCGACGAATTTTATGTTACAGTTTTATTTGATTCGGGTGCCGATGCTAGCTACATGTCACTAGAAGTTAGTCGAATGCTTGAGCGTATCCCAACACCTTTGAACAACAAACACACTGTAGAGCTAGCAAACGGTAAGAGTTTAGAGGCCACACACGTAGTCAAGGGTTGTAAACTTGTTCTTGCTAACCAGACCTTCCCTATCGACCTCATTCCTATCGTCTGGGGTAGTTTCGACGTTGTCATTGGGATGGATTGGTTATCCCAACACCGAGCAGAGATTCTTTGCAACGAGAAGGTTGTTTGTATTCCTGGTTCCGGTGGTGAACCTCTCATAATTCGTGGCGATAAGAGGAGTGCTGTTGAGAACATCATCTCTCTCCTTAAGGCCCAAAAGTGCTTGCGAAAGGGCCACACTGTCATTTTGGCTCTCGTTACTGACACCTCGGAGAAAGAAAAGAAGATAGAATATTTTCCAGTTGTATGCGACTATCCCGAGGTATTTCCTGAGGAATTACCTGGTCTTCCACCTCATCGCCAAGTCGAGTTTCATATCGAACTAGCTCTTGGAGCTGCGCCTATAGCTCGTGCACCTTATCGTTTAGCTCCATCAGAGTTGGAAGAACTCTCTACGCAACTACAAGAACTCTTGGATAGGGGTTTTATTCGTCCAAGCTCATCGCCCTGGGGAGCTCCAGTACTATTTGTGAAGAAGAAGGACGGTACCTTCAGAATGTGCATCGACTACCGGGAACTCAACAAGGTGACGGTGAAGAATCGTTATCCTCTACCGCGTATTGACGACTTGTTCGACCAGCTGCAAGGGTCGAGCTACTATTCAAAGATTGATTTGAGATCGGGATATCACCAACTGAGAGTCCGAGAAGAGGACGTCTCCAAAACGGCCTTCAGAACTCGATACGGGCACTATGAGTTTTTGGTCATGCCTTTTGGGCTGACAAACGCACCTGCAGTTTTCATGGACTTGATGAACCGAGTGTGCAAGCCTTACCTGGACAAATTCGTTATAGTCTTCATCGACGACATCCTGATCTATTCTAAGAGTCAGGAGGAACACGAGCAGCATCTACGACTTATTCTGGAACTCCTTCGAACCGAACAGCTTTACGCAAAGTTCTCGAAATGCGACTTCTGGCTTCGAGAAGTCCATTTCCTAGGCCACGTGGTAAACAAGGATGGGATTCACGTTGATCCATCCAAGGTAGACTCGATTAAGAATTGGCCTGCACCTCGTACACCAAAGGAAATTCGCCAATTCTTGGGTTTGGCAGGTTACTACAGGAGATTCATAAAGGATTTTTCTAAGATTGCGCAGCCTCTCACCTCGCTAACGCAGAAAGGCATTGTTTATCGTTGGGGAAATGCACAGGAGTTAGCATTTTAACACTTAAAGGATAGACTTTGCAGTGCACCTATCCTTTCCTTGCCGGAGGGCACAGACGACTTTGTGGTTTACTGCGACGCATCAATTCAAGGTCTTGGTTGTGTATTGATGCAACGAGATAAGGTTATAGCCTACGCCTCACGCCAACTTAAAGTTCATGAAGGAAACTACACTACACATGACTTAGAGCTGGGAGCTGTTGTTTTTGCACTTAAGTTATGGCGACACTACTTGTACGGTACCAAGTGCGCAATCTACACCGACCACAGGAGCCTCGAACATATCTTCAAGCAGAAGGAACTAAATATGCGACAACGACGATGAGTCGAACTACTGAATGACTACGAGTGCTCGATCAGGTATCACCCGGGCAAGGCTAATGTTGTGGCTGACGCCCTCAGTCGAAAGGACACTGCGCCTAAGCGCGTACGAGCTTTGCAACTCACGATCCATTCTAGTCTTCCTTCTCAAATACGAGCTGCTCAGATAGAAGCACTGAAACCAGAAAACGTCAGGGCTGAAGCCCTACGCGGATCAAGGCAACGCTTAGAACAGAAGGAAGACGGTGCTTACTACGTAACGGGGTGCATTTGGGTCCCACTCTATGGCAACTTGCGAGAGCTTGTGATGGATGAAGCGCACAAGTCTCGCTACTCAGTACACCCTGGATCAGATAAGATGTACCATGATATCAAAACTACGTACTGGTGGCCTAGCATGAAGGCCCACATAGCAACATACGTCAGCAAGTGTTTGACTTGTGCGAGAGTCAAGTCTGAATACCAGAAACCCTCAGGCCTACTTCAACAACCAGAGATACCACAATGGAAATGGGAGCAAATTTCCATGGATTTCGTTACTGGCCTACCTAGATCTCAGCGCGGAAACGATACTATTTGGGTGATCGTGGATCGACTCACAAAGTCCGCACACTTCTTGGCGATCAAGGAGACGGATAAATTCTCCACTCTTGCAGAAATATACCTCAAGGAAGTTGTTTTGAGGCACGGGGTGCCCACCTCTATTATCTCAGATCGAGATGCATGTTTCACTTCGGAACTGTGGCAAGCGATGCACAAATCCTTTGGCTCACGATTAGATATGAGCACAGCGTATCACCCTCAGACGGACGGGCAGTCCGAGCGCACTATTCAAACCTTAGAAGACATGCTTCGTGCATGTGTAATCGACTTTGGCAACAGCTGGGAAAAGCATCTGCCACTTGTGGAATTTTCGTACAACAACAGCTACCACACCAGCATTAAAGCTGCTCCGTTTGAGGCATTGTACGGACGTAAATGCCGGTCACCTCTCTGTTGGGCAGATGTGGGGGATAGTCAAATCACTGGTCCAGAACATGTGGTAGACACAACTGAACGAATTTCTCAAATACGAAAACGCATGGCGGCAGCTCGTGACCGTCAGAAAGTCTACGCCGATAAGGGCAGGAAACCACTTGAGCTCCAGGTTGGGGAGCGGGTACTACTCAAAGTTTCACCCTGGAGGGGTGTGGTTCGTTTTGGTAAACGAGGCAAACTTAACCCACGATACGTTGGACCTTTCGAAATCATTGAGAAAATAGGCAGGGTGGCCTACAGATTGAACTTACCAGCAGAACTCGGTGCAGTTCACAACATTTTTCACGTGTCGAATCTGAAGAAGTGTCTGTCAGATGAGACCCACATAGTTCCTCTGAAGGAACTCACTATCGACGAGTAATTACGATTCGTCGAGGAACCAGTCGAAATCATGGACCGGGATGTTAAGGTCCTCAAGAGTACTAGAATACCTCTCGATCGAGTTCGTTGGAACTCACGTCGCGGCCCAGAGTTCACCTGGGAGCGTGAAGATCAGATGAAACAAAAGTATCCCCAACTGTTCGCAAACAGTACAACCACTACTGAGGCCGAAGCTACGGAATTTCGGGACGAAATTCCAGATCAACGGGGGGTGGATGTGACACCCCGGGAAAAACCAGGGAAACCATACAACTTAACTAGCTTCCTCAGTGAGTGCTTACCAAATTTCGGGACGAAATTACTTTCAACTTGGGGATGATGTGACAACTCGAAATTTAGAACCTTTAGTTGTAACACGTTGAACGTTATGTAACTAGTTGACATGTTTGTGTGATTAATGATATAAGTGAACCTTCTATGTGACTATGTGTTGCATTAAATTGTATGCGTGTATGTATGTGACCCGAAACACAAGAACCCAACTCGAGACCACTCGGTCTCGAGTAGTGTAACTATGTGGGCCAGTTGGGCCATTTGATCCGTTCGAAAACCCATTAGGGTGCATCACTTGAAACTAGTATATAACCTTGTTGTTAGCCAACACTACCATCTTTGGACAACACACACACTCCCCTACTCTCTCTCTCTAGAAAACCTTAAACCCTAAGGATCAAACATCACCTCCCCTCTCATCCTTCTCTCGGATCCAACCGGTAACACAAGAGCTCACGGTTCAAGCTTAAAGATCTCCCTTGAAAACCTAACCGGTTAGTGACTTATGTTATGTGTGATATTTCGGTAGAAGATGATATGTTTCGGTTGATAGTTATGTATGATGAAGTCATATGATAATATGTTTGCTTGTTAAGTTTTATACATGGTTAGGGTATTGATTATGTGATAATATGCACCATGGCTATTGTTTGAATATGACAAAGGTGTTTGTGGATTTAATGAGTTCTTGATGATTAGATGACACATGTTAGTTACAATATCTATTATGAACATGACCTCTTTAATAAAGGTATAGATTTTTGTATGATAAAAGAATGATAATGATCATCCGATTCATGAGGGTTATAGAATAGATGTTTTGTTTGCAATATGAGCTTGGTATCTAGTTTAGGTATTATAACTCTTGACCGGAAAATGCAAATGTGTTCGAATAAGGGTTGTTTGTGTTATGAATAGTTGATAAACATGATGAATATATGAAGAACAACATGAATATGATATGAAGGTGTCTTGAATATTTGAAAATACTTGTTTGATCCGTTTTAGTAAATTGCTAGACAAGAAAACATGTTTAAACGGATAGTACACATTGTTGCATGAAATCAAAACTCTATTGGATAGTACACTGTGCAGAATCAGCTGATGTCCAGTCGAGACCTCTGGTTTCGACTCGAGACCATAAGCGAGACAACCCGAGAACATAGTTTGCAACTCAGGTTGCGAGTCGAGAATCCCTAGTCTCGGCTCGAGACCACACTTGATCAGCACACAAAACAACATGACTCGAGACCTTGGTTGCGGGTCCGGTTACGACTCGAGATCACCTAGTCTCGACTAGTTCATGCGTAACTCGAGAACTCATAGGCATTAACCGAGATCGCACAGTCTCGATTCGAGATCGCACAGTCTCGACTCGAGACCATGCACGCACACTCGCTGGACCGGACTTGCATAGTTACGGGCCTAAGTTAGTGGGCCGAATGTATGAGCTTTCTGTGTATTGTAAATTGTGTATGTCGTGCACTGTTTGGACTTGCATTGTTACGGGCTTAGGATTGGGCCGGACTTTTGGGCTTTGCCTACTTGTATGCTTGCTACTGTTCAGCTCGTAGGTATTATTGTAAACCGCTATGTTTATATGTGTATGCAACTTGCTAGTATACGTGTAGAACATACGTGCACTACTTGGATACGAACCTGACTTGAATAGTATCCATGTTAGGACGTAGTTGACCACTTACAACTTGATTGACTTTTCTGTGTATCTGCCGAGCAAACCAAGGTGAGTTCACACCCTCTACAAAGCATGGGATTCCCTGGGTTGGGAATGGGGTTAAGGAACATTGATTCCTCGTCCTCCTTGGGTAGGACAGCAATGGTTCAGGAATGTAATTCCTCGTCCTCACGGACAGATAACTCGTACTAGACCAAAACTCTATCACGAAGTCCCTCCTTTTTATATCGACTTAATCGCCGGGCCAATGGCGAGTGGGTCATTAGTTAGATAGCGCTATTTAGGTCTGACAAACCTCACACCGTGCCGCAGAGGACGAGCGTGAACTAATGGATCTGGGGCACGTCAATGATGATAGACATTGACAGTTTCAGGGCACATAAACATGACTACAGTCAGCAGTCGATATGGTAACGAGTCTAGTGTATACATGGGGTAGCCCCCACGGCCGAAATGCCAGATAACTAACACGGAGTAGCCCCCCACGGTTGGATTGCCAGAGTAACCGGGAATAAACAGGTCACGTTTTTAACTATGGGGTAACCCCCACGGCGGGATGCCAGATAAAGGAAACTGTTTTCGAAACAACTTAAAACGAACACCCAACCGTGAACTCACTCAACTTGTTGTTGACTCGTTACTACATGCTTTGCAGGACAATAGGTACTTAGCTGGAGCTTGCATGGAAGAGAGTCGTTGTGGGACATGAACGGCTGTGTGCCAAGTTAAACTCCGAAACAATTGAACTTATGTTTTGATTTTAAACTTTATGCTTCCGCTTGCAACTTAAACTATGTTTCGTTTGAACACCAATTGTATTGGTTGGATTTTATAACTACTTATATGCTTGTTCGATATGATTGGTGGCTGGATCCTGGTCAGTCACGCCTCCAAGCGGTGGTATTCCGCAGGTGGATTTTGGGGGTGTGACAACATGATTCACACTTTCGATCAGCATGAAATCCCTAATTGGCAGATTCCTGACTAAGCCTCCCTTTGCAAGTATGTTGAGATTTTTCATATTGATGTAACCTAGTCGGCGATGCCACAACATAGCATTGTGTTCAGAAATCTTCGAGAAAAGACATGTAATTTGTTTAGTGGGGGCTATATTCATGTCAATGACATACGTGTTACCCTTCATTCAGCTTCAATGAGGAACCTCTCATCCGGTATCACAATCCTCCGTTTCAACACAAAACAACCTTTCTTAGTGAAATGAACGGACAAGCCTTTATCACACATTTGAGACACGCTCAAAAGACTTTGCTTCAGTTCTGGAACATAACTAATGTTGGTAAAGCTGAGAACCCTGTTTCGAATTGTACCCTGCATGGTAATTCTACCAGTTTCACTTCCGGCGAAAGAGACAAATCCACCATCAAATATTTTTATGTCATTCAACTAGGAAATATCTCCTGTCATGTGCCTAGAACAACCATTATCGACATGCCAAAGTCTAATGATAGCCCTCCATAGTTGTTCCTTCACATACAATGAGATTAATTAGAAACCGAAACCCAGGCCATTGTTGATCTGGGTTGACCATCACTGTCAGTATATGAAACCTCACGAAAAATCATATGATTGTTAGTAGTGTTAGAGGCTTGTGAAGATGATTGAGAAGTCTGTGATGGAGATCTAGCAAGAATTTTATGTTTCCAGATTTTAGAGTCAGTTCTTTTAGAAAAACTTTTTGTTTCAGAAGAGACATTAGTTTTATTGGATTGACTCTGAAAACTTTGCATGTTTGGGAACTTTTAATTTTGTTTCTTTGCTAGATTCCAGTCTCCATTAGATGGCTTAGCCTTTGTGAATTGAACTGTAGTGGGTCGATAAGGCTTAACCGTCTAGTGTCATGCATTTCTTGAGTAGTAAGGCATGTAAGGACGATGAACACAATTTCTAGCTATGAGCTCTGGAATTCCACAATTAAAACAGGTTGTTCATGTTGTTTTTCAATTATTTTCTCAACTGATTTTTTAATAGATTTTCCAACTTGTTCACCCTTTTTGTTTTGTTTCTTGTTTTTAGTTGATTTCTTCTTCCTTAGAGGAGTAGATTTTTAAGAAATATCCTTTTTAGAAACCACCCTGTGGAATTTGATTCTGCAGAGACTGATGATTCTAGCTTGCGAGATGATAGGCAAGTATCATTTATAATTTTTGAGTCCTCACTTGTTTCTAAAACAGAGGATTCTGGTTCAGCAAAAGCATCTGAATCCTTGGAAATATTTTGCGTATCACCTGATATACAAGAATTATTAGTCTTATTTTCAGGCGTAGTGCAGAAATCCGATGATCCTTCTTTGTCAATTATCCTACTCTCATTCACACAATCAGACAAAACAACATTTTCAACCACATTACATTCAAAGGATTCAGAAGCATCAGATTATGGATCAGACATGTTAGAACATTTGTCAGTATCACTTGAAACTAACTCTTTTGATTGATCAGAAAATGTAACAGTCTCCTCTAGTAAAGCACTTTGATCACAATCAAAATTTGAAACCACAGAATCAAAAACATTAGTCTTAGCAACATCTCCAAAATAACCATCAGTCTTAGAAAGCATAGAGTTAATATACTTCAAAACATAAAGAGCATGTTCAGCATATAAAGATGCATTCGAATCGAAAGTCGCATTCGAATGTTGTTCATCATCCCCTTCAGACTGATCCTCAATAATCACGGACTCTGTACATGAACTTGAATTGTTAGTATTGTTCAAAGAATCACATTTGGATACATTGTCCTGATCATCTTTTTCTGACATCTTAACCGGTTGATGTTCAAGTTTTGATCCATCAACTGATTTATTTGAAACCTTTTGAGTTGATTCCATGGGTTTGACAAATTCCATGGGTTTTTTAAAATTAGTAGACCTGGCATATTTCGGTTTGAAGGGTTTCCAAGACTCAGATACATAGTCACTTGGTTTACCATTCATCATGTGTTTCTCATTTTCTAGATCTATTCTTGAATAATTATGATTGTGTGGAGGGGCAACCTGATTGTATCCTAAACCCTTCTTTTTGTTTTCTTTGTATGCCAGTTGCATACCATACATATTTTGAATGACTTTGCTAGATATATCAAATTTCTTTATATTTATTTCATTTTGTTGACCAGTCAAAGACTCTAGCTCAGCTCTCACAAAATCAAGTTCCATAATTTTTTCATTAAGTATGTGTTTATAATCATATACCCAACATTAATTTTGGTTAAGATCCATGTGAAGCTGAGTTCTGTCCTTCTTTTGTGCCTAAACCTTTTTACAAAGAAACTTGTTGCTTTCTTTAAGACTGATGCACTTAGTCATTGCACTGTTATAGTAGTTAATCAAATTAAAGTTATGCGCTCTTATTTGTGCAAGCTTTCTTCTATAAAGATCAGAACATAAGAGAGTGTTTACCGTGTTAGTGAGTGATTTTGGTTCATCAGCCTGAGCCATCATGCAGTGATTTGCTGGTGCTGCTTCAGAGAGTTTAAGTGCTTCCACTTGTGCCACTTCATCCGGCCAATTGAATCCATGCTGCTCTTGAACCATCAAAGCATTTCCTGCTCCACTTCTTCCTGAACTAAACAATGTCTGCACAGGTGTAACAGACGTAATTGCTCTTTCATGGTTTTGAATGGCAGCTACCTGACTTGAGTCATAACCTGCTGGCGCCTTCTTGCAATCTCTGGAAAAATGACCTGGCTCATGATATTTGTAACATCTTAGCTTATGTTTGGTATGTCCAATATGCAAATTTGACATTGGATGTCAACCATACTTCTTCTGGAATTTTTCAGCACTAAAAGCAAACATGACCATACTCCATGACACGTCCAACTCCTCCTCATCTTCGTCAAGAACTTGATCAATGTCAGCAGTTAAAAGAGATGGAGGCAAGAGATCACCTGCTAAGAAAGCATGCAAACTATTAACCATGGAAGCAGCGAGGGCCAGTTTTTCTTCATATTGTTTTGTCAAGAATATTGAATTCAGTGTTGTAGTAGCAGAAGTAGCGCCTCGAGATGATGAAGGGGTTATGAGGTTGTAAACCATGTTCGGGTACTTAGTTTTGGCTTGGAGTGCAGACTATTGACTGAAGTTTGTTGGGTTAGAAGTGAAAGACCATGCACATAATTAGATTTAGGAGTTTGGGTTAGTGGGTTAAAGACCAGGTTTGGATTTCAATTTGGGTTTTGACTACTAACTGGGCTATAAACGATGTTGGGATTTGTATTTGACATCCCATGAATTGGACTAAAAACAATATTGGGATTGGTTTGTGAGACTAAAGCAGCATTAGAACTTGTCAATCCTGCAACCATCATGCTACACTTATGATCAAATCTCTCTGATGATTGTCAATCTCATATGACTTGATAGTGGTAATCATTTCGGTGAGGTTACGTCATTCAAGTTCTTCGTCTTCTTGATCATGGCCACATCAGCATCTGAGTTCTTTGGCAGAGTGTTCAGCAGTTGATGATTCATGCCACTGTTTATAACAGTGATTTCTGCAGTTATCATGTGTGAGACCAGCTTAACAAACCTTCTGATCGGATTTTCTATCATTTCACCATACATGTGATTAAAGATCTAAACTATTTATATAGCATGTTGACCCTGTTTACCCTCATATTTGCATTCCCTTCATACAAAATTTTCAACTCGTTCCACACTTCCTTAGCATTTTTGCAACTCCTGATTGTGATAGCAATATCTAGCCCAAGTACCGTAGCTAAGATAGCCTTAGCCTTTTCATCCTCTTCACTGATTTTATTATCTTCAGCTGACCATAAATGTTTAGGTTTTGGAATCTAAGTTAGTGGGTCATCCTTTGTTGAATACATGATTGTACAAGGCCCATCCATAATACATCTCCAAACACCAGGTTCCTTTACCTTACAATACTGTTCAAATCTAAACTTCCATTCATAGTAGTCATCACCGTAGAGTAGTCTAGGAACTTTAGTGGTAGTACCGATAATTTGATCTAACTCCTGATGAAGTGCCAAGGTCTGTGATTGAATAGCAACAAGGGTGGCATTGGTAAAAGCTATTGCAGTTATAAGACCATTCATGTTCATCATTTTTAAAAGAGTAAATTGCCAAAATCGTCCCCGAGGTTTAGGTATGTTTGTCATTTTCATCCAAAACAATTTTTTTGTACCATATAGTCCTTCACTTTTGGGATTTTGGCAATTAGATGTTTGGATGAAAATGGCAAAAAATCCCAAAAGTGAAGGACTATATTGTACAAAAAAAGTTGTTTTGGTTGAAATGGCTAACATGCCCAAACCTCAGGGACAATTTTGGCAATTTACTCTTTTTAAAATTACCAAATAACTTTAAGGAAAATGAAATTTTGTTCAACTTAAAGACCAGCAATATCAGAAATGTAGAGATCCGAAAACAGTCCAACAGTAACTTCCTTTCGAAAACACTATTTCGAAAAGTAACTCGAATTCCTTCAAATCCTCCCAACTAGAAAACCTTCAATTCGGAATAGTGACTTTTCAAAGACAGATAGCTTATTCGAAAACAGTGGTCTTTTTGAAACAGTAACTTTTCGAAAACAGCTCCAACTATTCGAAAACTTGTTTGAACTGTGAATTCCGAAAGAAAACCAGGAAACTCCTATTCGAAAACCTGCAAAAGAGAAACTTGTGAGATAATAACAAACTTCCGAAATATCAGGGATTCTGATATATTCAAAAATTTTAATCTGATCACCAAATCTGTTATGATTGGAAACAGTAATCCCGAAAAATCTATAAAACAGCTTTTCTGAAATCTTCCAAGTAAAACAGGTGCAAACTTCAATGATTTTTCCGAAGAACATCAACAGATCTTCAACAGCTTTCCGAGAAGAGCAAGTCTTCCACAACAATCTTCAATAGCAACAGCAGCGAAACTTTTGTAAGTTTTTCAGAATCAGTGTGATATGAATCTGAGCCTAGAAACAGGTTCAATAGGCTATGATACCAATTGTAAGTCCCAAATCTGGATCACTACAATGATCTCACAACAAACTTGATTTTCTGGCGAAATCAAACAATCAAATCTTGATTACCGAATAAGAACAAAGATGAACTAGAAGATATTGATATTAAATTGAACTTGCATACACAATGGTCTGATACAAGTTCTTCAGCAAAACAACCACCAATAACCTAAACCATTTAGCTAACACATGTATTTATAGGGAGCAAAGCCCATGACTCCCCTAAACCCTAGACCACCTACGCCATTCCCAAGCCCACTCTAACAAGCCCAATTACAAAATAAACACTAAAACCCATTATAATAATAATCTATGCAATAACATATAAACCTTCAAGGTTCCAACAAAGCTCTACCGAGACCCAACACATCAGTCATGGCTGAAATTACCCCTAACCCGTCCTCGGTCCCTACCAGCTCCCACTGACACGAACTGTCGAATCTTGGAATACCCTAAGAACAAACACTCCCCATATTCAGCAAGTAATCCACTTGAGATATTTTATCAGCTAGAACTCCTTTAGGAATTCTAACTGAAGCACAACCTGTGACTCTGGGTTGCTCACTTGCAAAGACAACCTTCTTCTGCCAACGAGATTCTGTGAACCTGACTTTGGTCTTCTTCTGAACTGGGATGGTCTCTTCCTCAGATGGTAAACTAACCATATAAACCGAACCTCTCTTTCTTCCTCGAGCTATGACAAGATTTCCCTTGATAACTTTCCATTTCATGTTCCTGAATTTAACCTCATGTCCCTGTTCATCCAACAGCCCAATGGAATTCAACTATTTCTTTAAGCTTGGAATCACCCTGACATCCTTCAAAGTCCATGAACCGGCCGAAGTAACAAAATCCATGTCACCAATGCCCGTAACATCAAGAATATCATTGTTAGCCAATCTTACCTTACCAAAATCACATTCCTTCAAATTCTTCAATGCTTCACCGCTGTAGGTAGCGTGAAATGAAGCACCAGAATCCATGACCTACGAATCCACACTGCTATTCACACTACAAATCAAAGCTTTATCAACTGAGTGGTCTGCTGCAGCGCTAACTTCTTTCTTGTCGTTTGGACATTGATTCCTAAAATGTCCAACCTCTTTACAGTTATAATAGGATACATCATTGCGAGCCCTAGATTGACTCCTCTTTCTGTTCTTACTGCCACTACTTATGTTATTGTTCCTTTCTATGCCAACATGCATTAATTCATCTGATGATCCTCTTGAATTTCTCCGTCTAACGTCTTCGCCTAGAATAAGATCCCGCATTTTTGCAAACGTGAACTTACTCGTATCTAAAGAGCTCGAAACAGCAGTTATGGTTCCGGACCAACTATTGGGTAATGAGGACAATAACAATAAGGCTTGGACCTCATCATCAAACTTGATATTCACAGACTCCAAACGAGACAAGATCGAGTTTAGGTTATTGATATGCGCTATTACTGAATCACCTTCCCTTATCCTAGTATTCACAAGCTCTCAAATAAGATAAACCTTATTCGCTGCAGAAGCCTTCTCATGCATGTTCGATAATGCTACCATCATTCCTCTACCTGAGGTCTCCTTCTAGATATTAAATGGAACATTTTTTGATAGAGAAAGCGTTATCACTGCTCTGGCTTTCTTATCCATCCTATCCCAATCTGCTTGTGGCGTTTTTTCTGGCTTTTCATCCTCGAGCACTACCTCTAAGTCTTTCTTACAAAGTAGTGCTTCAACCTTCTAGATATTAAATGCAACTTCTTACCGTCAAACTTTTCGATCTATACCTTCCCGTCTTCTTCCATGATAACACAAACACGACTAAACCAGGCTGAAATTGAAAAAATAAACTGAAAATCAAATTGAAACAAACGAAACAAATTGCACCTGATTAGTGGTCTACGGTTATGTTTCTCGATTTTCAACAAAACGGTACTCTGAAAAAGTGTAGTTCTTTCGGTTTCTTTCTTATTGATTAGAAAGGGTAGCAAACTGCTTCCTTTGTTTCCTTTGTTCAACGAAAACTATAATAAAAAAAAGATAACACTTCCTTTTTTATTTCTTCTCGAACAAAACAAATAACAAAAAAAGGCTACTCATTTTCTTTATTATTTTCTTTGATCGTGGCTTGGATCAGTTTCTTTGCTTCTAGATATGGACAAAATAAATTAATGCACCTGCACTCCCTTGATAATAATCAAACAAGACAGGAAGAATTTTTGGTTAAGGCAGTAAAGAAGTTGATAAATTCGAGTGGAATGGATGGATTCCTCGTAAGATTAATATCTTCGGGTGGCGCATGAACCAGGATCGACTACCGACTAGAACTACATTAGTGAGAAGGAACATCACCGTGGCATCGGTTTTATGTCCACTCGGCGGCGAAAAGGACGAATCAATCAAGAACATTTTTGGATCATGTTGTATCAGCTCTGTGGTATGGCATTTGGTGTTTAGATGGTTATGGATTTCGCCCGTTTACACATTCAGTATTTCGGATCTTCTTCGGGGACATCATCACATCAGCGGTCCGGCTCCTATGAAGAAAATGGTGCAAGCCATCATCTTAATAGCCTGCTGGAGCTTATGGAAAATGCGCAACGATGTGGTTTTCTCAAGAAAAAGAGTGGACATCTCGAGACTGTGGGCAGAAATCAAAATGGCAAGCTTCCTTTGGATTAAACATAGAGCAAAGATGCAAGCATTAGAATCGTCGAATTGGTGTAATTACAATGTCTTGTAATTTGTATATGTGTTCTGCTTCCTTGTCTTAACGTCTTGCTAGTTGTGGTTTTTATCTAATAAAATTTAGTCGTTCAAAAAAATAATCAAACAAGACAAAACAAATGTCTTTTAGTTCTTTTTCTTATCCCAAATCACAAACCAGCAAGATATGCAATTACCGAAACAAAGACAACTGTCGAATAATCTAGGTTTATGTGTGGCTGCCAATGAAACCCTAATTCGACTTGAAAAATTTTACAATTTTCTTTGGCTTTGTGTTTCTTCTGTGTGTAACGAGCCGTGGCTCTGATACCACTTATAGGATCGAGCACACACACAAACTGAAACATGATACGCGAAAGCAATAACAAACACAAGTATTTATGTGGTTCGGTAACCTGACCTATGTCCATGGGTGACAACTAGGATATTTTTATTAAAGTGTTAATTTAATTGCAAGTACATTATAATATTTATAAGAGTAAATTACAAGTTTTGTCCTTTATGTTTGTATCAAATTGCAGACGGTGTCCTTTACCTTTAAATTTGACGAGTTTTTTCTTTAACGTTTCAAAATCCTGCACGTTATGTCCTTTAGACTAAACCCAGTTAATTTTTTTGGTTAAGTATGGTCATGTGCCTTGCACATGAAGATATTCTTGTCATTTTACCTCCTTATGGGCTATGTTGTAAAGAACTCTTATTTAGGGGCTATTTTGTACAAACTAAAAAATAAAAACTCTTTTATCATCTCTCTCTCTCTCTCACACATACTCTGAGCCACAACCTCACTCACCGCACAGCCACCATCCACCCAACCTGCCACCACCACTGTTCACCATCTCCATCTCCACCACCAATACAAACGTTTCTTGAAATTATTTTTTGGGATGTATGAATCAGACCACATCTGACCACCACAACAAAAAATACCAAGATTAACACAAAGCACTTAAATATTTACCCATAAGATAAACACATCAACAAATAAGCAGTTTGTTCTACTTCCCCAAACTTTCTATACTCCCTCTCAATCCTCCTAACCTTCTTCATCACAGATAAAAAACGATACAAATTGAGAGAAAAAATCAATTGAAAAACCTAAAATCCGAAACATCACACACATGAACGGTACAAATTGAGAGAAACAATCGATCAAAAAACAAAAATTGGAGTCATGAATGATGCAAATCGAGAAAACATCATACACAGGAACGATACAAATTGAGAGAAAAAAACCTAAAAACCAGAGCTTTATAAACATTATAAATCGAGAGAAAAATCGATCAGAAAACCTAAATTCAAGTTTCAAAAACATCATACACAAATGATAGATACTAATCGAGACCAAAAATTGATCAAAATCCTAAATTCGAATATCAAAAACACATACGTGAACGATCAAAATCACTTACCATTTCTCTAGCGTCTGATCGTACTTCACCGGCAAATTCCGAATCAGAAACTAAAATGTCAAATCGAATCGATTAGAAAGCAGAGTTTGACGAAGGAGATGAGTGAATAGAAGCAGAGAATAATATAGAAGAGACAATTGCGGCGAAAGTGGAACCACGTGAATGAAGCGACAGTGAGGAGAGTAATGTGCAGAGTTAAATAGTGCAGGGGCAGAGGTTTCCTCTGGTGTTGTTGTTGAATGTTGGTGGAGATGGTGAACAGTGGTGGTGGTAGGTGGGGTGGATGGTGGCTGTGCGGTGAGTGAGTTTGTGGCTGGGATTGTGTTTGTGTTTGTGTGTGAGAGATGATAAAAAGTTTTTATTATTTAGTTTGTACAAAATAACCCCTGAATAAGAGTTTTTTTTTTTTTTTTTACAAAATAGCCCATAAGGAGGTAAAATGACAAGAATATCCTCATGTGCAAGGCAAATGACCATACTTAACAAAAAAATCTAACCGGGAGTTTTTGGATCGGCTTACTACTAGGATGGCGTTATCAAGACGAAATATTATGGTTGATAATCTTTTTTTGTGTATGGTGCGAGACCAGTGATGAATCAATAGAACACGTTCTCACAGGTTGTCGGGTTTCAGCTGGAATTTGGAATGCAATTACTAATTGGTGCAGGATACCAGGTATGTTCGTCTTCCATGTTAAGGATTTAGTGGAGTTTCACGAGCACTGCGGTGTGTCTAGTATATACAAGACGGTTATTCATGGGATTATTATTATTGCGTGCTGGAGGATGTGGAAGGCGAGGAACGAAAAAGTTTTTGCTAATAAAGATACTAGTGTCACAGATATGGTAGCGGATATCAAGTCTTTGGGTTTTTTGTGGTATAAGCATAGATTAAAACAAGGAGTCGTATATCGGGATAGATGGATTAAATTTAATCTGATGTAATTAGATTATCTTTTGTGGTTTTCGGTTTGCTTTCTCCGTCTTGGTGATAGCTTGCCTTGTGTTGGTGGTTTAATAAAAGTTAATTTAAAAAAAAAAATCTAATATTCACTAATAATCTTCTCTCACTAGTTTGTATGTTGAAAATACTAATGAGGACTACATCAATCCATCCTAGCTACTTGCGTTGATCATGCAAAAATGCAAGAAGATTGAGCGATTGTTGACAAAAAAAAAAAAAATATATATATATATATATATATATATATATATATATATATATATATATATATATACACCACGTGTACATAAAAAACTTATGAATTACATATTTTTGTATGTTATATACTATAGAAATTTGTTACTAGATGACTATTTTAAAGGACATGTGCTTTGAAGTCTAGAGTAGTGTTCTAACCATTATATATAAAAAAAAACTTTTCGAACATTCGTAAAGTATATGTTAAAAAGGATACCATATAAAGCGATACTGAAAAGTATGTAAAAAAGGACAACATATAAAATGACACCGTTAATGATTTTTCAAATGTCAAAACAATACCACATAATAATTTTACAAATGTCAAAACAATACCACATAAAAAAATATATCACTTTATTTTTAGTTCAAACTAGATTTTAACCCCGCGCGTTGCGGCGCGTTAAACCGAACCCACAATGCGCGAAACCGAACCGTCTGACATTTTGAAATAAGCTCATCGTAAGGTATGTTGTGACTACCTCATTAAATTAAAAAAACCGCCCACAATATGAAACGTTTGTCCACAGATTATGAAATGAGCACATTGTAAGGATGTTGTGACTACCTCATTACGTAATCATGTATCCACATATTCGTCCTAGTCTTCCCAGACTATCCTACCCAGTCTCTCAGACTAAACTCCCTGGTCTCTCAGACTAACTCCCTGGTCTCTAAGACCAACTCCTGGTCTCTAAGACCAACTTTCCTAGCCTCTAAGACTAAGTCCCCGGTCTCTAAGACCAACCTCCCAGTCTCTATGACTAAATCCCTGGTCTATAAGACCAACCTCCCCGGTCTCTAAGACCAACCTCCCAGTCTCTATGACTAAATCCCTGGTCTCTAAGATCAACTCCCAGTCTCTAAGACTAATTCCCTGGTCTCTAAGACCAACTCCCTAGCCTCTAAGACCAATCCTCCCAGTCTCTAAGACTAATTATCCCCAACCTCTAAGGCTGATCCTCCCTCAGCCTCTAAGACTGAACCTCCCTCAGTCTCTAAGACTGAACTATAAATATAAATTTTGAAATGTGTATGTGTGCCTCTTGTTTGTAAAAATATTTGTTCCCTGGATCTGGACGTTTTGTGTATGCAATGAAAAACAAGTCGTGAAAACATTTTCGTGAGAGCCCTATTGATCGTAGTCTAGACTCGAGGAAGAATCCTAGTTCGCTACGATCGAAGCTCTGATACCAAGCTGTCACACCCTGACTTTTGCGGAAGCGTGATTATTGGTGTGACTTCTTAATACCATTGCATACGATCATGACAACACTATATGATGAAACCAATAGATGTACATCCATTAATTTAAATTTAAAAGTAGTACAACATAATTGTCTGAAATGTCGATACCAAATTCAAGTTACAAACCATAACAAGTTTTAAGGAGTTCAAAAAGACTCAACAAAAGATTTTAAAACAAACCCGAGTTTAGGACCACGTATCTCGTCCAGGATTAAGATACGTCTCCTAAGCCCTAATGACTTGGATGACATCTTTATTCACAACGCAGCTTAAAAACTCCAACGCCCGCCAGATCCATTTACTAATTCCCTGAAATACATGTAGTTTGAAAAAATCAACATAAAGTTGAGCGAGTTCATGTGTAAGTGAGTATGTATAAACCTTTGTAATGTGTCTGTATGTATGAAAATCCCTGGTATGTAGCAATTAAGGAAAAAGAGATCACCATTGGGTTGCAAAGCCAATGATATGTGTGAAGTGATGCAGGAAGACTCAAACCTAGCAAATTTGTGCGTCGGGCACATAGTCACCACCTGGTCCACTCAGCGGACTCAGGAGTGGGGCTCGCTACACCCAAATAGATCTATCACTCATGTCCCTCGGTCCTACAACGAGGATTAATGGCCCCAAGTACCACCTACCCACTCACATGATCTAAGTAGTAAACCCTCCTTAAGCTAACCATACCATGTATATCAAAGTCTGTAATAATTGTCGCATGTGTTTCACCCCCGAAGTATAAAACTGAAAACTGTAAAGAGAAAAGGGGAAACATGAACTCACTGTATTGCGTCTTCGTACTTGTAACCCAAATCTCCACGGCAAACACGACTACGTACAATGGTCTAACGTCTGTTAGACGAACGGGTCGTGCCTTGTCTTAGTATTTATGTTTTTGAGTTACGATTTCTTGACAATATTCCAAGTTATAATCACTGGTTAACGTTTGGATTAATTGCTAAACAATATTTCATATTCCTAGTTCTCAAGTATTTTAACTTCGCATTTTCCTTCCCAAGGATGGGGGTATCTCATACATGTATTTTCGTATTTGTATTTGTATAGCTTGCCAAGTAATGGCGTCGCATTTCGGTGTATTGTTCCAACTAAAATATTTTAATATATTTCCAATATACATTTCCAAAACCATATATTTCAAGTCTCACTTAAATATATTTAAACTTATTTTGTTTAATCATGTATTGTCCCAGAAAATAAATATTTTTCTCAAAAATTATATATCTTCTAAATATACTAGGAAAATATATTTTTAACTCCAAAAAATAATATATTTTCTTATTGTAAAAAATATGATATACTTGGTAATATTTACGAAATCATATTTTCACTTCTTTCATTCCCAAAATAATATTTACCAAAAATATAGTGTAATGGTATATCCCGGAATATTTCATAAGTTACGTTTTCTTGTTCGGTTTTCACAATATTGCGTGTGTAACTTAAATATTTTATTCCTTGCAATTTTGATATTATTTTGGAGTTGTAATTTCCATGGTATTTTGTAAGTTATATAATATAACCATTTCGCCGAGTATGCAAACACTCACACAAGTGTCTTAGTATGTACATATATTCTAAATATATATGTTTAACCATTTTTATGTACTAAACCAACCTCCGATACTTTGTATTTTGTTACAAAAATTATGGCGAGGTTTAAATTTGAAAAGCATAGTTCAAAACGTACTTGCAACACTTGTTAGAAAGTATTTACTAATTGTTAGGATTTTCAGAAAATTTTGCCAGAGTTTCCTTTGTAAACGGAGGCGCCCATGCTAAATAGCATATCATTTTCTTTAACATATAACACGTTAGATCGTTCTCAAATAACCAACCCGACATTTAGACATGCAAAACACTACTTATATCATTTCAGTTTTAATATACAAAACTGTGCCGTTTTCGGGCATTTTAATAAAATAGTTATCTTATTCCAAAAATTCCCAAATTTTTATAGAGTATCTTACACGATCCAAATATTATTATGTCAAAATATCGGGGTCCAGTTCTTTACCAATATTTTATAAAAATTTATTAACCGGACTGCAATCAGATTTGTCACTTTCTGACTGCAGTCTACGAAATAATTCATCTAAATTTTATCGTAAGTCTGATTGATGAAATTCCAGTGGGAGAATTACTACGACATCAGTGGTCATCTACAGTATGAATTTCAGGAGCTGATTCAACACAGATTTAAAGTTATGACTAAAAACATATCACCCATTTGCTGCAATAAAAACTCAGCTTTAGCTGCTGTTATAAAACGGGTCTTTAAAAATAGCAAACTACCTCAAAAAAATATGATTCCAGTGCCATTTGCTTCGTTTTTTGAAAATACATAATTTAGGCTTCAGAAAATCAGTTTTTCGATTTATAATGATCCGTTTAAAGCCAGTTGAAGGTGGCTGAAAATGCTAATCAGCATGCTTTTTATAGGTTAAATGTTACTAAAACGCACACATACGATCACCGTAACTTTCAAATAACGATTAACAACAGGTCATAAGTCATTTACAGCAGGTTATAGTTCATTTACTCAGATTCATCATCATATTTCATCTTATGATCTTTATGTAAAGCCTTATGTTCAAGTTTCTTTCTTATGATTCTTCATGTTCTTCAAGATTATCATTATGTAACATCTTTTAACCACTTAAAATGGAATTAAAATGGATGGATCAAGACTCTTACCACTAGCTTAAGGCTAGGGATGATCAAGAGGAGAAAACAAGTGGATAAAAGCAAACGGTGAAGGTCCTTCAACTTCCGAAGGTTCCAAGCTTCCTAATGATGCAAGAGACTCCTTGTAGACACCTTAGAATGGTTGGTTGATGAACGAAATTGGATGCTTGTGGGGTGTGTATGTGAGCCGTGAGGTGGGGGAGGAGAAGGGAGGAAGATGGTGTTGGTGGACTTGTGAGAATGATGAGTTTATGAGTCTTATGGTTACTTATAATATCCAACAACACAAGTTTAGCCAATGGTTAACATGTTGTCAAAGGGGGACCATAATCCATTAAAATAACAAATGAAAATCAACATATGTGGGCACATGTAACCATGCACTAGGTGGTGGTGGGGGGGGGGTCTAGGTATAGGTTTAACTAGATTAGTTACTTATAAGTTGAAATCCAAGTATTAGTTAGGCTTTCTAGTTAGTAGATATTTTTAGGGGGTGTTATGGTGTTCGGGGACCATAACTAGCTCAGTAATGTTCAAAACAGTGCTTCTAGTGTAAATTGGATGTTTCGGGTAATGTCCGGTTGTATACCGTTCCGTTAAAGTGCTAAGTTGTATCGTAAAGTGTCCTTTATGTAACTTTTAGTGACCCTTTTTGTTCCCGACACTTAGGAAAGCATACAGGACCATTTTGCCATATTTTTGCAAGTGACTAGCATGTTTAAATGCTGAATTTTATTAATGAATGCAGAAATTTGCATTTAGAGTGTGTTTTAGGCACTTCCCGGCACTATAACTATCACCTAGTGACGCAGTTTTATGGTCCTTACTTCCCAACACTCCATACTAGCGTAGTACCCTGTCTCTGGCTCATACTGGGCCTCAATATATTGTCTGTCTATGTGCTGGTATTGTCAGCATGTTTCTGAGTTATCCGTTCGCTGTGCTAACTGTGCTTTGTGCATCAAGTATGTCACTAAGGTTTGTATGTAATGAATGTAGTGGCAGTATGAAATGTGATGCATATGTATGTATGTATCAAAAATCAGAAAGCAGTTTATTCATCAGTTGGAATCAAGCACAATCATTAAGCATAATTTAATATTAATTAAACGTACGGATGCATGCAAATTTGACAGTTGTCACAAGTGTCACAAATGTACCCACTGTGGGCGATTGGGACATTTGGTCAATACCTTTCGTTATGCAAATCAAGCTGCTGCAAATCCTATTGCTGCGCAAGCACAGTTTCCACCTGGGTCGTGTTATAACTGTGGTGACCTTACTCACTACCGAAACAATTGCCCAAGACTTGTTAACGCAAATCCAGCGCGTGGACGAGTGTTTAATATAAACGAGGCAAACGCGAACGACAATGCAGCAGTGAACAATTAGTCTTTTGTATTTCTTTGTTTGTCATCCTTTGACGTTTGGAACAATTCAGCTGTTATATATATAAAATTTGTTGTTTCAAGTTTATTTTACAAAACTGATGCAATTATGTGATTATGTGCTTATGTGATTTCATTATGTCTTGTGTTTTTGTGTAATCCGAATATTCATTATCCAAATCCTCATAGAATCTTCCATATCTCCGTATGGGGGATTCATAGTAGGATATCCAAAGGTACTACATTAAATCCTTAATGGGCTTCTACGTAATAGTTAATACCCTTGGATTATGAAGTACTATTCTATAATAGGACCCCTTGAGTGGTCTAGTTAAAAAGATTGATTCAAAATCTGGTTAGGAATATCATGTGATGATATAGCTGAAAAGATCCCTTAAGTGGTCTATTTAAGGAGATCGTACGACGGTCTGGTTAAGGAGATCATGTGTTGATCTAGTTAAAAAGATCGTTCGTTGATCTAGTTAAAAAGATCCTTTGGTGGTCTAGTCAAGTCACTTCATGTTTATTCGATTGATTTTTCCCCTACACATTATGAAATGAACTGTGCGGACTGTGCAAGGAATTACGTAATTATGAATGCATACATAATTATGGAATTCAGTGCACAGAAACCACAACAAGTTTTGTTATGTGTTAAGACCTTTAGTGATGAGAATAACGAAACGGGACCAATGTAGAAAGGGGCATGGTGGGTACGCCGCTGGTACTTCCTATATATAAGTGTTCCTTATTACATTGCGAACGTAGTGTTTTTTAAGTTACTAGAAGTCCTGGACATTGACCAATGTCATTTTATCTTACAATCTCCGACTCTGATTTCGAGCACACACGAGTTTCCTATAATAGTCTTCATAGGAAACGTTCTTCTATCTGTAGTTCGAAACCCCATGTTTGTTACTATAAGCACATCACTTTGACAGTTGACAAATTCGCTAAGAATCCAAACGTGGCCCAGAGTTTTACTTAGGGTACGAAGGATTCATTCGAAAGTGAAACAATCACAGTTGTCTTCACAGGTTTCCTCTAAAATTAAATTTCGGGACGAAATTTCTGAAAGTAGGGGACACTATGACACCTATGTCACTACAACCATCATACGAATACCAAACCAATGAAATATCGTATTTTATACTAGGGATTTGTATAAATATGTGTATCATTTACACATATCATTTATCGTTCGATTTCGAGCTCTAAATCGCTCTCTGGAAAGTTATACGCGAAGTGATGCGTAAACATAATCAGTTTCACGCGAAAAATACTCTGGAATAGTGACATGGGCTTAACATACCTTAAATAACCTTTACATAACTTAGAAATAAGTTTTGGGAGGTTTGGTGTCGAAATCAAATTTATTCGCTTATAGGGACTAATTTCGACAAACTGTGAAAGTATGCCGATTCGTACTGTAACGAACATTCCGGAACATGATCATAAGTTAAACATGCTCTAAATATCCTTTACATAGCTTAGAAATAGGCTTTGAGGTGTTTGGTGCGCAAAAATAAACTTATTTGACCAACAGGGACTAAAAGCATCAAAAAATGCATAAGTTTGCATTTTCGCGCATATCTTACGTTCTGAATATATCCGGACATCCAAAAGTTTATGTAATCATTAAAATATTTTATTTTAGTGATTGGCATGATAAAATTCCATTCGTCATGTAATTTGGATTGTTTTTCGCGTCAATTCGTGTTTCGTCGTAATTAACCGAACAACGCAACCGTACGGCCAACCGAACCGACATCCGAGATAATTTTGAGCATGTTTCATGTTCCCTATACTTTAACATCATTTTAGAGCTTTTAAATGGGGTTAACGGGGCTTAAAACGTGTCAACAATGCATCAAAACCAAGTTTTTCGCATGTGGGGACCAGTTTTGACATTTCTGCCAAACTTGGCCCTCACGGAGCGCGTAAGACTCTTGCTGAGTCTACGTGGGGCGCGAGAGACCCCTGGTTCAGTAAAACTAGTTTCTTTCATTCAGCAGCTGGTTTTTGGTATTTGGACATGGTTTTAATCAATCTATGGGCTTGTTTTGGGCACCAATAGAACACCAAATCAGTGGGTATTACATGTACGGTCCAGATTGAAGCTCGTTTATCGAGAAACGATCCTAACGGTCTTGGAAATCCTATATAAACCCACCCCAACTTCATTTCAATTCACACATTGATCTGAATTTTGTCTAAGTTGAGGTTCAAAACTTCATACCTGAGAATTTTTAGATCAAATCTTCTAGCTTGGACCTTTTATAAGTATTCTTTCGTTCTTTTATGCGTTTTTAAGCGTGAAAGTCAAACAGAGTTTGACTTTCTACTTTGACCGGTCAATGGTCAACACGAAGTTCGTTTGAACTTCGTAACGTGAGCGTAATCACGATGGTTAAAGTCTCTTGTGACTATACATACTAATTACCACGTTAATTAGGCGTAGTGACGAGTCATAGTTTTGGTCAAAATACGCGTTTATACGTATTTTGCAACCAAACTATTCTTGGGTATCAAAACCCTTTGTTTTGATATCAAACTTGTATTCTAACTTCGTTAAACAGGTTTTAACATGTTTAACTCGTCACTTTAGGTTTAGTGCTTATATAGGGTCGTAAGATAAGAGGTCTAAACAACCGCTTAGACTTTCGAACCCGACCCGTTTGGTCGATCGTTTGGATCCGATCAAACACAGTTTGTGACCATAGTTGTATAGGGAATAACCTTCTGAGGTTATACCTTATGGTCACTTCGTTTAGTTAGTTGTATGATAGGTAGTTTATATGCCTTAGGAAACTGACCAAAATGCCCTTTTTGCACATAAATTCATTTTATGCATATGTAACTTAAATTTTGACATCTAAACTGATTAGGCAACATTATTAGAATTGTTAAGGAATATAATTCTTGTCATAGTACTAGTTAGGCGGTCCGAACGCATTTTACGCGAACGACGCGTTAAAGTAGCGTAAGCTACCTAAACGGGTCGTAATGGGTCGTAAGCACTTAAGCTACCCAAGTGAACTAAATAATGCCATGGAATGTAATATGATAAAAACACTTATATATAAGAAGTACCAGCGGCATATCTACCATGCTTTTATCATGTTACACCCGTCCCATTATCTAATCACAACCCAAAACCAATCGTTTATTTAATTCGTTTAACTTGTTTAAATTGTTTCAAATCGTTTAAATCATTCTTGTTTTAATTGTGAAACTACTTTTGGTTGCCTCGCTAATAACATCCAAACCTTCGCAACTCGCCTATCGTTAATCTCGCATTAACAAACTACCAAAGAGTAAGTTAACAATCACAGATTCAGTCGTTACCAACATAACCCCCACACATAACCATGGGTGCAGTCTGATAACGGGATTTGTCAGATCCTATGGTACCATAACCTAATATTGGTCGGTTCGGCCAAAATTAATGAATGTTATTTGTTATGTAACTACTCCCAATAAGTTTGTTCACATTATCGAAATCGTTATTAGTTTTATATAAACCATATTAATCATTTTTGAAACCATCGTTAAAAACATCGAAATCATTTAACACATATGAATCACCCCAAAACAATCGAAAACAGTAAAATAGGGGAACTATGTACTCACTTGAGAATGCTTAGAAGTCTTGAATAATAACCAAGCAAAGCTAGAGGGATCACGTAAATCAATCGGCACCTAATATAGCTAACTATATTAATAAACCGGACCTAAATCGGAAGATCGGATAGCATGAGGTTTCGTAAACCAAATGAGTATTGGAACTCATATGATATGGTTTAACAAAGCCTACACACTAAATCAAAACCTAACCTAAGTGCTTACGACCCATTCCTACTCCTTTAGGTAGCTTACGCTACTTTAACTCGTCGTTCGCGTAAAACGCGTTCGGACCGCCTAGCTAGTCCTATGATAAGTATTGTATGCCTTAACATGTCTAGTCTAATAATGTTACCTAATAAGTTTAGATATAAAAATTTAGGTTACATATTCTTAAAATGAATTTATGAGTAAAAAGGGCATTTTGGTCATTTTCCTAAGGCATATAAACTACCTATCATGCAACTAACTAAACGAAGTGACCATAAGGTATAACCTCGGAAGGTTATTCCCAATACAACTATGTTCACAAAGTATGTTTGGTCGGATCCTATTGATCGATCAAACGGGTCGGGTTCGAAAGTCTAAGCGGTTGTTTAGACCGTTTATCTTACGACCCTATATAAGCACTAAACTAAAAGGGTTTTGATACCCAAGAATAGTTTGGTTGAAAAATACGCATAAACGTGCATTTTGACCGATACTATGACTCGTCACTATGCCTAATCAACGTGGTAATCAGTAGGTATAGTCACAAGGGACTATAACCATCGTGATTACGCTCACGTTGCGAAGTTCAAACGAACTTCGTGTTGATCATTGATTGGTCAAAGCAGAAAGTCAAACACTGTTTGACTTAGGAGTTTAAAAATGCATAAAAGATGAAAGAATACTTACAAAAGGTCAAAGCAATGGAGATTTGATTCAAGTTGCTCAGGTATGAAGTGTGGAAACTCCAACTTAGAGCAGAAATTGAATCAAGTGTGAGTTTGGAATGAATTGAGGTGGGTTTATATAGGAATTCAAGAGCCATTAAGATCGTTTCTCGAACTTTGAGCTTTGATCTTGACCTTACAAGTGTTGCCCATGATTTTATATACCATGGGAGCTTGAAAACCAGTCCATAGAGTGTGAATACCATGCCTAAAAACGCAGAAACCAGCTGCTGTTTGAGAAAACTGAGTTTTGCAGAACTAGGGGTCTCTCGCCGGCCGCATAGACTTTCACTAAGTCTTACGCGCCACTCCTAAGCCTAACTTTGACAGAATGTCAAGTTTAGTCCCTATAGGTGTAAAACTTGGTTTCTGATGCATTTTTGACACGTTTAAGCCCCGTTAACCCAATTTCAAGGCTCTACAATGAAGTTAAAGTATAGGGAACATGAAATATGCTCAAAAACATCTCGGATGTCAGTTCGTTTGGTCGTACGGTTGCGTTATTCGGTTAATTACGACGGAAGTCGTAACGGATGCAAAAACGATCCAAATTAAGCGACGAATGAAAATTTAGCATGCCAATCACTAAAATAAAATATTTTAATGATTACATAAATTTTTGGATGTCCGGATATATTCAGAACGTAAGATATGCACGAAAATGCAAACTTATGCACTTTTTGACGCTTTTAGTCCCTGTTGATCAAGAAAGTTTATTTTTGCGCACCAAACACCTCAAAGCCTATTTCTAAGCTATGTAAAGGATATCTAGGGCATGTTTAACTTATGTTCAAGTTCCAGAATGTTTGATACCATACGAATTAGCAGACTTTTGCAGTTTGACGCAAATAGTCCCTGCGATCGAATAAACTTGATTTCGACACACCAAACCCTCCAAAACTTATTTCTAAGTTATGTAAAGGTTATTTAAGGTATGTTAAGCCCATGTAATTGTTTCATAGTGTTTTTCGCGTTAAAATGATTACGTTTACACATCATATCGCGTATAACTTTCAAGAAAGCGATTTACAGCTCGAAATCGAACAAGAATTGATATGTGCAAATGATACACATATTTATACAAATCCCAAGTATGAAACACAATATTTCATTGATTTGGTGTTTGTTTGATGGTTTTAGAGACACAGATGTCACAGATCGGATGGTCATTCGATCGGATGTCAATCCGTTCGGATGGCCATTCGGTCGGATTGAAATTCGTTTGGTAAGGATGTGTTTGTGTATGATGTGTCACACCCCAAAAACGTCACAGCGGAATATAAAACGTAGTGGTGACGGAAGTTGGTGTCCATTTATACCTTGTCGGACGATGCACTTTTTTGTTGGACATTTTAACATATTTTGAAACATAATTATTAAATATTACATTTTAAACGTCACGACACAACCACATAAGTTAAGATGTCTTTGATCCTTATGGATCTTATTACATACGTCCCAGAAAGTTTAAAAGTTGTCCAACATTTTTAAACAAACAACATGCATCATTTAAACACAAGATACACCATGATTCTCGAAGCCGAACTCAAGTACCTGTAGAACACGTTAAAATCAAGTGTCAACACAAATGAAGGTGAGTTCACTTATTCGTTTACTAACAGATTTTATTCCAAGGAAAACTTTCTGTTTGGGTGTTTATTTAAGAACATCCATTTAATTTTTAGAAAGTCCGTATTACTTTCTTAATAAAATCCATGGGCCTTCCGTCGCAGTTTCTCGAACCCGACAATATTGTTATTGCCCAAGTTTTGTATATTAAATTATTGCGTCAACTTTCAGACTCGTGTGTTAGCTAGATGATACGAACTATATATCAACCATGCAGGGATAATCAAAGCTAGACAATAAACAAAATATTAATTCGTCGTTTGACATTGACACGGGGCGACCGGTCACGACGGGGTTGTCAACCCGATAGATCTACCAACAATTCCTGGCGTACATTACTTAACTGATTAAACGACATCATGGGCGCAGGGTTCTTTCTCGAAGAACAATATGATGTCTACCTCACGTACAATATATATATCCTACTAATATGACAATTTAATATACTACTATTTACGAATTCCCCTGTCACTCAAATGTTGAGACCTAGTCCGGAATCCATCCCCAATCCGTACGGTCTCGTTTCACTTAAGAAATACCGCACTTACAATATTCATTGTTCAAAATCGTTTTACTTCGAAACGTATAACTTATCAAATGTATATATTTTCAGCGAAAATATATATTTTATATTAAAAGGTATGTTTTATTTCGAAAACATTATTAAACCCTTTTAACGACGTGTTCCACCCCCAAAATATATACAAAACAATAAAAAGAGGGGTTTAGTGACACTCACCTTTGGGTGCGTATTTTAATACCGCAATCCCATAGATTGATTTTTATATACGTCCTAATATAGGAACAATTCTAAATCAATATATACTTAACACAAAAATCCTAAGTTTCTCCGTTTCTTAGAATTATTACATAACTTTGAGATTTTCTCGAAATGTTGTCATTTTTTATTATGTTGGCACGTTAATATATATATATATATGTATATATATATGTAAATATATATATATATGATTTTTGCGACTTGAACGATTTTATTGGTGACCATTATTGTGTAAATCCGTTAACTCTCCCGTTTATACGCAATATATCTACGATTTGCGCGTCGTAATATACATAAACGTTCATATAATTTAACACCGAAATATGCGAAATATTACTAACTTATCTATTTTGTCATTTTTAAAGAAAATATACATAAAAATCTCATATGTACCAAATTTCATGCTCGACAAACAAGTTGCACATCTAACGCAATTTTACCATTTCTAACGCACAAAACGTACATGCACACATGCATAGTCTAAATTTCCCACTATGAAATTAACATTTAACATATTATCACATTTACATGTTTAAATGACTCAACACATTTTGTCACATAAGGTTCACTCAAAATTTACCCATACTAGTGTTCCTCGAAAATGCGTATTTTAGCGATTCGGTAACGTTTTCGGGTGTCGGAAGTCACGTATGACCAACCAAACACCAAGTAAACTTAAAATTAGTTAAAATACTTGTTTTTAAACTAAAAACATCAATTTATTTACTGATCTAAATCAGTTTTGCAAAAATCACTCGAAAAGCCGATTTTTGACCGTTTTAACTCATAGTTTTGCGTTAAACTTTACCATAACCATCCCAACTTGAAACAAATTGATATTTTAACACAATACATGTTATTTACTGATTAACATAGTGGTTATAATCAGATTAGTGCAGTTTTTGTCTAAGTCACATATATCATGCGATTTCACGTATTTTACAACTTTTAATGCACCATGTACAAGATGCAAAGCTAACAAACATTATGACAAAGTTATATATCATTAAACACTTCAAAATACTCTTACTTTAGTGTTTATATTCTGATCAAAATTGATTTTTATCATATCATGCTTAAATCATCTTTTTATGTTCATTAATGCTTAGGTCTTTCACTTTTATAACAATTTTCACATGCATGCATACATATATACACACACATATACACGAAATTTTATACACACATATACATCCAAAATTTCACTTTTCAACACATCACTTTCAAATCTTAGATCTTTTAGAACCTTCTTGCATGATATCTAAAAATCCCATTAATCATCATATATTTCAAGAAAGCAAATAATCAAGAACTTTTTCATCAAAAATCAAAATACAACTTATACATATGTATATATACATAATCGGCCATATACACATACATGCACATACTCATTTTTATTTTATTCAAAACTCATTTGTTTGTTAGTTTCAAGTTTATGTTTAGATTCAAGAATCAAGAGAAACTTTTTACTAACTTCTTTATCAATATGAATCATAGACAAGATTTGAAAGAAAATATTTTATACCTTCAAGATTCTTAGTGGGTTTTATGAGTAGTGATGATATGAAGCCTTGTTTTTGTTCAAACCTCCTTGAAATCACCTCTAAACCTTTATGTAAGCTCGAAAACACCTTGGAATGGACATGATTCTCCAAGATTTGGGTTTGAAAATGAAGTGTTTATGGGGGTGTTCGGCCGTGAGAAATCCAGAGGAAGAGAGAGAGTGTGAATTTTGAATTTGATCTTGGAATTGAGTATGTATGGTTGCATGTATTCATGCTTAATCATCACTACATTTCTCAAGAATGGACATGTGTTTGATTTGAGAGAATCAAGGGAATGTGGCTGCCCTAAGTGCCGCCCACATGTCCCCCCTCTCACAAATATTTATATACACATACATATTATATGTAATTAGACTCAAAAACAGGTATTTTACTGAATACCCGGTATTTTATCTAGCGTTTTAATCCCGTTTTAGTGCATTTTAAATTATTTTTATCATTCTATAAAAATAATCACTTAAAATTATTACTGAAATAATTACCAGTTGCCTTGACTGGCTGCGTTGACAGTATTTTGTTTAATTCGCGCAGTATCGCGCGGTACGCGCTCAAACTCGAAAAATAGAGTTTCTTAGCGTTTTAAATTATTTTTCCACATGGATATGATTAAACTTATTATCTAATCATAACATACTATTTTTAGGATTTTAACACTGATCGGGTGGTCACCGACGTTCGTTTCGCATTTTAAACGTTACACGATAAGCGTTAGTTTTATCGTTGCCAACAAAATTTTTATACACATCTAAATTTATCAACACATCATATATCATATATTAACATCATATTTAGTCACAAATAGTCACGTTAAATGTTCGCTACACAGATTACTATTGTCCGGTACGGCCTAAGAGGCCGGGTGTCACATGATGGCTTTGAAGTTTTCATTGTAGCATTTTGAAAACAGAGAAGTATCTCTATCCTTCAGGTCGATCGATCAAACGGTTGTTCTATCGGATGGCGATCCGATTGGCGAGGCTTCTCAGTAGAGAACAAGTTCACAGCAGGACGGTTACTCGATCGGATGACAACCCGATCAGATAGCAATCCGTTGCAAACTGTTGTTTCTTCAAAGTTGAAAATGTTCTAAGTGTTGGAAACTCAAGTGCAATCCGATAGGATTGAAGTTCGATCGGACGGTAATCCGATCGGATGGCAATCCGATCGGACGAAAATCCATCCCTACGAATCCAATCGTTTTGAACTTGATTATTTTGAAAGTTTACGCTTTGTTCAAGACGGTTTGATAACGTACTAAACAAAAGAACCTCGTCAAGTCCCTAGTCGCCCGATCAAACAGGAATCACCCAAATCCGATCAGTTTACTGGTTCAAGACGGTTGTTCTTGCTTATCCCGAAGTCAGTTGTCTCCTTGATAGTAACCAGATCTTGAACCAACTCATCACTAAGAAGGAGTAGAAGATAAGAACAAGCTCCGGTTCTACCGGTTTGAGTGCATTGAGTGTAAAAGAGTTGAAAGAAAGTTGGAAAACCATCTTTCAATCCTTTTAACCATGAATTTGTGTAGATCTATGCGGAAAAATTGTTTAATCTTGTGGAAATCCTTCACATCTAAGTTGTTCTTGGTGGGATGAGGCCAAACTTTGAAGTTCATAAGAACTCCATGAGGACATCACCCTAGAACACCTCAAATCCGGTGATTTCACGGTTAAAAGTTAAGATTCAATGGTGAAAATGATGGAGAAGTGTGTGTAGATCATAGAAGTACAAGATTTGAGTTGAAAACTTACAAGAATAGCGAGAAATCGAGAGAAAAGAGAGCTTAAGTGCGGCTGGTCGAGTGAGGAGCTGTCACATCACAAATGATGTGACAGGAGGGTATTTATAGGGTTTCCCAAAATGGAAAGTGCATAAGTATCGAGTAGGTCACCGATCGGATGGAAATCCGATCGGTTGGACACTCGATCCAAGTGTCCGACGTGTTGAGTTTTGTCGTTTCGATTCGTGTTTTGAGTGTTGCGATGCGATTCGAGTGAGCGATGCGATAGTATTACCCATTAGTCACACAAATAACTTAACTACTAAATCTAACATACAATCACTATAAATAACTTGCGTTTAGCCTTTGCGATTAGATTGCGATGCGATAGAATTGCGATTGCGATTAACACTTCAACATAAACATAACATGCACAAGTAACACATTAAAAGCACACACATGTAAAACAATATCCAGAACGCATAATTCGAGTTGCGAATGTGATAGCGATTAGCGATAAGTCAATTAGCGATTAATATGCGATTAAACCTCGATTATTAATAGATACTCCACATAATACAACTAAAGCGATTAAATAATATAATTCGATTACAAGTCAAAAAGTACAATTTGCTAGTCAAGCAAGGAGTAACAGATCGCAATTAGCAATCTTTTCTTCCTTTGACTTTGACTTTCCAAAAAGTGGGTTGTTACACTGGGGACAAGCCCAATAAGCTGGGGACAAGCCCAAAACTGGGGACAAGCCCAAAGTTGGGGACAAGCCCAAAGCTGGGGACAAGCCTAAAACTGGGGACAAGCCCAAAGGATTTTGTGTAAACTGGAGTATGGCCCAAACTGGCGTCTATCAAAACTTAGTGACATGAAGATGCCAAAACCTTAGCTAACGTGAAAATGTTAGAAACCTTAGGAACGGATGTATGGTACGTCTACCATTATACTTAGGATCCTAAATACAGCCAGTACAATGAAATTATCAGCCCCTAAAGCGGGTACTGGTCCCATTGCCTTTAACTTTACTAGGATAATCGTGCGCAACTAGCGAAGGTGTAAGAATATTGGACCGTGTTCCGACCCTGAAAAGTCAGTCAAAGACGTTCATCTTCACGTATAAAGACGGAATTAGTATACACGAAGTTACAACAACTTTTCTCTTTCAATTTCTTCTTTATTGATGCTTTCTGATTACAAATTGACAGAGTTTCGACACCACAAGCATGAGAGGATTTCGCTCCAACGTACACAACTGACTGACCTGATTTCATTCATATTGACTATATATAGCCCCTGTGGTTTCGCTCCAATGACCTGACATAAAAGCGAAACCCCTAGTGACCACATGAGCGAAAACACCTATTGACCTTATAAGCGAAATCCCTATTATCCCTATAAACGAAATCACCTAAATATATGTTCATATGAATGAAATTACAATATTAAATCCTATTTAGACTTTCAAGCTCCTATTTTGTCTTATCTTAACCTAAGACTCAATGCAAACGTAGTCAACAGACATTCCGTGCACTAACAGACTCCCCCTTGGAAGTTGACGAAGTTTTCGGCTCCGGGTCTTCAGTCTTGGTCATTTTGCTTTCTCATTCAAATTGTAACATTGTAAGCATCCATCAATCTTTCTCTTTGATCAGCTTCACACTTTGACTCCTACACCAGGATCTCATCACTGGCTTTATCATCAACAGCTTTATCATCAGCAGGCTCCCCCTTTCGTCAAGCTTCTGTGCTTTTAGGGATCGACACCTAGCTTTCCAGCTTGTCTTCAGACTCCCCCTTAGACTCTGCTCTAGGGATCGTAGTCTGGACTTTTCCTGCAATCACTCATACACTTGATAAGTAACAACATTTTAATTTTCCAGATATCGTAATCTGACAATTAAATCTCCTCAAAATCACTACTCATTAATTTGACAGTTTCATCGAATCGTATCGGAAACTAGCTCTATAACAATATAAGCATCCAAATCCCCCACAGTTAATCATCCAAGTCCAACTTAATGACCTTGGAGATATCACAAACTGTTTTTGATTTTTGATTTTAAAACTTCAAGTTTCAAATTAATGAACTTGTTTTATTTTCAGAAACACGATCAGCTTACTTAGATTTTGAAACTCAGCACTCAAATATCAGTTGTCGAAAATAAAGCAGAAATCAAAAAATATAAAGCAGTAAAGAAATATGTACAAACACATTTACAGACAATATTTTTGTTTGAGTATGCATCAGAGGATCATATCAGTTTTTGACAAGTCACAAGTACCGTTGAGCTTAATTACACATTAAGAATTAAACAATTCACTTAGATTGTCGATATAATGGCCCACTTAAATTTTCATACAAATTTCAACTGATTCAGGATACGAATTAGGTATTTTAAGAACTTAAATCCATTCATGTGTCCCACCTCTTGAATATACTCCCGTATCCAGATCCCAATATTCAGTCTTACAGGTAATTATAACACAAATGATATCTGTAAGGGGTTAATAAATTATGAAGAATCACGAGAGCTCAGGTCAGAACCATCGTTCAGCAGAGAGATCATGACTCAACTTGTGGGTGTGTCCCCTTTAGAGGATCTTTTTTACAACAGCATTGCTAAGCAATTTTATTGTCTTATCATATATGCTGAGGGTGATGTTGTGTTTCAAGCATTTGCAGAAAGTATTATTCGAGGACTAGGTCAGAACTACCGTTCAGCAGAAGTCCCGGAATAATACCACAGATATCACTGAGTATAAAGACCTAGTATATCAGAAAAAGGAACCTTTCAAACGAGATTTTAGGGGTTACCTATATATCCAAGTAATGTTCCCCACGAAATAAGCAAGTTTAAATTTATGTTTATATCCCGAAAAAGTTTACTAAATGTATAAAAACCTACCGGCACATCATCAGTGAGACTGTTTAACACTATTTAATCATTACAATTCTTTAGCATACTGTAACTGTCTACTGATGTACTATCATTTCCTCTTTTTACGCAAAAACTCAATTTTTGAATTTTATCATGTTTTTGTCATTTTCAAATTTTCTAATGTTTTTGTATTTTCTAACAATATTACTCCCCCTAAAATGCAAAACCATTTAAAGAAAATTTGACAACCAATACTGATAGCTTTGTCTCGCCATCCATTTTCTGCTTCACATGCTCTGATTTGCAGAAAATATAACGTACCCCCATGATTTACAACCCATTGATCTTAACAGTTTGAAAACCGTTTTTCAATCTGATGAAATTAATCATGTTTGTTCAACCGTGAGGGTTTCGGCGTATTCAATCAACATTTATTCAAACAAAATTAAAAACAAACATATTTTTGGTTTTTCAAATTTTAACAGACTAAAAACATATTTTTGGTTTTAAATTTTTCAATTTTTTAGGATTTTGAAAATATTGCTTATTTATATACAGAAATTGATAAACTCCCTGTTTAACCAAACCAGGGTCCTGCAACCGCTTCTTGTGCCAGGCTGCTCCAACTACCATTATCACAATCTTCAGCTTCGTTGAGCACCTGCACATTCAAACTTTATCAATCATTTGAACAATTTAGCCCAGGTCTGTTGGACCTTAGGCATTTCAACACAATAATGTTCATTTAATTTCGGAAACTCTTTATCATTTAAAACTCTTTCAGCGTTGACTTCAACTTTCTCATCTTTTTCCAACGTCACTTGTTTCTTAGCACTCCACATTTGACCTACCGGAGTACCTCTTTTGTAAAAGTTTGTCTCTTTTTGAACCTTTTGATTTTGAATAACATTTTTAGGTTTCCAAAACACTTGAGGTTTTGTCATATCAACAGATGTTCTCCAACTCTGTGTTGTTCTAAATCTGGGTGTGTGAGAATTCCAGGTCTGTCTTGAATCGAACCTGTTCGGGTTTGATTTCCAATTTTGATTTGAAGCAAACTTGTTTGTATTGTACCTCCAAGTTTGTTTCGAATCAAATCTGGTTGACCTTGGTTTCACATCCTCAGATTTCTGTTTTTCAACATCAACAGGCTTTGGATTTGGACACTTTCGTGCAACATGTCCAATCTGATCACATTTAAAACACACTTTCTTTGAAACGTCCTTGGCCTGTTGTTGTTTCTTTTTCATAGTCGCAAACTCCTCAATAGACTGTTGTCCAAATTTGAGTTTTTCCTCTTCTTTCAAGCTTTTCCCTTGAACAAAATTCATCTTTTGTTGCAAATTTGGTTTTTTACTTTGATTCCAATTCCGTTTCTTTTTATAACCCAAACCAGCCTTCATGTTTTTCTTCTTAAAACCAGGTTTGTTATAAAAAGATTTATGACCTTTACCAGCAAACTTTGGAATCTCAGACTTCTCATTCTCAACCATTTTGAAAACTTTATCGACCTTCTCTGAAATCACATTCTGAATCGGGAATACAACATCTAAGAATAATTTGTCCGATCCAATCATGGTATAAACCAATCCTTTTGAATCATCATTCAAATTTTTCTCAGATTTTGTGTTTTTCAGATAACCATCATAAAGATTTCCTTCATCTTCATCCTGTGATTCAGACTTACCTTTTGTTGACTCATCTTTTAAAACGCTTTCAACAACCTTACTTACCACCTCTGAATCATTAGCATCATCAGATTTGGAGTAAGTCACATCGATACTTTCAGGTAACTGGTCAGCTATGTTCAAACCCTTTGCCACCTTTTCCTCATCATAAAAAGTATAATTGTTTCTCAATGGTGGTGGTACCTGATGAAATTCTGAACCAATACCCTTTTTGCAATTTTTAGTATCTTTGTCATCTGGTGTGATGTTGAAAATGCGTTCAAGAATGTACGAAGAGTTATGATAACTTTGAAGTTTTGTAACAACCTTTTCTTTTTCAGCCAAGACTTGTTTAAGATTTGCAATTTCATCAACACATTTGTTTAATTCAATTTGCTTTTCTTTAAACTTTCTTTCATACATTTCTTTAGTGACTAAAGTTTCTGACAATCTTTGATCAAAACTTTTGACTTGGCTCTTCAAAGTATCATAAGCTTCTTGTACTCTCTGACTCGACCACTTTAAAGAATCATACTGTTTTTGTAAATCTTGAAATTTAGATTCTTTTTCAACACAATCGAAACATTTTGCTGAACACAGTTGTCTATAAACATCATTATCCTTTTCAAGACCTTGACATTTCTGTGTCAATTTTTCAACTTTTAGTTTCAAAATTTCTTCTTTTTCAATCATATCTTTACATTTTGTTGTGAAACCATTTTCAAGTTTAACTATGTCATTGTCTTTTGTTTTTATTATGTCATCTTTTTCAGTACAGGCTTTGCACATTTCTATGCAATTCCTGCATTTGTTTTCTTTTTCATCAACCAATTCAACATTCGATAGATCAGAAGATTTTCTAACCTCAGTCTTATTCAGCACCGGTTCTTCTGACTCAACTTTCTGATCTTCGTCCTTTTCTTCTTTATGAGCTTCTTCATTCTTCTGCGTTTCTTCAGCTCTCTGTTCCTTTCCAGCAAGCTTTGCAATAGTCTTCACTTCTTCAATCATCTTCTTCAATTCTTCTTCTTTTCTTTTCTTCAATTCTACCACCTTCGGTAAACTTGCTTCAAAAACTTCTTTTAACTTGTTCATCAAATTTGGCAAATAGCTTTTATCAGAAAGCCTTCTTGTGTTGAAAGTGCCCTCACTTGGAAACACATTGGTTACAACATCAAAATCCACTTTTGATGGATCAACTACTGGATTACCCTGTGGATCCATGTAACACTCTAGTTCTTCATTCCATCTCTTGGCTCTTTGTGCTTCCTTAAATGGTTCATACAATTTGCCAATCTCCCATCTCGCACTGTCTCTTCTCCACCAAGTATCATGATCATCATTTGCAACAAATGCATATCCAACTGCATCTTCTTCAGGGCAAACTTGACTCCAGTTGTAACCTTCATCATCATATATAACTACAAGAGCCCTTGATCTTTCTTCTGGTTGCTTTAATCTTGGTGGTTCAGACTTATTCTGATGATAAATTGCTTTCTTGTAATAATCTTCGTTGAACGGGTTTGCAGAATCATCATCAGCATACGCATTTCTGCACTCGCGCTTAAAGTGACCTCTTTGTTTGCATTTGAAACATGTCACCTTAGATTTATCAAATCCCAGTTTGGTAGATGGTCCACCAATTGACTTTCTCCCCGTGATCTCCATGAACCGCTGTGCCCGACGAACCGCACTGGCCATGCACCATCTTATATCCATCAGTTCCATCTCCTCGGGGTCTAATTGATCATAATCTTCTTTCGTCAAGTTGGTGTTGCCGATCTTCCCTGCAACAAGGCTTTCATATGATTCAAGTACAGATGCCAAGAAAACCATCTGTTGTTTTGCTGACTCTTCGCTGAAATTCTGCCCATTCTTCAGATCCACTACGATATTACACTGAAACAAATTCTTGGAAGCAGATTGACTTGAAGTGTTTGAAGAAGATCCACTGTGAAAACTTTCATTGTTTACTGAACTTTAACTTTCTGTAGAAAACGCTGTTCTTGGAGACCCAGCCTGCGGTACATTTCCTCTGTAGTAAAGCTCTACATTCGGCTGATAAGCTGGATTGTTGAATTTAGATCTCTTTATCTCCAACTCATGACTTTCAAGCCTTTCAATCAGCAAATCCACTTTTAAATCTTCAGGCTTGATTGTATTTTTCAACATTAGAGCGAAATATTGCCACTCTTGATCATTTGGCAATGAATCAAACAATTTATCCACCAGCTCCTCTTCAGAAGGTAAAATTTCATATCTGATCAGCTCCATTTTCAGATATCCAAATCTCTCAATTATTTTACAAACAGACTCATTTTTCATACAGTTGAATAAATCAAACTCTTTACGCAACAATTTCTTTTTGTTTTTAACAATTTCATTACTTCCTACACATTTTCTCTCTAACGCTTCCCACAAACTCTTTGAAGTCTTTTCTTGTTCGAGCAATGAAATAATATCCTCTCTTACTGACTGCTTGATCAATGTTATCATTCTATATTCAGCCACAACATTTTTTATATAACTTTTTCTGTAAAATCTTTTGCATCTATTAACTCTCCTCCCTCTTTTACTGGCTCAACGTATTCATGTGTCAGTTTTAACCAGCTTTCAGGAGCGAAAGCTTTTACCCAACCCTCAAATCTGTTTTTCCACCATTTATAATCTTCAACTTTCAATAGCTTCGGTGGTTTTTGTTGACTTCCATACATGTTCTCGAATTTCAAATTCTCCGAAATCTCCTTCGAATATTCTCTCATCTCGGATCTTCTATCTGTTGATTCGGAAGTGAATGCGTTGTAGAATGTGTTGTAGAATTCTTCACCGTTGCTTGACATCTTCAAAACCTAGAGCAAACAAACAAACTCAATCAGCTTAAACAATTAGAAAAATTTTTGAAATCTTGAAAAACAGTGACAAATAATGGATGATACAGACCCGAACTAGTTATCAATTACTTAATGGCACTACACGACAAACCACTTATCAAATATGATTCAACACAAGTCTGACATATCATGTGATGTTTTAATCAAATCAATGCACAAATATCATAATGAACAACAATCATTAATGTTTCTTAATTTTGATTGGGCCGTAAATCTAGTGGGTAGAAGCAATTCACTGTTTCACGTGGGCTTTTGTTACCTTCAATTAAATGGCCTAGAACAGATCACATGCAATCTTATGTTTCTCAATATAAATCTATTAAACCTCCAATATAGGACACTTCATCACACTCACATGGGACAATTAAATGGCTGACAATTCACACGATATGTACACAAATTTCCTTACAGTCTATTAACATGGACGGCACATGCAAATTAAATTGACCCAACACTCTTCACATGCAAACTTATAATGACCTGACAATCACATGAATCGAAGCAATTGTGGCCGACAATTTTTTTTAATTGTTCATCTAATTCTGATGGAACTAGGGTGATTAATTGTGACAGATAAGCGAAATCTCAGTGTCACAAAAAGCGAAATAGGTAATGTCCGTAAAAGCAAAATATGCAATGTCCGTATAAGCGAAGTCAGTACATGTCCTTATGAGCGAAATAGCATCGATTGTCCGTAAAAGCGAAATATGGTTTTAAACTGTTTTTTACCATTTTTAAGTCGTGTTTTAGCATGAATCTTTCTAGGGTTTGTTAATTGTATGTTTCACACGTTATACTAAAAAATCAGGCCATTTCAACCGTAGGAACCAGTTCAAATCGAAAAAGTATGAAAGAAAGTGAGTAGAAATGAGAAAATCGTGTAGAATCAAGCTGTAGTAGTATGAACTCCTCGTCCTGAGCTCTGATACCACTTGTTGGACCGTGTTCCGACCCTGAAAAGTCAGTCAAAGACGTTCATCTTCACGTATAAAGGCGGAATCAGTATACACGAAGTTACAACAGCTTTTCTCTTTCAATTTCTTCTTTATTGATGCTTTCTGATTACAAATTGACAGAGTTTCGACACCACAAGCATGAGAGGATTTCGCTCCAACGTACACAACTGACTGACCTGATTTCGTTCATATTGACTATATATAGCCCCTGTGGTTTCGCTCCAATGACCTGACACAAAAGCGAAACCCCTAGTGACCACATGAGCGAAAACACCTATTGACCTTATTAGCGAAATCCCTATTATCCCTATAAACGAAATCACCTAAATATATGGTCATATGAACGAAATTACAATATTAAATCCTATTTAGACTTTCAAGCTCCTATTTTGACTTATCTTAACCTAAGACTCAATGCAAACGTAGTCAACAGACATTCCGTGCACTAACAAAGAACCTGATTCGTAGAAGGTAGTAGATACCTTAAACTGGGGACAAGCCCAAAAACTAGGGATAAATCCAAAGACTTAGGAGATTTCAGTGGATACTTGATCCTTTGTTAAAGATGTACCAACATCTGCGAAACTCAGAACTTAGTGAAAAAGGGTAAATGATCCTGGATCCTTCTCCTTGTAATCAAATAAATTAAAAGATTAAAGAAATAATAATCAAATCATTACCAGAGTGAGAATCATTTATCCTTTGCGGATCCTGGATCCTTAACCATAATTCTGTCTTAGCTAAGGATCCTCAATCCTTCTTACATAAAGTATTTTTTAAGATGGACAACATTCCAAGCCCTTGGTAATAGATCACCTTCCATTGTTAATAAGTGATATGCACCCTTTCCTGCCTCAGCTTCAATCAGATAGGGGCCTTCCCATTTTGGTGCCAACTTGCCATCAGCAGGATTTGTGGTATTTTGGAATGCTTTCCTCAATACCATATCACCAACTTGAAATTTTCTAATCCTAACATTCTTGTTATAAGCTCCAGCCATCCTTTATTGATAGCTAGCTAGTCTTATCCTTGCCAAATCCCTGAGTTCTTCTATGGTATCCCGATCTTGAACCAAGTTTTCAGCATTTCCTTCAGGATCACGGATGCTTGTTCTTGCAGTAGGGACTACCATCTCTGTAGGGATCACAGATTCAGCTCCAAATACTAAAGAAAATGGAGTTTGACCAGTAGCATTCTTAGGAGTTGTTCTATCAGCCCATAATACATATGGTAGCTCTTCAGCCCATTTTCCTTTCTTGGATCCAAGCTTTTTCTTCAAGTTGTTGATGATGATCTTGTTCGATGATTCTGCTTGACAATTAGCTTGTGGGTGGACTGGTGTTGATGTTATCATCTTAATCCCCCAACTGTTAGAGAAGCTAGTAGTTCTACTCCCAATAAATTGGGATCCATTATCACAAACAATTTCAGAAGGAATACCAAATCTGGTAATAATGTTTCTTTTAATAAAGGATATAACTTCTTTTTCTCTGACTTGTGTAAAAGCTTCAGCTTCTATCCATTTGGAAAAGTAGTCAGTCATAGCAAGCATAAACGCTTTTCCACCTGTTGCTTTGGGAAGTTTGCCAACTATATCCATTCCCCATCTCATGAATGGCAAGGAAGAGGATATAGGATGCAGGAGCTCCGCTGGTTGATGAAGGATATTGCTATGTCTTTGAAAAGTGTCACATTTCTTTGTATAATCCACAGCATCCTTCTTCAAGGTAGGCCAATAATATCCTGTTCTGAGGATCCTTGAGAACAGTGCTCTGCCCCCAATGTGGTTTCCACAATCTCCTTCATGGAAATCCTTCAGAACTTCTTGAATTTCTGGATCCTCAATGCACCTTGGATATGGACCTGCAAGAGATCGTTTATACAATATCTTATTTAGTATTGTAAATTGAGATACCTTGACTTTGAAAGCTCTAGGATTCTCTCCATTAGGGATCTCTCTATGTTGTATATATCTCATGATTGGGAGGATCCATGATCCTAAATTTGATTGTGCACAATCATTAGGTATGATTGTAGAACCGTCTACTATCTCCATGGCTATGTGATCCTCAATAGCAGGAGCTAAGATGTGGATAATTGGTATCCTAACATCCTCTGGAATCTTCAATGATGATCCAAGATTGGCTAAAGCATCTGCTTCTACATTTTCTTCCCTGGGTACCTGTGTTAAACTAAAAGAAGCAAAAGTGTATGCCAATTTCTTGACTATCTCAAGATATTTGATTAGTCTTTCACCTTTAACAGCATAATAATTGTTTTGGTCAAAACTCAAGCAATGATAATGCAACCAAACTTTCTGTTGTGAGGTATGATGCTTTAATCAATGAACAACACTAAGGATCACTCAGAAATGAAATGAATAAGTGACACAAAGATTTATACGAGGAAAAAGCCCTTGATCAATGAATGATCTCCGCATAAAAAACCTCGGGTGATGGAAACTACCGATCACCAACTCAAATTAAACAAGAAATGTATTACAACTTTGGATGATAGCGAGCTAATTACAAGGATCACTATAGTGTATTGTGTAAAAAAGTGTGTAATCGCCAAGTGAATTGTCAAGAGCTGGTGAGTGTAGTTGCGAATGTGTGTGTTTAGCCAAAATTAGCCAAGTGTTTCTATTTAGCTCGCTATCCCATTTAAAAATGGAAAATATCTAAGCTAACAAACATTCCGCATTTGGTGCAAGTCTTCCACGATCTCCATAACGTCCATTTCAGCCATGCACGTGCAGAATAAATATGGAATATGCTCCAGGAATATCGCCAAGACCAAGTCCAAGCTCGTACTCCTGCAAAACAACATCATATTCAAAGTAGAGAATCGTTAGTATAAGGATCGTTAAAATGATCCATGATCCTGATCCTGCAACACTTCTGAGGATCACTAATTCAAACAGAAGTGAGGATCACTAATCCCAACAGTAATTGAGGATCACTGATCATTGGAAAATCCTCCCCTAACAATTGCCCCCAAAATATAAGGCGTAATTATGTAAATAATCGAGTTATATTTTCTGTTCTTATCCGTAATGAATCAACGGATAACTAGCCGTTGTAATTGGACTAGCCGTTACCATCCTGACGTCACTGAGGTGACTAGCCTGCAAGATCATCATTATAAATTGAAGTTAGGGATAGGGATCAATTTGCATTTGAATTCAAGAGAGACTCCCTTTAAATCCACATTCGAAGATCAAGCAGGTATCTCTCTTCCTCTTCTCCCTTTACGTTTTCTTTCTTCGTTCATCTTCTTCTCTACTACCATGACCAAGATGATGCTAAGATCCTCACCGACTAAGGATCACACAAAAGATAGTCCTCTTAAGAGCCAGGGGATCATCAAAGACTCGGCGAAAGAAAGATGCTGCTTTACCGATCCACAGATAGACAGGATCTGACATTGCTTTCCGGCAAACACCGATTTCAAACCATTTGATCCCACCGTTCTCAGTGATTATGTTTCTGAAACCTGGGTAGCTTTTCCGGTCACACCATTCACAATAGGATACTCGTATCCTTTTCCAGACTTCACCCAATCCTTCTTCTCTCTCACCGGCATCTCCTACATTCAAGCGATGCCAATGACCTGGAGGGTCTTATATACCCTTGAAAGGATCATCGAACATAAAGGAATTGATCTGGGAATGTCGGAGTTTGCAGAGATGTATGACCTCGTTAGCCATGGATCCCATCGGTATCTACTCAAACATAAACCTGGTGAAGAACACCCCATCTTCAAAGCCACTAAGAATGACACCAACTGGAAACGGCGATTCTTCTTTGTTAGAAGGGATTCTATCCCTGATGGAAAGGATCTGCCAAGGAAGTGGACCACCGGTGGTAGGATAGAGGATCCTTAGAAGGATCACCAGATGTCCTTGTTTTTGTTTTAGGATCACTAACGCCCTTTTGTTTCTATTTTGCAGCTATTACTGTTGCACACCTCATCACAACACCTGCAACAAAGGAAAGGCTTGCCGCTTTCCGGAGACTTGATCCTGCAAGAAGATCATTTAAAACAAATACCCAGGATTCTCAAGAAGTATCCTCAGGTTCTGTCACTATGTCGAGTAAGTATCCTGTTTTTTGCATAATTAAATGTTTAAATAAATAGTTAAATAGAAATAGGATAAGGATACTTATCTGCTTTGGGTGTGTAGGCGCTGGAAAACCTTCAAGATCTGCCTCCAAATTCAGTGTCACTGATCTTGACACTGTCCGATCCTCAAAGAAAAAGTCTGCTGCTAGCCCCTCTGTCATAGTCCCCAAGGCAACCACTTCAAAGGGAAGAGGTGGAAAGAAAAGGAAGACCTCTGAAGCTGACAACCTAGAAGGCTTGCCTCTGATCCACCATCAGTTCCTCGAGTACTTTGCTGATGTAAGGATCACTGACTTAGCTTAGTTATCCTACCCACTTGAGGATCACGTCATCCTAAACTTTACATTGTCTTCTTTGCAGAAATTTGCTGAAATCGAGGACTATGTTGGGAACGTCGAAGAGCTTGAGGAGAAATACTCTTATCTCCAAAAAGTGGCGGTTCTCAAGGATCACAAGATTGCCTCCCTCGAAAAGGACCTCAATGATGCCAAAACTCAGGTGGTTGCAGCTCAGATCAATGCTGACTACGAGAAGCACGAGATCATGCAGGATGCCAAAGTCTCCGTTGCCATTGCCATGTACAAGACCAAGTTGTAGATGGCCCAAGAAGCTCAGGATCCTAATTTTGACAGGAGCAACTGGGACATGGAGGGCTGGAAGGCTAGGCTGGCTGAGTTGGAGGATGAAGAAGAGACTGATGAGGTTCTGGCAATTGAGGCTGGTGGCAGTGGTAAGGATCATGTGAAGGATTCTGGAGCTGGAGGAGAAGGTGATGCAGCGAAGGTGTAAGCTGCAGGAATGGGCGATGAAGGACATTTCTAGACGTAGCCGGAGCCCATTTTTTTAGAATTTGGTATTTTGGGTATGATGTTTTTGTTGAACAATGATGGGTTGTAATAACTTTAGACAATAGTTTCTAGGATGAAGGATCATGGATCCTTGAACAATAGGCAGGATAATGGGTGGTGGATGGATCCTCTGTTTGGGGGATGAAGCCACTCATTATCCTTCCGTCTTTTATTTCCTGCACTACAAAGACCCGTAAACAATGGACACCCTTTGCCAACCCATGTGGACGGGCCACGTTTTGCTGGTAGAAACGTGGGTTGGCAATTTTGACAACCTTAAAGGGTTTAATCTTTTGTGAATAAAATAACTTTAACTTTTTGACTATCTCCCATGTTACTATCCTTGTTAGTACTTTACTTTTCAATTGTTGTGATATTCATTTTGTCTAAACTTATCAAGTAAAGAAAAAAATTAATAAATATCCTCAAAAAGTTTAGGATATGATCAAGGATCACACACCCTTTAGTTGGTAATTTCTGAAAAGTAACATAGTTTAAGGATCATAAATTCAGTTGTCAAAGGATAAGGATCATTCAAATAAATAATGAATAAAATCAAAATAGTTAAGGATCATACCTAAGAATCCAAGTTAGGATCCTAACCTTGAACACTTATAATCAGGATAACCAAAAGACAAACCTTAGTAGAAGGTAAGGATCAAGGATCCTTGGTCGTTTATCTCAAAAAACCTGAAATAGGATACAACTTCGGACTAAGCCAATATAAGATAAGAGTTAGTAACTGGGGACAAGCCCAACAATTCTGGGGACAAGCCCAATATACTGGGGACAAGCCCAAAGGATAACTAGGGACAAGCCCAAAGGATAACTGGGGACAAGCCCAAAGGATCGTGTGTAAACTGGAGTATGGCCCTCACTGGCGACTATCCAAACTTAGTGACATGAAAATGCCAAAACCTTAGCTAACGTGAGAACGTTAGAAACCTTAGGAACGGATGTATGGTACGTCTACCATTATACGTAGGATCCTGAATATAGCCAGTACAACGAAATTGTCAGCCCCTAAAGCGAGTATTGGTCCCATTGCCATGAACTATACCAGGATCATCGTGCGCTACTGGCGAAACTGGGGACAGGCCCAAACTGGGGACTAGCCCAAATAACTGGGGTCAAGCCCAAATAACTGAATACTTCTATGGATAATCATTCCTTTGTTAAGGATACCTAAACCTTCAAAACTTAGAATCAAGTGAAAAGAGGATAAAGGATACAGGATCCTTACCTTCATATAAGATAATTAAAAAATGAAATAGTTTGGGATTAGATCATTACCAAAATGAGAATCATCTGTCTTGTAAGGATCCTTTAAGGATATTTGTCATGTAAAGATCATGGATCCTCGTCACATGAAATATTTCTTCAAATGGACAGCATTCCAAGCTCTTGGTAGCAAATCACCTTCCATTGTTAGCAATCGATATGCCCCCTTTCCTACCTCAGCTTCAATCAAATAGGGGCCTTCCCACTTTGGTGCTAGCTTTCCATCAGCAGGATTGGTGGTATTTTGAAATGCTTTCCTTAATACTATATCACCAACTTGGAATTTCCTGATCCTGACATTTTTGTTGTAGGCTCCAGCCATCCTTTGTTGATAACTAGCCATCCTTATCCTTGCCAAATCCCTGATTTCTTCTATAGTATCCAGGTCTTGAACCAATTTTTCAGCATTTTCTTCAGGATCACGAATGCTTGTTCTTGTAGTTGGAACCACCATCTCTGTAGGGATCACTGACTCTGCCCCAAATACCAAAGAAAATGGAGTTTGGCCAGTAGCATTCTTGGGAGTTGTCCTATCGGCCCAAAGCACATAAGGTAATTCTTCTGCCCATTTTCCTTTCTTGGATACAAGCTTCTTCTTCAAATTGTTGATGATGATCTTGTTGGATGATTCTGCCTGACCATTAGCTTGTGGGTGGACTGGTGTTGATGTTATCATCTTAATCCCCCAGCTGTCACAAAAGTTAGTAGTTCTATTCCCAATAAATTGGGATCCATTATCACAAACAATTTCATAATGGATACCAAATCTAGTAAAAATGTTTCTTTTAATAAAGGATATAACTTCCTTTTCTCTGACTTGAGCAAAGGCTTCAGCCTCTATCCACTTGGAGAAGTAATCAGTCATAGCAAGCATGAATACTTTTCCACCAGGTGCCTTAGGAAGCTTACCAACTATATCCATTCCCCATCTCATAAATGGCCAAGAAGAGGATATAGGATGCAAAAGCTCTGCTGGTTGGTGAAGGATATTGCTGTGTCTCTAACAAGGATCACACTTCTTGGCATACTCCACAGCATCCTTCTTCATAGTAGGCCAATAGTATCATGTCCTCAGGATCCTTGAGAATAATGCCCTGCCCCCAGTGTGGTTTCCACAATCTCCTTCATGGAAATCCTTTAGGACTTCTTGGATTTCAGGATCCTCAATGCATCTTAGATATGGTCCTGCAAGAGATCGTTTATACAACATATTATTCAATATTGTAAATTGAGATACCTTAATTTTGAAAGCCCTAGGGTTTTCTCCTGCAGGAATCTCTCCATGTTGTATGTATCTCATGATTGGAAGGATCCATGATCCTGCATGAGATTGAGTATCCTCACTAGGGATGATTGCAGAATCCTCTCCGATCTCCATAGTTACATGATCCTCGATAACAGGGGTCAGGATATGGATAATTGGGATCCTTATATCCTCCGGGATCTTCAGGGATGATCCTAGATTGGCTAATGCATCAGCCTCTGCATTCTCCTCCCTTGGTACCTGTGTCAAACTAAAGGAAACAAAGAGAGTGCCAATTCTTTGACTATCTCTAAATATTTGATTAGCTTTTCACCTTTAACAACATAGGATCCATTAAAGTGATTAGTGATCAATAAAGAATCTACATGTACCTCAAGATACCTGATCCTCATATGCTTGGCAATTTGCAAACCAGCTATCAAGGCTTCATATTCAGCCTCATTGTTGGTAGTTTGAAATTCACAAGCTATGGAGTGGGGTATTATGTCCCCCTGTGGCGATTTTAGTAGTATTCCAAGTCCTATTCCTTTCACATTAGAGGCTCCATCAGTGAAGAGTATCCAAGGATCCTTAGTTTCTTCAAGCTGTTGAACTTCTAACTCAGCCTCCTTTTGCAAATCACTACTAAAATCTGCCACAAAGTCAGCTAAGGCTTGGGATTTGATGGCAGTCCTTGGTTCATATCTTATATCATATGCACTCAGCTTCACTGCCCACTTAGCCATCCTTCCTGACATTTTAGGTTTCCTGAGAACATTCTTAATTGGAAAATTAGTCTTAACGATAATGGCATGAGTCTCAAAATAATGTCTTAATTTAGTAGACGCCATTATTAATGCAAGGATAAGTTTCTCTAAGTGTGAATACCTGGATTCAGCATCAAGTAAACTCTTACTTACATAATAAACAGGATGTTGTGTACCTTGGTGATCCTTAACAAGGACCGCACTTTCTGCGTTTGAGGATACTGCTAAGTATAAGGATAAAATATCCCCTTTTTCTGGTTTCATCAAGGCCAGGGTTGAGGATAGGTAATCCTTAAGAGCTTTGAGGGCACTTTCATGCTTCTCAATCCATTCAAATTTCTTGTTCTTCCTTAGGATGTCGTAGAATTCCTTGCACTTTTATGAGGATTTTGATATGAACCTGTTTAAGGCTGCGATCCTGCCTGTCAATCTTTGCACATCCTTGGCATTGGCAGGAGATTTGATATTCACAATAGCCTTAATCTGTTCTGGACTTGCTTCAATGCCCCTCTTTGTCACCATATAGCCTAGGAATTTTCCTGCTTTAACACCAAAATGACAATTGGAAGGATTTAGTTTCATATTAAATTTATCAAGGATATTGTATGCTTCCTCCAAGTCTTTAAGGTGATCCTCAGCTTTCTTGGACTTAACCACCATGTCATCAATATAGACTTCCATAGTGTGTCCAATTTGTTCCTTGAACATCATATTGACTAGCCTTTGATAAGTAGCACCTGCATTCCTTAGTCCAAATGGCATAGCAATATAACAATATATACAAGTTGGGGTCATAAAGGCTGTATCCTCTTGATCAGATGGTTCCATCTGAATTTGTTGAAATCCAGATGAAGCATCCATAAAAGTCAACAACTCATGACCCGCGGTAGCATCCACCATGGAGTCAATGTGGGGTAATGGGAAAGGATCCTTGGGACATGCCTTGTTTAAATCAGTAAAATCGACACATACCCTCCACTTTCCATTTTTATTTTGAACAACAACCACATTGGCTAACCATCTTGGATACTTAACCTCTCTTATCATACCTGCCCGAAGTAGTTTATCTACCTCTTCCTGGATAATAGCATTCCTTTCAGGTGCAAACTTCCTCCTCTTTTGATGAATTGGCTTGAATGACCTGTCAATGCCAAGTTTATGAGTAACTATATCTTTAGATATACCTGTCATATCCTCATGTTTCCAGGCAAAGGTAGTTTTCCTTCTTTTAAGGAAGGATACTGGCTCCTGTTCAATGTCGCTAAGGATCCCTGATCCTATGAAGATCTTGGATTCAGGATCATCGGGATCCATGAGGATTTCTTTCAAATCCTGTTCTCTTGCCTCCAAGACATCTCTTGAAGGATACTTTAATTGCTATTGCTCCCTTGGTCTTGAGGCTGGCTTCATTGATGATGTATAACAATTCTTAGCCTCTTGTTGATCACTCTCAATTTTCACCACTCCCCATGGACTCGGAAGCTTCACACATTGATGATAGGTGGATGGGACTGCCTTCATATCATGTATCCATGGCCTGCCAAGGATAACATTGCAACAAGATAAACAATCTATAACACAAAATTTTTGATAATAATGCAATCCTTCAATATAGATCGGGAGTTTGATGTCCCCCAATGTATTCTTAGTTTCTCCACTGAATCCCACAAGTACTGAGGATCTTGGGACAATATCAGACTCCGGGATATTCATCTTCTTGAGGACATCAAGCTGAATGATGTTCACAGAGCTTCTTCCGTCTATAAGGATCTTGCGAACAAAGTGGTTAGAAATAAACAATGTAATTACAAGACCATCATGATGAGGATCCTGGACATCAACACGATCATCCTCATCAAAGGTTATGACTTTATCCTGGGTAACAACGGAGGTCCGGACGGGTCTGTCTCCATTATCCATCTTGGTCTCCTTAGCATGTCTTTTTGCTGCTGAAAAGGAGGTACCATAAATGTCTGATCCACCGGATATGAAGTTTATAACTTGTGCATCTGCTGGAGGAGCAGGAGCCCTTTCCGGGATCCTTTCAGAATCCTGGATCCTTGACTTTTTCCGTCCCAAAAGTTCCTTCAAATGCCCCTTGCTCAACACGTAACCAATTTCCTTTCTTAGTGCAATACACTCTTCAGTGAGATGCCCGAAATCCTCATAATATGCACACCATTTGGACTTATCCTTTGTAGCAGCTGGTTTATCACTTTTTCTCGGCCACCTAGCTTTCTCACCTAGATTCTGCATTGCAAGGATTAGTTCATTGTTATCAACAGAAAAACAATATTCAGAAATAGGAGGATAATCCTCATCATCCTCTTCTTGTTCCACTGCATGCACGTTCTGGTTATCAGATCTGTTATAGGACTTTGATTTGTTATTCCTGAAGTAGGATCCTTGCTTTTCCTGTTTTGAGGATCCTGTCAATCTATCATGGATCCTTTTGTCATCCTCTAGGCGGATGAACCTAAGAGCCCTGGTTCTTACTTCATCAAGATTCCTGCAAGGTGTCATAACAAGATCATTATAGAATAATGAATCCCTAAGCAATCCCATTTTAAAGGCTTCTACAGCCGTAGCAATATCCAAATTAGGAATATCTAAGGATTCTTTACTAAACTTAGTGATGTAATCTCTAAGTGATTCATTTTGACCTTGTGTTACCCTATATAGGTCACTAGTTAATCGTTCAAATTTTCTACTACAAGAGAATTGACTATTAAACAAATTAACTAGATTAGCAAATGAAGTAATAGAGTAAGGTGGAAGACTTAGCAGCCATTTAAGAGTAGATCCTGTGAGTGTGGATCCAAATCCCTTGCATAGACATGCTTCTTTTAACCTCTCAGGGATTGGATTGATCTCCATCCTCTCCCGGTATTGAGCTACATGCTCCTCTGGATCCGTTGAACCATCATAGAGCTTCATGGATGGTATCTGGAATCTTTTGGGTATCTCAGCATCACATAAGGGTGGTGCAAAACGAGATATCCTATGGCTACCATCTGCAATCTCAGGAATTGGTTTAACCACTCCTGGTACACCAGATATCATATCCTTAAGCTTCTGTAACTCCCTGGCCATAGCCTGATTGATACATGTATCCTGCATTAAGCCATGGTTAGTGTTATATGAATTATTAAAAGTGTTACCTCCCACAGGATTTGTGTTTGGAATTCCAGATGTGATTCCATATTGACGAGATTCTGGTATAATCGAAGGACCAGATGAAGCAACGGTTTGCATTGGTATGAAGTCTCCTTGATGAACATCCGAGCTTTGAGGCTGCATACTTCTTAAGAATCCTCGATCCTGAAAGACGTTGCATCCTTGAAGTTGAGATGATCCTTGAACCTGAAAGGATCCTGGATCCAGAGAGGATCCTAAGACATGGGAGGATCCTTGGATCGGGAAGGATCCTTGGACCTGGGAAGATCCTTAGACCGGGAAGGATCCTTGGACCTGGGAGGATCCTTGGACCTGGGAGGATCCTTGAACTGGATGCATTCCCAAATATCCTCCTGACGTGAAGTATCCATGATGCTGAAAAGAGGATCCCGATGGTTGAGAAGAGGATCCTTGAGGCTGGAAGTGAGAGCCAAATGCCTGACTCATAGTTGCTGTTCCATAACGCCTTCCTGGTAATTCACCCAAGTATTGCACGTCCGGAGCTGCTGAGTTCTGGGAAGTTATGACTGGAGTGTCGAAGTTCAGCGACCTTGGCATCAGAGGAGAGTGATCCTCCACTGATTTCTTCTGTTTCTTGATCTCAGCGATCTCCCGGAGGATCCTTTCGTTGGTTTTGTCCTGCTCTTGTGCGTGATTCCTCATCTGCAAAATCAGAGCGTAAAGATCATTAGTAGTAGGATTAGAAGAAACAGAAGAAGTTGGTGGTTCTGTGAAAATGGGGGTTTATCATTCTCGGCATTCTTCTGGGATCCAGAAGGTGGTGGAGGCAAAGGTGGAACGCCTTGTGAAGAACTAATTTCCGGCATAGAACTTGATGTATTCTTTGTTGAGGAAGCCATCTGCTTGGTTGTAATGAACTGAAATAACCACAAAAGTATGAATCTTCTTAGGAATGAAGCACCAATCGCCCCACGGTGGGCGCCAAACTGTTTTGGTCAAAACTCAAGCAATGATAATGCAACCAAACTTTCTGTTGTGAGGTATGATGCTTGAATCAATGAACAACACTAAGGATCACTCAGAAATGAAATGAATAAGTGACACAAAGATTTATACGAGGAAAAAGCCCTTGATCAATGAATGATCTCCGGCATAAAAAACCTCGGGTGATGGAAACTACCGATCATCAACTCAAATTAAACAAGAAATGTATTACAACTTCGGATGATAGCGAGCTAATTACAAGGATCACTATAGTGTATTGTGTAAAAAAGTGTGTAATCGCCAAGTGAATTGTCAAGAGCTGGTGAGTGTAGTTGCGAATGTGTGTGTTTAGCCAAAAATAGCCAAGTGTTTCTATTTAGCTCGCTATCCCGTTTAAAAATGAAAAATATCTAAGCTAACAAACATTCCGCATTTGGTGCAAGTCCTCCACGATCTCCATAACGTCCATTTCAGCCATGCACGTGCGGAATAAATATGGAATATGCTCCAGGAATATCGCCAAGACCAAGTCCAAGCTCGTACTCATGCAAAACAACATCATATTCAAAGTAGACAATCGTTAGTATAAGGATCCTTAAGATGATCCATGATCCTGATCCTGCAACATTTCCGAGGATCACTAATTCAAACAGAAGTGAGGATCACTAAGCCCAACAGTAATTGAGGATCACTGATCATTGGAAAATCCTCCCCTAACAAGAACCATTAAAGTGGTTAGTAATTAATAAAGAATCTACATGTACCTCAAGATACCTGATCCTCATGTGCTTGGAAATTTGCAAACCAGCTATTAAGGCTTCATATTCAGCCTCATTTTTAGTAGTTTGAAACTCACAAGCAATTGAGTGGGGTATTATGTCCCCCTATGGCGATTTTATTAGTATGCCTAGTCCAGTTCCCTTGACATTTGAAGCCCCATCTGTGAAGAGTATCCAAGGATCCTTAGTCTCTTTAAGTTGTTGAACTTCCAACTCAGCTTCCCTTTGTAGATCACAACTAAAATTAGCCACAAAGTCAGCTAAGGCTTGGGATTTGATGGCAGTTCTTGGTTCATATTTGATATCATATGCACTAAGCTTGACTGCCCACTTTGCCATCCTTCCTGACATTTCTGGTTTCCTGAGAACATTCTTGATAGGAAAGTTAGTCTTAACAATAATAGGATGAGTTTCAAAATAATGGCGTAATTTAGTAGATGCCATAATCAAAGCAAGAATAATTTTCTCCAAATGAGAATACCTGGACTTAGCATCAAGTAGACTTTTACTTAGATAGTATACATGATGTTAAGTACCTTCATGATCCTTAACAAGGACTGCACTTACTGCCTTAGAAGAAACTGCTAAGTATAAGGATAATATATCCCCTTTTTCTGGTTTCATTAAAGCTGGAGCTGAGGAAAGGTAATCCTTAAGGGCCTCGAGGGCATTCTCATGCTTTTCAGTCCACTCAAATTTCTTGTTCTTTCTCAGGATGTCATAAAATTCCTTGCATTTCTCTAATGACTTTGAGATGAACCTGTTCAAGGCTGCGATCCTTCCTGTCACTCTTTGTACATCCTTGGCATTGGCAGGAGACTTGATGTTTACAATAGCCTTGATTTGTTCTGGACTTGCCTCTATCCCTCTTTTTGTCACCATATAACCAAAAAACTTGCCAACGTTTACACCAAAGTGGCATTTGGAAGGATTTAATTTCATGTTGAATTTATCAAGGATATCAAATGCTTCTTCCAAATGTCTAAGAAGATCCTCAACTCTCTTGGACTTAACTACCATGTCATTAATATAGGCTTCCATTGTGTGTCCAATTTGTTCTTTAAACATCATATTAACTAGCCTTTAATATGTAGCACCTGCATTTCTTAGTCCAAAGGGCATAGCAATATAACAACAGATACCAGTAGGGGTCATAAAGGTTGTATCCTCTTGATCAGATGGTTCCATCTGAATTTATTGAAATCCAGATGAAGCATCCATAAAAGTTAACAACTCATGACCCGCTGTAGCATCCACCATGGAGTCAATGTGGGGTAATGGGAAAGGATCCTTGGGACATGCCTTATTTAAATTAGTAAAATAGACACATACCCTCCACTTTCCATTTTTCTTTTGAACAACAACCACATTGGCTAACCACCATGGATACTTTACCTCTCTAATCATACCTGCTTTGAGCAGTTTATCTACCTCCTCTTGAATAATGGCATTCCTTTCAGGTGCAAACTTTCTCCTCTTCTGATGTATAGGCTTGAAAGACCTGTCAATGCCAAGTTTATGAGTAATGACATCTTTAGAAATACCTGTCATGTCTTCATGTTTCCAGGAGAAGGTAGCTTTTCTCCTTTTTAAGAAGGATAGCAAATCCTGTTCAATGGTATTAAGGATCCCAGATCCTATAAAAACTCTGGATTCAGGATCCTGAGGATCCATCAGGATATCTTTGACATCTTGTTCTCTTCCCTCCAGGACATCTCATGGAGGGTACTTTAATTGCTATGCTCCCCTAGGTTTCGAGGCTGGCTTCATTGATGAGGTGTAACAATTCTTGGCTTCTTGTTGATCACTTTCTATCTTCACCACACCCCATGGAGTAGGGAGTTTAACACACTGATGATATGTAGATGGGACTGCTTTCATATAATGTATCCATGGCCTGCCGAGGATAACATTACAACAAGATAAGCAATCTATAACACAAAATTTTTTAATAGAATTTACTCCCCCAATGTAAATAGGAAGTTTAATGTCCCCCAATGTATTCTTGGTTTCCCCACTAAATCTCACAAGAATTGATGATCTTGGGATGATTCCTAATTCAGGGATGTTCATTCTTTTCAGGACATTAAGTTGGATAATGTTCACTGAGCTTCTCCCATCTATGACAATCATGCGAACAAAATGGTTAGAAATAAACAATGTAATAACAAGACCATCATGATGAGGATCTTGAATATCTACACGGTCATCCTCATCAAAGGATATGACTTTTTGCTCTGTAAGGATAGAAGTTCGAATAGGCCTATCCCCATTCTCAATTTTGTTTATTTGGCATGCCTCTTGGCCGCTGAAAAGGAAGTGCCACATATGTCTGATCCACCAGAGATAAAGTTGATAATTTGGGCATCAGCTGGAGGAGTATGGGCCCTTTCTGGAACTTTTTCAGGATCCTGGATCCTTGATTTCTTTCTTCCAAATAGTTCCTTCAAGTATCCTTTGCTTAACAGGTAACCGATCTCTTTTCTGAGTGCTATGCATTCACCAGTGAGATGACCAAAATCTTCATCATATGCACACCACTTGGATTTGTCTTTTGTGGCAGCCGGCTTGTCGCTCTTTCTAGGCCTCCTAGCTTTGTCACCTAAATTCTGCATTGCAAGGACTAGTTCATTGTTATCAATAGCAAAGAAATAGTCAGAAATAGGAGGATAATCCTCATCATCTTCTTCTTGCTCCACAGAGTGCACATTTTGATTATCAGACTTGTTCTATGATTTGGATTTGTTGTTCCTGAAATAGGATCCTTGCTTTTCTTGCTTTGAGGATCCTGATAGTCTCTCCTGGATCCTCTTGTCATCCTCTAAACAGATGAACCTAAGGGCCCTAGTTCTCACTTCATCAAGGTTCCTGCAAGGTGTCATCACAAGATCATCATAGAATTGTGAATCCTTAAGCAAACCCATTTTAAAAGCTTCCACAGCTATTGCAATATCTAAATTGGGAATTTCTAAGGATTCTCTACTGAATTTAGTTATATAATCCCTTAGTGATTCATTATTACCTTGATTTACCCTATATAAGTCACTAGTTAAACGTTCAAATCTCCTACTATAAGAAAATTGGCTATTGAACAAGTTAACTAGATTAGCAAATGAAGTAATAGAGTAAGGAGGAAGACTTAGCAGCCATTTAAGAGCTGATCCAATCAAAGTGGATCCGAAACCCTTGCACAAACATGCTTCTTTTAACCTTTCAGGAATGGGGTTAATCTCCAGTGTTTTGGTCAAAAATCAGGCTAGGATAATGCAACCAAATCTTTGTTGTGAGGAATGATGCTTGGAACAATGAACAAATGTATGAATAACTTGCAAATGAAATGAACAAGTGACACAAGGATTTATACGAGGAAAAAGCCCTTGATCATGAGTTGATCTCCGGCACAAAAAACCTCGGGTGATGGAAACTACCGATCACCGACTATAATTAAACAAATGATCGTTACAACTCGGGATGATTACAAGCTTGTTACAAGGATCACTAGAGTGCAATGTGTATGAAATCGTCAAATGAACTGTTGAGAGCTTGCGAGAGTGTGAGTGTTAGCGAACTTAGCCAATTGTTCTAATTCAAGCTTGTTATCCCCTTTTTAAAATTAGGAATAACTAGATAACTAACTATCCGCAATTCGTGCTAGCCTCCCACTACTTCCATAACGGTTACTCCAGCTGAACACGTGCGGAATATTGAGAGCATATTCCCCAAGAATATCGGCAAGACCAAGTCCAACATGTATACTCCTGCAAAACAAACTCAAACATAGTGAAGACAACCGTTAGTGTAAGGATAACAATAAGGATCCTGGATCCTGATCCTGCAACGTCTTTTGAGGATCCTTAATTCAAACAAAATTGAGGATCCGTGATCCTGGCAGTATTTGAGCATCCGTGATTCTTAGGTATAGAAAATCTATCCCTAACAATTGCCCCCAAAATATGAGGAGTAAAATGTAAATTAACGAGTTATATTTTTTAATCTTATCTGCAACTAACTAGCCAATGGAATTATAGCCGTTTGAGTCGAACCAGCCGTTACACCTCATACGTCATTGAAGTGACAATCCTGCAGAATCATCATTATATATAGGTTAGAGATAAGGATCAATGTGCATTTAAATTCGAGCGATACTCCCTTTAAATCCTCATTCAAAGATCAATCAGGTATCTCTCTCCTCCTTCTCTCTTCATCTTCCTACTTTGTTCTTCTACAGAATCTTTAGATTATAATGAAGTTATGATCATCCCCCGCCAAGGATCACCAGAAAGATAGTCCTTTGAAAAGCCAAGGGATTATAAAAAATCTTTCGAAGGAACTCTGCAGCTTCACGGATCCGGAGATTGACCGGATTCACCACTGTTTTCCGGCGAATACCGTCTTCAAGCCTTTTAACCCTACTGCCAAAAGCGATTTCGTTTCTGAAACTTGGGTTGCCTTTCCGGTTACCCCATTCCTGATAGGATACTCCTATCCCTTTCCTGCCTTTACCCAGTCCTTCTTCTCCCTCACCGGCATGTGCTATATCCAAGCCATGCCAATGATGTGGAGGGTTTTATATACCCTAGAGAACATCATTGAGCAGGAAGGCATCGAGTTGGGATTGTCGGAACTGGCTGAACTGTATAACCTCGTGAGCCATGGTTCACACCGCTTCTTATTCAAACATAAACACGGTGATGCACACCCAATCCTCAAGACCACAAAGAATGACACCAACTGGAAGAAGCGTTTTTTCTTCATTAGGAGAGATTCTATCCCTGATGGGAAGGATCTCCCAAGAAAGTGGGCCACCCATGGTAGCATAGAGGATCCTTATAGAAGGATCATAGGATAACCCTGTCTCTGTTGAGGATAACTGACCCCTTTTCTACTTTGCAGCTATCTCTGTCTCTCATATCATTCCACCACCTCCAACAAAAGAGAGGATCACTGCTTTTTGGAGCCTTGATCCTGCAATTAGACCATTCCAAGCAAACACAAAGGATTCTCAAGAAGTATCCTCCGGCTCAGTCACAATGTCAAGTAAGTATCCAAGTTTTTATATGATTAAATGTTTAGATGAAAATAAAGCAAGAATACTTATCTGTTGTTTTGCATTGCTAGGCGCTGGAAAATCCTCAAAGTCAGCCACTCGCTTCAGCATCACTGACCTTAGTACTATCGCTCCCCGGTCCGGAAAGAAGAAATCTGCTGCTAGCCCAAGCGTTCCAGTTCCAAATCCTGTCACCTCCAAGGGCAAGGGAGGAAAGAAGAGGAAGTCCACTGAAGCTAATAACCTTGAAGGCCTGCCCCTCATCCGTCATCAGTTTGAAGAATACTTCAATGATGTAAGGATCCTTGACTTTAATTTTGTCCTGCCCATTTAAGGATAACTAATCCTAAATTGAATCCTTTTTTCTTTGCAGAAATTCGTTGAGATCCAGATGCTCTTTGATACCTATGTTGAAGAGGCTGAGATGAAGGAGCTGGACTTCCAGAAGATCTTCCTGGCTAAGGATCAAACCATCTCCAACCTTGAAAAAGAGCTCAACTTCGCAAAGAAGCAGGTGGTCATGGCCTAGATCACTGCTGATCAAGAGAAGAATGAGGTGATGGAGGATGCCAAACTCTCTGCCGCCATTGCTATGTACAAGACCAAACTGCAGATGGCCCAGGAGGCTCAGGATCCTGGCTTTGACAGGACCAATTGGGACCAGGAAGGCTGGAAGGCTAGGCTGGCTGAGCTTGATGATAAAGAGGAGGCTGGAGAGGTCTTGATGCTTGAGGTAAGTGGCAGCGGGGCTAAGGATCAAGCTGGTGATGCTGGGGCAGGAGATGATGGTGATGGTGATGCAGCGAAGGTGTGAGCTGCAGAAATGGGCGATGATGGATTTATCTAGACGCGACCGGAGCCCATTTTTTATAGTTTGGTAGTGGTTTTTGTTTTGATGGTGTTTTTCTGAACAATGCTGGTCTGTAATAACTTAGACAATAGTTTCTAGGGTTGAGGAAGATGGATCCTTGGACAACAGGTAGGATAATGGGTGGTGGATGGATCCTCTGTTTGGGGGATGAAGCCACTTGTTATCCTTCCGCCTTTATTTCCTGCTCTTAGACCTTGTTAAATATGGACACCCTTTGCCAACCCAAGTGGACGGGCCATGTTTTGCTGGTAGAAACTTGGGTTGGCAATTTTGACAACCTTTAAAGGGTTTAACTTTTGGTAAATAAAATCTTAATCTTTTGACTATCTTATATGTTGTTACATTTGTGAATATTTTACCTTCCAGTTGCTATTATACACTTTGTTTGAATTCATAAGTTAAGAATAAAAGGTTGGTAAATTATGTCAAAAAATTTAGGATATAATCAAGGATCAAATATCCTATAATCGAAGAATTCAAAAAGTGATCTGACTTAAGGATCATGCAAGCTGTTGTCAAAGAATAAGGGTTACTTAGACAAATAAAGTACTAAACTAAAATGATTAAGGATCATACCTGAGAATCCAAGTTAGGATCCTAAACCTCTAACATCTACAATCAGGATAACCAAAAGACAAACCTTAGTAAAAGGTAAGGATCAAGGATCCTTAGCTATTTGGCCTCAAAAACCTGAAATGGAACATAACTTGGGACTAAGCCAATATAAGAGAAGAGTTAGCAACTAGGGACAAGCCCAACAATTCTGGGGACTAGCCCAATATACTGGGGACAAGCCCAAAAAACTGGGGACAAGCCCAAAGGATCTTGTGTAAACTGGAGTATGGCCCGCACTGGCGACTATCCAAACTTTGTGACATGAAAATGTCAAAACCTTAGCTAACGTGAAAACATTAGAAACCTTAGGAACGGATGTATGGTACGTCTACCATTATATGTAGGATCCCAGATACAGTCAGTACAATGAAATTGTCAGCCCCTAAAGCGAGTATTGGTCCCATTGCCATGAATTGTACCAGGATCATCGTGCGCTGCTGGCGATACTGGGGACAGGCCCAAATAACTGGGGTCAAGCCCAAATATCTGGGGTCAAGCCCAAATAACTGGGGTCAAGGCCAATTAACTGGGGTCAAGCCCAAATAACTGGAGACTTCTGTGGATACTCAATCCTTTGTTAAGGATACATAAACCTTCTACAAAACTCAGAATTAAGTGAAAGGAGGATAAAGGATCCAGGATCCTTCTCCTTGTATATAGGATAATTAAAGAATTAAATAGTTTGAGTTTAAATCATTACCAAAATGAGGATCATCTATCCTCTAAGGATCCTTCGAGGATATCGGTCATGAATATTGCTAAGGATCACGGATCCTTATTACATGAAGTATCTTTTCAAGTGGACAGCTTTCCAAGCTCTTGGTAGTAAATCACCTTCCATTGTTAGCAATCGATATGCCCCCTTTCCTGCCTCAGCTTCAATCAGGTAGGGACCTTCCCACTTTGGTGTCAACTTTCCATCAGCAGGATTTGTGGTATTCTAAAATGCTTTCCTCAATACCATATCACCAACTTGGAATTTCCTGATCCTGACATTCTTATTGTAGGCTCCAGCCATCCTTTGTTGATAACTAGCCATTCTTATCCTTGCCAAATCCCTGAGTTCTTCTATGGTATCCAAGTCTTGAACCAAGTTTTCAGCATTTCCTTTAGGATCACGGATGCTTGTTCTTGCAGTAGGAACCACCATCTTTGTAGGGATCACTGATTCTGCTCCAAATACCAAAGAAAATGGAGTTTGGCCAGTAGCATTTTTGGGGGTTGTCCTATCAGCCCATAGTACATAAGGTAGTTCTTCTGCCCACTTTCCTTTCTTGGATCCAAGCTTCTTCTTCAAGTTGTTGATGATGATCTTGTTGGATGATTCTGCTTGACCATTAGCTTGTGGGTGGACTGGTGTTGATGTTATCATCTTAATCCCCCAGCTGTCACAAAAGTTAGTGGTTCTACTCCCAATAAATTGGGATCCATTATCACAAACAATTTCAGAAGGGATACCAAATCTAGTAATAATGTTTCTTTTAATAAAGGATATCACTTCTTTTTCTCTGACTTGAGAAAAGGCTTTAGCTTCTATCCACTTAGAGAAATAATCAGTCATGGTAAGCATGAACACCTTTCCTCCTGGTGCTTTGGGAAGTTTACCATTTATATCCATTCCCCATCTCATGAATGGCCAAGAAGAGGATATAGGATGCAAGAGCTCTGCTGGTTGATGAAGGATATTACTATGCCTCTGACAAGGATCACACTTCTTGGCATAATCCACATCACCCTTCTTCATTGTAGGCCAATAGTATCCTGTCCTAAGTGTTAGGGGAGGATTTTCTAACAATTAGTGATCCTTATTCGTTATCCTAATTAGTGATCCTTATTCGTTATCCTAATTAGTGATCCTTACTTCTGTGACAGGTGGTGATCCTCAGAAGGGCTTTAGGATCAGGATCATGGATCACTTTAAGGATCCTCGTACTGACGATTGTTTACTTATGTTTTGTAGCATCTTGCAGGTATAACAAGCTTGACCAAGTCTTGGCGACATTCCTGGAGAATATTCCCAAACTATTCTGCACGTGCTTGACCGAAAATAGACGTTGTGGAGAACGTGGAGGCATGGCACGAAAGTCGAATAGTTAGTTTGGTAGTTAGATTTCTATTTTAAAAGGGGTAACGAGCTAGTAGAGAAACACTTAGCCATTTTTGCAGCTACACACACTCGTATACTCGCACACTTGAAGCTCTCGACGAACACACATTCATTTTCACTCACTTGTACACATTTCACGATAGTGATCCTTGTACCTAGCTCGTTACTATCCGAAGTTGTAAACATTTAATCATTTATTTGAGCTTGGTGATCGGTAGTTTCCATCACCCGGGGTTTTTTGTGCCGGAGATCAACTCTTGATCAAGGGCTTTTTCCCCGTATAAATCCTTGTGTTGTTAGTGCAATTTACCTTGAAGTGATCCTCATCGCTATTACATGTTTTAAGCATCATTCCCCGAAACAAAGAGTTTGGTTGCATATCATAGACAGAATTTTTGACCAAAACAGTTTGGCGCCCACCGTGGGGAAATTGGTGCTTCGTCCTTAGAAAAATTCGCATTTCTGTGCTCATTTCGGTTCACTACAACCAAGCAAATGGCTTCCTCAGCGAAGAATGCTTCAAACTTGATGCCTTCATTCACAAGGCGTCCCTCCTTTGCCTCCACCACCTTCTGGATCCCAGAAGAATACTGAGAATGCCGCGAAGAAACCAACTCCCATTTTCTCAAAACCACCTACTTCTTCTGTTTCAACTAATCCTACTACTAATGATCTCTATGCCTTGATTTTGCAGATGAGGAATCATGCACAAGAGCAGGATAAGACCAACGAAAGGATCCTCCGGGAGATTGACGAAATCAAGAAACAGAAGAAAACGGCAGAGGATCGTTCCCCCCTGATGCCCAGATCTTTGAATTTTGATACTCCGGTGATTACTTCTCAGCCATCAGTGGTTCCAGACATTCAATATGTGGGTGGACCGAAAGGAGTGCACTATGGAACAACAACAATGACCCAGGCATCAGGTTCATATTTCTAGCCAGCGGGATCCTATCCTCAGCATATGGGATCCCTCACGAGTTCAGGAGGATATTCAGGAATGCAGCAGTTTCAAGGATCCTCCTTCGTTCCAGGATCGTCCCAGGTTCAAGGATCCTCCTTCGTTCCAGGATCGTCCCAGGTTCAAGGATCCTCCTTCGTTCCAGGATCATCCCAGGTTCAAGGATCCTCCTTCGTTCCAGGATCATCCCAGGTTCAAGGATCCTCCTTCGTTCCAGGATCATCCCAAGTTCAAGGATCCTCCTTTGTTCCAGGATCGTCCCAGTTTCAGGGATCCTTCCAGATGCCAGGATCCTTGAGGAATTTGCAAACAGGAAGTTCAGATGTCCATCAGGGAGATTTTATTCCGATGCAGACCAATGCCTCTACTGGTCCCTCGATCATTCCAGAGCCTCAACAATATGGATTAACATCCATTCTTCCTAATTTGAATCCAATGGGAGGTAACACTTTTAATAATTCTCATACTACTAACCATGGTCTTATGCAGGATCCAGGTATCAATCATGCCATGGCTAGAGAATTGCAAAAGCTAAAGGATATGATATCAAGTGTTCCGGGAGTAGTTAAACCTATCCCAGAGATTGCAGATGGGAGCCACAAGATATCTCGTTTTACACCACCAATCTGTGATGCTGAGATACCCAAGAGATTCCATGTGCCAACAATGAAGTTGTATGATGGTTCAACGGATCCTGAAGAACACATAGCACAATACAGGGAGAGGATGGAAATCAATCCAATTCCAGAAAGGTTAAAAGAAGCATGCATGTGCAAGGGATTCGGATCCACTCTTACTGGATCAGCTCTCAAATGGCTGCTAAGTCTTCCTCCCTATTCTATTACCTCATTTGCTAACCTAGTTAACTTGTTTAATAATCAGTTTTCTTGTAGTAGAAAATTTGAACGATTAACTAGTGATTTATATAGGATAACCCAGGGTCATAATGAATCATTAAGGGATTACATTACCAAATTCAGTAAAGAATCCTTAGACATTCCCAACTTAGATATAGCTATGGCTGTTGAGGCCTTCAAAATGGGATTGCTTAGGGATTCGTCTTTCTATGATGATCTTGTTATGACACCATGCAGGAACTTAGATGAGGTAAGAACCCGAGCACTTAGGTTCATTCGGCTAGAGGATGACAAGAGGATCCAGGAGAGGTTAGCAGGATCCTCAAAGCAGGATAAGCAAGGATCCTCATTCAGGAACAACAAATTCAGATCCTACAACAGATCTGATAATCAGAACGTGCACTCTGTTGATCAAGAAGAGGATGATGAGGATTATCCTCCAATTTCTGAATATTGTTTTAGTGTTGATAACAATGAACTAATCCTTGCTATGCAGAACCTAGGTGATAAAGCTAGATGGCCGAGAAAGAATGATAGGCCGGCTGCAACTAAGGATAAATCAAAGTGGTGTGCATATCATGAAGATTTTGGGCACCTCACGGAAGAATGCATTGCATTAAGAAAGGAAATTGGATACTTGTTGAGCAAGGGGCATCTAAAAGAGTTGTTGGGAAGAAAAAAGTCAAGGACTCAGGATCCTGAAAGGATCCCTGAGAAGGCTCCAGCTCCTCCAGCAGATGCACAAGTGATAAACTTTATTTCTGGAGGATTCGACATTTGTGGCACATCCTTCTCAGCAGCTAAAAGGCATGCAAAGGAAACTAAAATGGATAATGGAGAAAGACCAGTTCGAACATCAAGTGTCTCCGAAGGAAAATTCATAACCTTTGATGAAGAGGATCGTGTTGATATCCAGGATCCTCATCACGATGGTTTAGTTATTACTCTTTTCATATCTAACCATTTTGTCCGCAGGATCCTTATAGACGGAGGAAGTTCAGTGAACATTATCCAGCTTAATGTTCTAAAGAATATGGGTATCCCTGAATCAGAGATCATACCAAGATCCTCCGTGCTCGTGGGATTTAGTGGCGAAACTAAGAACACCCTGGGGGACATTAAACTCCCAATATATATTGAAGGCTTACACTCTTATAAAAAATTTTGTGTTATTGACTGTTTATCCTGTTGTAATGTTATCCTTGGCAGGCCCTGGATACACGATATGAAAGCAGTCCCATCTACTTATCATCAATGTGTGAAGCTCCCAAGTCCTTGGGGAATAGTAAAGATTGATAGTGATCAGCAGGAGGCTAAGAATTGCTACACTTCATCGATGAAACCAGCCTCGAAGTCAAGGGAGCAATAGCAATCAAGGTATCCTCCAAGGAATGTCTTGGAGGCCAGAGAGCAGGATGTGGTAGAAATCCTCATGGATCCCGATGATCCTGAATCTAAAATCTATATCGGATCAGGAATCCTTGGCGAAATGAAAGAAGACCTAGTATCCTTCCTCAAAAGGAGAAAGACTACCTTTGCATGGAAACACGAAGACATGACTGGTATATCCAAAGATGTTATCACTCATAAACTCGGCATTGACAGATCCTTCAAACCAATCCATCAAAGGAGAAGAAAATTTGCACCGGAAAGGAATGTCATTATCCAAGAAGAGGTAGAGAAATTGCTCCGGGCAGGTATGATTAGAGAGGTCAAGTATCCAAGATGGTTGGCCAATGTGGTTGTTGTTCAAAAGAAAAACGGAAAGTGGAGGGTATGTGTCGATTTTACCGATTTAAATAAGGCATGTCCCAAGGATCCTTTCCCTTTACCCCACATTGACTCCATGGTGGATGCAACTGCGGGTCATGAACTGTTAACTTTTATGGATGTTTCATCTGGATTCCAACAAATCCAAATGGAACCATCCGACCAAGAGGATACAGCCTTCATGACTCCAACTGGTATATACTGCTATATTGCTATGCCGTTCGGATTAAGAAATGCAGGTGCAACATATCAAAGGCTGGTGAATATGATGTTCAAGGATCAGATTGGACAAACTATAGAGGTTTACATAGATGATATGGTGGTAAAATCCTTAAAAGCTGAGGAACACCTAAGAGACTTGGAGGAAGCATTCGATATCCTTGACAAATATAACATGAAACTTAATCCTTCAAAATGTCACTTTGGTGTTAAAGCAGGTAAATTCTTAGGATATATGGTGACAAAGAGAGGCATTGAAGCTAGCCCGGAACAAATCAAAGCAATAGTGAACATTAAATCTCCGGCCAATGCTAAGGATGTTCAAAGGCTAACAGGAAGGATAGCAGCCTTGAACAGATTTATATCCAAGTCCTCCGAGAAGTGTAAAGAATTCTATGATATCCTAAGGAAGAACAAGAAATTTGAGTGGACGGAGAAGCATGAAAATGCTTTAAAAGCCCTCAAAGATTACCTATCCTCGGTCCCGGCTTTGATGAAACCAGAGAAAGGTGATGTGTTATCCTTGTATCTTGCAGTATCATCAAAAGCAGTAAGTGCGGTCCTTGTTAAGGATCATCAAGGTACACAACATCCTGTCTATTATGTAAGTAAAAGTTTACTTGATGCCGAATCCAGGTACTCACACCTTGAAAAGCTTATTCTTGCATTAATTATGGCATCTACCAAGTTAAGACATTATTTTGAAACTCATGTTATCATTGTTAAAACTAATTTTCCAATTAAGAATGTCCTCAGGAAACCAGAGATGTCAGGAAGGATGGCTAAGTGGGCAGTGAAGCTGAGTGCATATGATATAAGATATGAGCCTAGGACAGCCATCAAATCCCAAGCATTAGCTGACTTTGTGGCTGATTTCAGTAGTGATTTACAAGAAGAAGCTGAGCTAGAAGTCCAGCAGCTAGAAGAGACCAAGGATCCTTGGATACTTTATACTGATGGATCCTCAAATGTCAAAGGCACAGGGCTTGGAATACTACTAAAATCGCCACAGGGGGACATAATACCCCATTCTATAGCTTGTGAGTTCCAGACCACTAACAATGAGGCTGAATATGAAGCCTTAATTGCTGGTTTGCAAATTGCAAAGCATATGGGGATCAGGTATCTTGAGGTACACGTAGATTCTTTGTTGATTACAAACCATTTTAATGGATCATATGCTGTTAAAGGTGAAAAGCTAACCAAGTATTTGGAGATAGTCGAAAGTTTGGCACTCTCTTTTGTTTCCTTTAGTTTGTCACAGGTACCAAGGGAAGAAAATACAGAAGCTGATGCATTGGCTAACTTAGGATCATCCTTGAAGATCCCGGAGGATATCAAGATTCCTATTATCCATATCCTGACCCCGGCTATCGAGGATCACGAGGCTATGGAGATAGGAAATGATTCTGCAATTATCCCTTGTGAGGATACTCAATCCCATTCAGGATCAGGATCATGGATCTCACCAATTATGAGATACTTACAACATGGAGAGATTCCTACAGGAGAAAACCCTAGGGCTTTCAAATCTAAGGTATCTCAATTCACAATTATGAATAATATGTTGTATAGACGATCTCTTGCAGGACCATACTTGAGATGCATTGAGGATCCTGAAGTTCAAGAAGTTTTAAAAGACTTCCATGAAGGAGATTGTGGAAACCACACTGGGGGCAGGGCATTATTCTCAAGGATCCTGAGGACAGGATACTACTGGCCAACCATGAAGAAAGATGCTGTGGAGTATGCCAGAAGATGTGATCCTTGCCAGAGACACAGCAATATCCTTCATCAACCAGCTGAATTATTGCATCCTATATCCTCCTCTTGGCCATTTATGAGATGGGGTATGGATATAGTTGGTAAGCTCCCTAAGGCACCTGGTGGAAAAGTATTCATGCTAGCTATGACTGATTACTTCTCCAAGTGGATAGAGGCTGAAGCTTTTGCCCAAGTCAGAGAAAAGGAAGTTATATCCTTCATTAAAAGAAATATTATAACTAGATTTGGAATTCCTTCTGAGATTATATGTGATAATGGTTCCCAATTTATTGGGGGCAGAACCACTAACTTTTGTGACAGCTGGGGGATTAAGATGATAACATCAACACTAGTCCACCCACAAGCTAATGGCCAAGCAGAATCATCTAACAAGATCATCATCAACAATTTGAAGAAGAAGCTTGGATCCAAGAAAGGGAAATGGGCAGAAGAACTACCCTATGTGCTCTGGGCTGATAGGACAACCCCTAAGAATGCTACTGGTCAAACACCATTCTCTTTGGTGTTTGGGGCAGAATCGGTGATCCCAACAGAAATGGTGGTTCCAACTGCTAGAACAAGTACTCGTGATCCTGAGGAAAATAATGAAAACTTCGCTCAAGACCTGGATACTATTGAAGAAATCAGGGATATGGCTAGGATAAGGATGACCAGGTATCAGCAAAGAATGGCTGGTGCTTACAACAAAAATGTCAGGATCAGGAGGTTTCAAGTTGGAGACATGGTATTAAGGAAAGCATTTCAGAATACCACCAATCCTGCTGATGGAAAGTTAGCTCCAAAATGGGAAGGCCCTTATTTGATTGAAGCTGAAGCAGGAAATGGGGCATATAGATTGCTAACCATGGAAGGTGATTTGCTACCAAGAGCTTGGAATGCTGTCCACTTAAAGAAATATTTCATGTGAGCAGGATCCTCATGGCAGAGATGATCCTAGCGAAGGGGATATCCTTAAAGGATCCTCAAAGTATTGGTGATCCTTACTTAGGTAATATCCTAAACTTAAACTATTTCATTTCTTTATTTCCTTATATAAGGATAAGGATCATGTATCCTTTATCCGTCTCTCACGTGAGTTTAAGTTTTGAAAGTTCAGGTATCCTTAGCATAACATTGGTTATCCACTGAAGCAATCCGTTCCTTGGGTTTAACCTCAGTTATTTGGGCTTGACCCCAGTTCCGCCTGTAGCGCACAATGATCCTGGTGTAGTTCAAGGCTTTGGGACCAGTACTCGTTTTAGGGGCTGATAATTCCATTGTTCTGGCTATGCTTAGGATCCTACGTATAATGGTAGACGTACCATACATCCGTTCACAAGGTTTCTAACGTTTTCACGTTAGCTAAGGTTTCTAACGTTTTCACGTTAGCTAAGGTTTTGGCATTTTCATGCCACTAAGTTTGGATAGTCGCCAGTTAGGGCCATACTCCAGTTTACATACGATCCTTGGGCTTGTCCCCAGTTATCCTTGGGCTTGTCCCCAGTTATCCTTGGGCTTGTCCCCAGTTATCCTTGGGCTTGTCCCCAGTTACTAACTCTTATATTATATTGGCTTAGTCCCAAGTTATGCTCTATTTCAGGTTCTTGAAGATAGGCAACTAGGGATCCTTGATCCTTACTTTATTCTAAGATTTATCTTATAGTTATCCTTATTAAGGTTAGGATCCTAACTTGGATCCTCAGGTATGATCCTTAACTATTTTTAATTCTATTCATTATTTATTTGAATAACCCTTATACTTGACAACTGAACTTGTGATTTTTAAACCATATCACTTTTTAGAACTTATCGGTTATGGGATATGTGGTCCTTGATCGTATCCTAAACTTTCTGGATATCTTTTATAATTTTTCAAGGCTTGATAAGTATAAACAAAATGAACATTACAAAGTAAGATATTAAAAAGTATAACAACACAAGATAAGCGACAAAAGGTTAAGATTTTATTTATTAACAAAAGACTAACCCTTTAAAGGTTGTCAAAATTACCTACCCGAGCATCTACCAGCAAAACGTGGCCCGTCCGCTGGGGTAGGTAAAGGGTGTCCATGATAACAAGTTCGAAAGTAGTGCAGGAATATAAAGGCGGCAGGATCACAATGGCTTCATCCCCCAAACAGAGGATCCCTCCACCATATGCAATCCTGCCTATTGTCCAAAGGATCATACATGATCCTTAATCCTAAAACCTATTGTTCAAGTACAACCCATCCTTGTTTAGCAAAAAACACCACAACCAAAACAAACTATCAAACTTAAAAAATGGGCTCCGGCTACGTCTAGAAATGTCCTTCATCGCCCATTCATGCAACCTATGCCTTTGCTGCATCCTCTTCCCCTCCAGCTGCAGTATCCTTCATCAGATCCTTTCCACTGCCACTTGCCTCAATTGCCAAGACCTCAGTTGCCTCCTCCTCATCATCCTCAAGATCAGCCAGCCTTGCCTTCCAGCCCTCAACATCCCAGCTGCTTTTGTCAAAACTAGGATCTTGAGCTTCCTGGGCCATCTTCAATTTTGTCTGATACATCGTGATGGCGGCAGAAACCTTAGCATTTTCTATGAGATCATGCTTCTCATAGTCAAGGTCAATCAGAAGTTTGGCCGTCTTGGTCTTCTCATCTTGGAGTTCCTTCCGAAGATCAGCAAGTGCAAGGTCTTTGAGCACGGCAACCTGTTGGAGATCAGCAATTTTCTTGTCCTGCTCCTCAACATTCCCCACGTAATCCTCGATCTCGGCAAATTTCTGCAAAGAAGAGGATAAAGCAGTTCAAGATCAAGTGATCCTCATACGAGTAGGATACCTAGGCAGAATTAAGGATCCTTACATCATTGAAGTATTCAAGGAACTGGTGGCGGATCAGTGGTAGGCCTTGAAGATCCTCAGCATCAGAAGTTTTCCTCTTCTTGACACCCTTTCCTTTAGTGGGTGCCTTTGGAATGGAGATGCTAGGACTGGTAGTGGACCTCTTCTTCCTGGATCGTACGACATCAAGGTCAGCCGTGTTGAATTGGGATACAGGCTTGGCAGATTTTCCAGCGCCTACACATTTAAAGCAAGATGAGTATCCTTATCCTATTTCAATTTATTTATTCATTTTAATATTTAAACTATGTAAAAGGCAGGATACTTACTTGACATGGTAATGGAACCTGAGGATACTTCTTGTGAGTCTTGGGTGTCTATCTTGAATGTCCTTGTTTCAGGATCAAGCTTCCAAAAAGCAGCGAGTCTATCCTTGGTTTCAGGTGATGTGATGATGTGTGAGACAGAAATAGCTGCATAACACAAGACAAAAAAGGGGTTAGTGATCCTATTGCGAAAACAAGACTACCTGCTGATCCTTCTCAGGATCCTCCGGCCTACCATGGGTGGACCATGTTCTTGGTAAATGCTCTCCATCTGAAATGGTATCCCTTCTTACAAAGAAGAAGTGACGTTTCCAATCTTTGTCATTTTTGGTGACTTTAAGAAGGGGGTGTTCTGCACTGGGTTTTCGTTTGAACAAATAACGGTGGGATCCAAAGGTGGTAACATCATACAATTGTGTCAGTTCTGACATGCCCAAATCAATGCCCTCCTGCTCGATGATCCTCTCCAGGGTATACAAAACCCTCCAAATCATCGGCATGGCTTGGATGTAAGAGATGCCGGTAAGGGAAAAGAAGGATTGTGTAAATTCTGGGAAAGGATAGGTGTATCCTATGGCAAATGGAGTAACTGGAAAGGCAACCCATGTTTCTGAAACATAGTCGCTCAGGGCAGTTGGATCGAAAGCTTTGAAAAAGGCATTCGCCGGAAAACGGTGACGGATGTTATCTACTTGTGCATCGTTAAAGCAACACCTCTCGTTCACTGAGTCTTTGATGATCTTTTGACTCTTCAAAGGGCTATCCTTTTTGTGATCCTTGGCCGGAGAACTTCGGAGCAACATTTTCGAAGTGACGGAGATAAAGAAAGAAAAACAGAGTAAGAGAGGAAGAAAGAGGAGAAAGAAATACCTGGTTGATCGTCGACTGAGAATTTAAAGGGAGTTTCTTTCGAATTTGAATGCATAATGATCCTATCTATATCTCTATTTATAATTATGATTCTGCAGGATTGTCACTTGCGTGACGTCATAATCGCAACGGCTAGTTCTATTTTAACGGCTATATATCCGTTAGTTAGTTGCGGATAAGATCAAGAAAATATAACTCGTTAATTTTACAAATTACTCCTTATATTTTGGGGGCAATTGTTAGGGGAGGATTTTCTAACAATTAGTGATCCTTATTCGTTATCCTAATTAGTGATCCTTATTCGTTATCCTAATTAGTGATCCTTACTTCTGTGACAGGTGGTGTTCCTCAGAAGGGCTTTAGGATCAGGATCATGGATCACTTTAAGGATCCTCGTACTGACGATTGTTTACTTATGTTTTGTAGCATCTCGCAGGTATAACAAGCTTGACCAAGTCTTGGTGACATTCCTGGAGAATATTCCCAAACTATTCTGCACGTGCTTGACCGAAGACGTTGTGGAGAACGTGGAGGCATGGCACGAAAGTCGGATAGTTAGTTTGGTAGTTAGATTTCTATTTTAAAAGGGGTAACGAGCTAGTAGAGAAACACTTAGCCATTTTTGCAGCTACACACACTCGTATACTCGCACACTTGAAGCTCTCGACGAACACACATTCATTTTCACTCACTTGTACACATTTCACGATAGTGATCCTTGTACCTAGCTCGTTACTATCCGAAGTTGTAAACATTGAATCATTTATTTGAGCTTGGTGATCGGTAGTTTCCATCACCCGGGGTTTTTTGTGCCGGAGATCAACTCTTGATCAAGGGCTTTTTCCCCGTATAAATCCTTGTGTTGTTAGTGCAATTTACCTTGAAGTGATCCTCATCGCTATTACATGTTTTAAGCATCATTCCCCGAAACAAAGAGTTTGGTTGCATATCATAGACAAAATTTTTGACCAAAACACTAAGGATCCTTGAGAACAATGCCCTGCACCCAGTGTGGTTTCCACAATCTCCTTCATGAAAATCCTTTAGGACTTCTTGAATTTCAGGATCCTCTATGCACCTTAGATATGGACCAGCAAGAGATCGTTTATATAACATGTTATTCAATATTGTAAATTGAGATACCTTGATTTTGAAAGCCCTGGGGTTTTCTCCTGTAGGAATCTCTCCATGTTGTATATATCTCATGATTGGAAGGATCCATGATCCTGAATGAGACTATGCACCATCACTAGGAACCATTGAGGAATCCTCTTCTATCTCCATAGTTATGTGATCCTCAATGGCAGGAGCCAAAATATGGATGATAGGGATCTTGATATCCTCTGGAATTTTCAAAGATGATCCAAGATTGGCCAATGCATCAGCTTCTGCATTCTCTTCCCTTGGTACCTGTGTTAAACTAAAAGAAACAAAAGAGAGTGCCAATTCCTTGACTATCTCTAGGTATTTGATTAGCTTTTCACCTTTAACAGCATAGGATCCATTAAAGTGATTAGTAATTAACAGTGAATCTACATGTACCTCAAGATACCTGATCCTCATATGCTTGGCAATTTGCAAACCCGCTATCAAGGCCTCATATTCAGCCTCATTATTAGTAGTTTGAAACTCACAAGCTATGGAGTGGGGTATTATACCCCCCTGTGGCGATTTTAGTAGTATTCCAAGTCCTGTTCCTTTGACATTAGAGGCTCCATCAGTGAAGAGTATCCAAGGATTCTTAGTCTCTTCAAGCTACTGAACTTCTAACTCAGCTTCTCTTTGCAAGTCACTACTAAAATCTGCCACAAAGTCAGCTAAGGCTTGGGATTTGATGGCAGTCCTTGGTTCATATCTTATATCATAAGCACTAAGCTTCACTGCCCATTTAGCCATCCTTCCTGACATTTCAGGTATCCTGAGAACATTCTTAATTGGAAAATTAGTCTTAACAACAATGGCATGAGTTTCAAAATAATGTCTTAGTTTAGTAGATACCATAATCAAAGCAAGGATAAGTTTTTCTAAATGTGAATACCTGGATTCAGCATCAAGCAAACTCTTACTTACATAATAAACATGATGTTGTGTAACTTTGTGATCCTTAATGTTAGGGGTGGATTTCTAAATGATCAGTGATCCTCATTTACTGTTGGGTTTAGTGATCCTCAATTCTGTCTGAAGCAGTGATCCTCAGAAGTGTTGCAGGATCAGGATCATGGATTATCATAACTTTGAATTCAGAATTGTTTTGTAGGAGTATCAATTTGGACTTGGTCTTGGCGATATTCCTGGAGCATATTCTATGTTTATTCCGCACGTGCTTGGTCAGAAGTGGACGTTATGGAGTCGTGGAGGACTTGCACCATTTGCGGAATGTTAGTTAGAGTAGATATTTTCCATTTTTAAAGGGGTAGCGAGCTAATTAAAAAACACTTGGCTATTTTTTGGCTACACACACACTCGTACAACTGCTCTCACCAGCTCTCATTAACTCACTTGGCGATTACACACTTTCATACACAATACACTATAGTGATCCTTGTACTTAGCTCGCTATCATCCGAAGTTGTAATACATTTCTTGTTTAATTTGAGTTGGTGATCGGTAGTTTCCATCACCCGAGGTTTTTTATGCCGGAGATCATTCATTGATCAAGGGCTTTTTCCTCGTATAAATCTTTGTGTCATTTGTTCATTACAATTCAGAGTGATCCTTATTGTTGTTCATCAATTCGAGCATCATACCTCACAACTGAAAGTTTGGTTGCATTGTCATTGCTTGATTGTTATCCAACCCACGTACCTGCACATAATCCATTAGTAATCCTGAGGATACCATTCAGGATATTACCAATATCCTGAACCAGCATCCCGGATGTAAACATATACTACATAATCAAGATATAAACCAAGATATTTTCCAGGATATAGGGGTTCAGAATTTCACCCATAACAATTGTCCCCAAAAATCTTACCGTTTGATATCCTGCACTAATGGTTACATTTTTCACGGTGGCCGAGGTAATTAAGAGATAAGACCATTGATGTGACAGCTTTCAACCACCCGGCCTATATTTACTCATCATGCCCTATATCTTCTCATCCTCATCTTCTTTTTTAACCACAATCGACAAGAAAAAGGTAATATTCTCTCCCTCATCTTCATATTCATCTTTTATCTTTCTCCGGCGAGAATTCAGGCGACCAAATGCCTAGGCAAACGAGGTCCAGTTCAGGCGACTCGGCTCCCACATTCATCCAACAGAATCTTCTCCAAGAACCGGAGAATGAAACATGCACCTTTGACAGTGCTCATCTGTCGGCCTTGAAATCCTCCGGTATCTTTCCGGAAGGAACTATATTCCGACCCTTTGATAGAGAAATCCGGTCAGATATGGTTTCCAACGAGTGGATTTGTTTCAATGCTTTCCCCTTTACCTTAGGGTTACGATTCCCCTTTCCGGACTTCATCACCGAGTTTTTTAATATCACCAAAATTTCTTTCAGCCAAACCATGCCAATGCTCTGGCGTGTTTTATCTGTTCTTGACCAAATCAAGAGAAACCACATACCTGACCTTTCTGTCCATGATCTCCCTTTAGCCTACAAGCTTAGATGCCATGGCTCATCTAGATTCCTATTTTATTCTACTTCCGGTGATCCATTGATACTTCGTGCCACCAGGAACGAGGATGGTTGGCAATCCAAGTTTTTCTTCGTGAAAAGGGATTCAATCCCTGGTGGAACGGATTATCCGATGAGATGGTTAAGAAAGGGTAGGACTTAGGGTTTAAGAATGATCATGTCTCTTATCCTGTCTCATATCCTCAGCTAATAAATTTCATTTCTTCTGTTTGTGTATGCAGCTGATTTCAGAAAGATCGCACCTCCCCTTGCTGATTCTCAAAAAAGGATAGACGCCATCAGACTGCTTTCAGAAACAGAGAGAAGTTTTAATCCGTCTCCACCAACTCCAAGCCCTCTTTTAAGCGCAAACATGTCTGGTAAGAATCCTGCAAGATATCCTGCACACACATGTTTTTATTTGATATTCTTAGGAGAGATTTAGAAATTTACTCCATGTGTGCAGATTCCAGCAAAGTCCCAGTCTATCTAGACCTTGATGAACTTGACAGCTATCCAACTCCAGACACAGTCAAGAAGGAGACTCCTGCTGCTACTAGCTCCAAACCACTCCCGGCTCCCAAGGCTAATCCAAGAACCCGTGCTTCCACAGCGAAAAAGAGGAAGGGTCTTGAAGTCAGTGCTCCAGGCTCAGAAGGGTTCTCCTATGACGAACTCAGCTTCTCTGATTCCTTAGAGCCAATGACATCCTTCCTTAACAAGGTAATATCCTGATGCATATCTTTCAAATATATCCTGCACATATATCCTGCACGTATATCCTAACAGGATATCCTGGTCAACATACATTCTAACTTTATACCTGTAATTGATGTGCAGGGCCTCCAGCATTTGCTCCACTTGTATAATGACGCTTGTGGTACTGTGGCACTTTATGAAGCCAGGATCAAACAGCTCGAAAGCACCGTTGCTGACCAAGGTGCCATTGCTGAAGCGAAGAGCCGGCACTACGAAAGCCTGCTGAAGCGAAGAGCCGGCACTACGAAAGCCTGCTGAAGAAGGTCACCCAAGACACTGAGGTCAAACTTGCCACCGTTCAAATGGATCATGATCAGGCCTTGATCAATTTCCAAGAGGGAATCAAGGCTTCTGTGTAACACCTGTGCCTCCACGGCCATCAAACAAATACCAAACAAATGAAATATTGTGTTTCATACTTGGGATTTGTAAAAATATGTGTATCATTTGCACATATCAATTTCTGTTCAATTTCAAACTCTAAATCGCTTTCTGGAAGGTTATACGCGCACTGATGAGTAAATATAACCAGTTTAATGCAACGAACCAACCTCCGGCATATTTTTGAGCATGTTTTGAGTTCCCTATACTTTAACTTCATTTTAGAGCCTTGAAATGAGGTTAACGGGGTTCAAACGCATCGAAAAAGGGCTTAAAACACATCAGGGACCATTTCTGCCAATTTAGAAACATTTCTGAATCAGATGGGTCAGTGGCGTAGCGCGACGCCTAAAGCCTTACCAGTCGCGCTACGCGACTGCATGATCTGGATCAGATTCAATGTTTTAACAAGCGGGTCCCAGCTGTTCGATTCTCAACCACACATTCTCAATCGTCTAGTCAGCGGATAAGAACATAATTTCAGCTTCCATAAGGTTCCGACAAGTGTACGGGTTGGATCATGGCACGTTTTCCATGAAACGATCCTAACGGTTCGGGTATTCCTATAAATACCCAACCCACACAACCTCATTTTGCACAAGAATTCTGATTTGAGAGCTCTAAGTTGAAACCATTGTTTCATACCTGAGTTCTTGGATCGGGATTAGCATTCGGGGACCCTGGGTAAGTATTCTTTCGTTCTTTTCCTTATTTTACTGCTTTTCGAGTCAGAAAGTCAAACTTTGTTTGACTTTCAGCGTTGACCAGTAATGGTCAATGCGAAGTTCGTAGGAACTTCGCAACGTGAGTGTAATCACGTTGGTTATAGTCCCTTGGGACTATGCCCACTGATTACCACGTTGTCTAGGGTCGTAGGGTAGGCGATCTAATAAATCGCCTATACCTTCGAACCCGACCCAGTTTGGTCGATCATTAGGATCCGACCAAATACATTAGGTGACCATAGTAGGTAGGGAATAACCTTCCGAGGTTATACCCTATGGTCACATCGTTTAAGTAGTTGTATGATAGGTAGTTTATATGCCTTAGGTAAATTACCAGAATACCCTTTTCATGTATAATTGGTAATTAAGCATATGTAACCTAAACCTTTGTCATATAACTGATTATTAAACATGTTTAGGCATATAATACTTGTCATAGGACTAGTTAGGCGGTCCGAACGCGTTTCACGCGAACGACGCGTTAAAGTAGCATAAGCTACCTAAACGGGTCGTAATGGGTCGTAAACACTTAGGTTAAGTTTCATTTAGTATGTAGGCTTTGTTAAACCAAATGACACGAGTCTCTACACTCGTTTGGTTTACAAACCCTAATGCTACCCGATCTTCCGATTTAGGTCCGGTTTATTAATGTAGTTACCTATAGTATGTGCCGTTCGATTCCGTGATCTCTAGCTTTGCTTGGTGGTTATCCTAGGACTTCTGAGCAATCTCAAGTGAGTACATAGACCCCTCTTTTACTGTTTTCCAAACTGTTTTGGGGTGGAACACATGTGCCTACTTGTTACTTTCATGCTTTCCTGTTTTCACATCATATACCTGCTATGTTCGTTAGTACATTATAGTACATGATTTCATGACATTTCCTGCTAGGTGTGCCCATTGTGTGCATTACTTAGTACATTGTTTTACATGACATTTCCTGCTAGGTGTGCCCATTGTGTGCATTACTTAGTACATTGTTTTACATGACATTTCCTGCTAGGTGTGCCCATTGTGTGCATCACTTAGTACATCGTTTTACATGACATTTCACGCTATGTATGTTCATTTGATTACATACTTAGTGCATTGTTTTCACATGCTTGCATTTTGTTATGACATTTGGTTTGTTTACATGGGACAATACATTCATTAACATTAGCTACGCCGTTCGTTAGTAGGTAGTGGTACCATAGGAATTGACAACTCCCATTCCGGACATCCCAGGGAAAGGGGACAGAAAGGAATGACCGAATTCGTTGACATTAAGACAGATAGACCTTTAATTTGTTTAAAGGGTTTATCACCACAGTCGCCAGGCTTGGATGTATGCATATTCACAATACCGCATAAATGTTCATATTAAATATTTGCATGCATTTACACAAAACCTAGCTTTGATTTAAACCAAGTTTTACTTCAATACTTTGTTTTTGTGCATATGGTTTAGTTGAGACCTTTCACTTGCCATACATGACATTTTGACATAGACATTTGACATAGACATTTCGGCATAGACATTTTAACATGATTGACATTTGATCATGCATTTACACAAAACATAGCTTTGATTTAAACCAAGTTTTACTTCAATACTTTGTTTTTGTGCATATGGTTTAGTTGAGACCTTTCACTTGCCATACATGACATTTTGACATAGACATAGACATTTGACATGGATATTTGACATAGACATTTGACATGGATATTTGACATAGACATTTGACATGGATATTTGACATAGACATTTGACATGGATATTTGACATAGATATTTTGACATGATTTACATCTTGACATGAACATTTTACATTGTTTGGTTTGGTTTGGTTTGATTAAGTGATTAAGTAACGATGCGTGTGTAATATGATACAAGCATGGTGGATACGCCGCTGGTACTTCCTATATATAAGTGTTTGTATGGTATTACATGTCGTAACGTTATTTGAATCATTTCAGTTTGAGACATAGAACATTTCATACAAATAACATACTTTTCACAAGACATTGATTTATAAACAACTTATCTTATACAAACACATTTTTTACTTGGTTATTCATTTAACCTGACATTTATTTATACTTATCATCTGATCTTATTGCTTTCAAATGATTTACAAGACAAAGCAAATAACAAGGTTCATGACTAAACATTTTCTCAAACATAAGTCATGAATCTTATTTTCACAAAACCTATGTATCTCACAGGCATTTTTATGCTGACGTACCTATTTTCACATGTGTTTTTCAGGAGCTGTTGCATAAGATGATCAAGATACACATAGACAGACTTGGGCTTTAGTGACAATAAAAGATGCAAGACTAGTTAATTATGTAGTATTTTCCTTGTTTGTTAAGACATTGTAACACTTTTAATCAATAAAACAAAACTTCAATTGCCATGGATTTGAGACAATTAATTCTGTTACAACACTCCCCGATGTTTCCGCCGCGATTGGTTGTTCTACGCGGTTGGGGTGTGACAGAAAAGATGGTATCAGAGCCAATGGTTATAGGGAATTAGGTTATTAGTAATGCTTTGACCTAGTCTATAACCTTCTTAGGACCCTAACGCGAGTTTACTTGCGTTTAGTCATAAAACAATACTGTCACCTATCCTTAGGCGACGATCACAACAAGAACATAAATTTCAAAACCGCTTTGAAAACTAATCATCTGTTCTAGGATGATTGATTACTAGGTTTTGAACTCTCTATTATATGGTTTTGAACCCCTTTGAGTTTTCAAAACTTCGTCAAAGTTTTGGGTTTTAAATAATGTGAACACGTGCAAACTGGAAGGGTGAATGCCTGTATTCTGGGTTTTCTGTCTAGGCAAGCACTTCGTATACATCTCATCAGACGCGAGACCAGTTGTGCTTACCTGGGAATTCTTGGGATGAGTGTTCACTTATAGGCGAGCATGTCTTCGCGATACATTATTTTTGACCCATTTACTTTGATTAGTCACCGTCTCATTTGTTTGCCTTAGGTAACAAACAAATGATCAAAATTTTCATTCGTTACCATTCTGTATTAATTATCCAATAACCTTTCACTCGTTTCTTCCTCTATCTTTCATTTTCTTCTAGAATGTCTATTCCTCTTGGCACTGGTCAAATGCCCGAGTGAACAGCCAAATTTGTCCAGCAAATTGGCGAAGTGATTCAGAGGACTGTGGATTTAGGTATTGCCATGGCTCGTCTCAACAATGAAGCCTCTCGTCTCGACAATGAAGCCACTCAAGAGCCACCAAAGGAAACAGAAGTCAAGCCAGCACCAAAATCAAGGAAACGTAAGGCTTCAAGGAAACCCGCAGCGGTTACACCTAATCAAGCGGGACCTAGCCACGTGGCAAGGCCACCAGCTAGGAAGCCATACAACGGAACTGCACCCTTGTGCAACCAATGTAGCCTTCATCATCAGACTAGTGTGAAGTGCCGCAAATGCCAAACTTGTGGACTTATAGGTCATACGGCAAGGGTTTGTCCAACTGCAGCAGTAGCAAATCAAGCAGGACCCATCCGGGTGGCAACACCACCTGCAAAGAAAGCATATGCCGGTACCGCACCTCATTGTGCACGCTGCAACGGTCATCACGCGGTACAACAAGCTTGCTGGCAATGCACGACGTGTGGTAAACTTGGGCATTTGGCCAATATTTGTCGTTTGGGACAAAATCAGGCTGCTCAGGTTCAAGCTCCGGTTCAAGGGAATACTGCAAGATTCCCACTGGGTTCATGTTTCAACTGCGGAGAGATTGGTCATTTCCGCCACAACTGTCCGAGACTGATGAGTGCAAATGCTAATGCAAATCCAACTCTCGGATGAGCATTTGGCTGAACAAAGGATGTTGCTGTCTTATGCCTTTGTTTCTTTTGTTTCGTGTATTGTGAAACAATATGTCTTGTTCATAAATAAAAGTTGTTGTTCACAATTCTGCTATACTAGTATCATTACATGTGTTTATGGCTTTTCCCTATAATACCTGCACTAAGGAACTATGTTCCTTACAAACTACTCTTGTGATTCTCTCTTTCAAGTGATCGCTCATAATTTCCTCGAAAGTTCTAAATACTCGTTTCATTCTAAGAAACGAAGTACAGGAAATAAAGTGAAAGTATGAGTAATCGTGCTTTTGCACATCTGTACTTTTGAATCCTTGGTTGGATAACTAAGGATATTTTCAAATCTCATACCCATTACGTTTTGATTTTTCAACATACACAGTACAAGTATTTCAACACACTCTTCATGATCTCAAAACATTCCATATAGTTTGAAAACAATTTTTCTAGATACATTGTCTATGTTATTTCAAAAACATTGGCCATGTTATCAAAACCAACCTTTCTAATTTCAAAATATTTCATATAGTCTGAAGACAATATTAACACAATACATTTTCTTATCAAGTGCATGATTTCGAAAAGCATCATTCATGTCTTTCAAAAACCTTATACATAATTTCAAAATTCATCTCGCATGATTTTAAAACATTTTTAAATATATCTATCTAATACACCTACTTTATGATTTCAAAAAGTATTATATATAAGGTTTCAAAAACGTTAAACACAGTTTTTCATAAAAAAACCCCATGCACAGTTTTCAAAAATATTTTCCTCGTACATTGACATAACCTTCAAAATCTGCTTCATATGTCGCCTTGACATATCAGGCATCTCAACTTCATAAGCATTCTTACTTCATGTTTTGACATAAGGACATCCAGTGCAAGATTTCAAAACATCTTCAACTTCTAAAAATTCATATGGGATCTTTTTATCTCCACAATAAGACCCTTGTGGATAATCATCATTCAAATCAGAGTCCTTAATTGGATTCCTTATTGTACCTGAATTCGAACATTTCGGTTCCTTATAATCGAAATCGAATTTTTCTTTTAAAGATCTTTCTATCTTTATAGTTAGATTCTTGATAATGTTTAAAGTACCAAATGAAATCCACGAGATGGATTCCTAGTGTGCTTTAAATACATGTACTCTGTTAGCAGAACAAACTTCTAGTTAAACAATTTTGTGGTTATGTGACTATGTGTTTATTCATCTTATGTTTTCTTTTATGCATTTTTGTGTTTTTGGTATACTCTGGATATTCGTTATCAAAATCCTCGTAGAATCTTTCATATCTTCATATGAGGGATTCGTAAAAGGATATTCAAAGGTACTACCTTAAATCCTTAATGGGCTTCTATGTAATAGTTAAGACCCTTGGATTATATAGTACCACTCCAGACCTTTTTTAGTGGTCTAGTCAAAAGATTGATTCGCAATCTGGTTAAAGAATGACATCTAGTGATGTAGCTGGACAGACTCCTTGATAGTCTATTTAAATCATTTATTGATTTAGTCTAAAGGACTCTATGGTGGTCTAAGTCACGCTCGTCACAGGATTGTTCATTTGGTTTTACCCTACACATTATAAAATAGACTGTGTGAATTGTGCAAGGAATTCTCTAATTATGGATGCGCACATAATTATGAAATTTAGTGCACAGAAATCCAGTAAGATTTATTATGTGAAGGAACCGATAGTGACAACAATAACAAAATGAGAACGATGTAATGGAGGCATGGTGGACGCACCAATGACGCTTTATATACTTGTATATAAGTGTCCCTCTTACATTGCAAGCATGATGTTATTAAAGTTACTAGAAGTTCAGAACCCTAACCAATGTTGTTCGATCTTTTCAACTTCATGTTTTAGACTCTCACAAGTTTCCTCTAAATAAATTTCGGGACGAAATTTCCTAAAGTAGGGGAGACTGTAACACCTGTGCCTCCACGGCCATCAAACAAATACCAAACAAATACCAAACAAATGAAATATTGTATTTCATACTTGGGATTTGTAAAAATATATGTATCATTTGCACATATCAATTTCTGTTCAATTTCAAACTCTAAATCGCTTTCTGGAAGGTTATACGCGCACTGATGCGTAAATATAACCAGTTTAATGCAACGAACCAACCTCCGGCATATTTTTGAGCATGTTTTGAGTTCCCTATACTTTAACTTCATTTTAGAGCCTTCAAATGAGGTTAACGGGGTTCAAACGCATCGAAAAAGGGCTTAAAACACATCAGGGACCATTTCTGCCAATTTAGAAACATTTCTGAATCAGATGGGTTAGTGGCGTAGCGCGACGCCTAAAGCCTTACCAGTCGCGCTACGCGACTGCATGATCTGGATCAGATTCAATGTTTTAACAAGCGGGTCCCAGCTGTTCGATTCTCAACCACACATTCTCAATCGTCTAGTCAGCGGATAAGAACATAATTTCAGCTTCCATAAGGTTCCGACAAGTGTACGGGTTGGATCATGGCACGTTTTCCATGAAACGATCCTAACGGTTCGGGTATTCCTATAAATACCCAACCCACACAACCTCATTTTGCACAAGAATTCTGATTTGAGAGCTCTAAGTTGAAACCATTGTTTCATACCTGAGTTCTTGGATCGGGATTAGCATTCGGGGACCCTGGGTAAGTATTCTTTCGTTCTTTTCCTTATTTTACTGCTTTTCGAGTCAGAAAGTCAAACTTTGTTTGACTTTCAGCGTTGACCAGTAATGGTCAATGCGAAGTTCGTAGGAACTTCGCAACGTGAGTGTAATCACGTTGGTTATAGTCCCTTGGGACTATGCCCACTGATTACCACGTTGTCTAGGGTCGTAGGGTAGGCGATCTAATAAATCGCCTATACCTTCGAACCCGACCCAGTTTGGTCGATCATTAGGATCCGACCAAATACATTAGGTGACCATAGTAGGTAGGGAATAACCTTCCGAGGTTATACCCTATGGTCACATCGTTTAAGTAGTTGTATGATAGGTAGTTTATATGCCTTAGGTAAATTACCAGAATACCCTTTTCATGTATAATTGGTAATTAAGCATATGTAACCTAAACCTTTGTCATATAACTGATTATTAAACATGTTTAGGCATATAATACTTGTCATAGGACTAGTTAGGCGGTCCGAACGCGTTTCACGCGAACGACGCGTTAAAGTAGCATAAGCTACCTAAACGGGTCGTAATGGGTCGTAAACACTTAGGTTAAGTTTCATTTAGTATGTAGGCTTTGTTAAACCAAATGACACGAGTCTCTACACTCGTTTGGTTTACAAACCCTAATGCTACCCGATCTTCCGATTTAGGTCCGGTTTATTAATGTAGTTACCTATAGTAGGTGCCGTTCGATTCCGTGATCTCTAGCTTTGCTTGGTGGTTATCCTAGGACTTCTGAGCAATCTCAAGTGAGTACATAGACCCCTCTTTTACTGTTTTCCAAACTGTTTTGGGGTGGAACACATGTGCCTACTTGTTACTTTCATGCTTTCCTGTTTTCACATCATATACCTGCTATGTTCGTTAGTACATTATAGTACATGATTTCATGACATTTCCTGCTAGGTGTGCCCATTGTGTGCATTACTTAGTACATTGTTTTACATGACATTTCCTGCTAGGTGTGCCCATTGTGTGCATTACTTAGTACATTGTTTTACATGACATTTCCTGCTAGGTGTGCCCATTGTGTGCATTACTTAGTACATTGTTTTACATGACATTTCCTGCTAGGTGTGCCCATTGTGTGCATCACTTAGTACATCGTTTTACATGACATTTCACGCTATGTATGTTCATTTGATTACATACTTAGTGCATTGTTTTCACATGCTTGCATTTTGTTATGACATTTGGTTTGTTTACATGGGACAATACATTCATTAACATTAGCTACGCCGTTCGTTAGTAGGTAGTGGTACCATAGGAATTGACAACTCCCGTTCCGGACATCCCAGGGAAAGGGGACAGAAAGGAATGACCGAATTCGTTGAAATTAAGACAGATAGACCTTTAATTTGTTTAAAGGGTTTATCACCACAGTCGCCAGGCTTGGATGTATGCATATTCACAATACCGCATAAATGTTCATATTAAATATTTGCATGCATTTACACAAAACCTAGCTTTGATTTAAACCAAGTTTTACTTCAATACTTTGTTTTTGTGCATATGGTTTAGTTGAGACCTTTCACTTGCCATACATGACATTTTGACATAGACATTTCGGCATAGACATTTTAACATGATTGACATTTGATCATGCATTTACACAAAACATAGCTTTGATTTAAACCAAGTTTTACTTCAATACTTTGTTTTTGTGCATATGGTTTAGTTGAGACCTTTCACTTGCCATACATGACATTTTGACATAGACATAGACATTTGACATGGATATTTGACATAGACATTTGACATGGATATTTGACATAGACATTTGACATGGATATTTGACATAGACATTTGACATGGATATTTGACATAGATATTTTGACATGATTTACATCTTGACATGAACATTTTACATTGTTTGGTTTGGTTTGATTAAGTAACGATGCGTGTGTAATATGATACAAGCATGGTGGATACGCCGCTGGTACTTCCTATATATAAGTGTTTGTATGGTATTACATGTCGTAACGTTATTTGAATCATTTCAGTTTGAGACATAGAACATTTCATACAAATAACATACTTTTCACAAGACATTGATTTATAAACAACTTATCTTATACAAACACATTTTTTACTTGGTTATTCATTTAACCTGACATTTATTTATACTTATCATCTGATCTTATTGCTTTCAAATGATTTACAAGACAAAGCAAATAACAAGGTTCATGACTAAACATTTTCTCAAACATAAGTCATGAATCTTATTTTCACAAAACCTATGTATCTCACAGGCATTTTTATGCTGACGTACCTATTTTCACATGTGTTTTTCAGGAGCTGTTGCATAAGATGATCAAGATACACATAGACAGACTTGGGCTTTAGTGACAATAAAAGATGCAAGACTAGTTAATTATGTAGTATTTTCCTTGTTTGTTAAGACATTGTAACACTTTTAATCAATAAAACAAAACTTCAATTGCCATGGATTTGAGACAGTTAATTCTGTTACAACACTCCCCGATGTTTCCGCCGCGATTGGTTGTTCTACGCGGTCGGGGTGTGACATTCTGCTATCGTCTCCCTGCTAAAAGCACGCATCAAGATGGCCTACGAGGCCAAGGAGACGGGCCTTGTTTGTCCATCTTGGCCAGTTGAATCCTGGGTGGCCAAGTTAAAGGAGCTCGGAGGCAAAGCTGTGCCATTTCCTGCTGAAGCCGGTGAGTCTTCTAAGTCAGCAGAGGTGGTGGTCCAAGCTGGAGACAAGAAGGATGCTGGAGCTGATGCTGGGATGGACATAGGTCAGGATGCTGCGCAGGATGCTGGTCAGGATGCTGGAGCGGAGAAGTCTGAGAAGGTTGGAGGAGATGCCGCTGTGTGAGGGCATTTAGGTGGGCGATGACGGATATACGTGCCAAGGCCAGAGCCCACCTTTTTGAATTTGAATGTTGGTTTGTAGTCCCATAAACAATTTACTTTTCTGCACTTTACTTTCCCGCACCTGAACAATTTACATTTCCTGCATGCTTTTTGAACAATACAATAGTTGAAGGTGGATGGGTCTCGGTTTGAGATGAAGCCTTCAACTGTTGGGTAAATATGGTAATGAACTATTAGTGCTCTTAGTGGATGGGCCTTGTTTTGAGGTGAAACTAAGAGCACATCTTTTGGTATGTTAATAATATAACTTCTCTTTTGACCTTATTACTGTTGTCATTGCTATGAAAATCGTAGTTGTAAAAACTGTTTGGTTTGTACACTTTTAGGAATATATATTATAGATGTATCCTGAAAGGTATCCTGAAAGATATCTTGATAAGGATATTAAAATATAACCTATAAATTGTCCAAATAAAAAGGAGAGATCATACCAGAGATTCTTACAGAACCAATTTTAATCCTCCATTATAAGTTTTGTCCCCAGTGCATACTTGTGAACTTGGATCCATTCTTTGAACAGTATAATGTATGTCCCCTGTGTTTGACACAGAAACGCAAATGCATTTATACCTTGCCTTAAGTAAATTCCGCATACCCTGGGGCAAAACCCCTGATATCCTGAAATGAATCTTTAGCATGCTTGGGATAGACCCTTAATACCCTGGGGATAAACCCTAAATTTCATGCGCTACAGGCGAGAGTGTACAAACTCCAATTCTTAGAAAGGTGAAAACCTTTAAACCTTTGAGAGTATGAAAATACTCTTTCGTGAGAGAGGGTGATCAATCCTCATATACCTTTAGGATCCAGGATATAGCCAACAGTAACGAAATTGTCAGCCACTTTTACATGAACTGGTCCCGCTACCTCGAACTATACCTAGATAACTTGCGCTCCAGGCGAGGTGTTTAAACCCAATTCGAAAGAAAGGTGAATACCTTTAAACCTTTGAAGGGACCAGGATCCCTTAAACGTGAGAGAGGGGGCCAATCCTCTAATCTTTCGACTTATCATGAGCATATATCCTGGAGCTATATCCTGAAACATATCCTGCAAAACAATTTTAAACTAAGGTGGGTGTTAGCTTGGCTAACACCCCTCCGATGCTTAAGTCAGTATTGGGTTCAAGACAATAAACAAATATATTTAAAGACAGAATACATACCATTCCGAGATAGAAAATAAATTCTACTCTTACTTGAAATAGAGCTTCAAATGTATTGCATTCCAGGATCTTGGTAGCATATCCCCTTCCAGATTCCTGAGTCGATATGCTCCTTTCCCTGCTTCTGACTCAACTTCATAAGGTCCTTCCCATTTCGGAGCTAGCTTGCCATCGGCAGGATTAGTGGTATTTTGAAAAGCCTTTCTTAGCACCCAATCACCAACTCGAAATCTTCTAGTCCTTATGTTCTTATTATATGCCCTGGATATTCTTTGCTGATATGCTGCTATCCTTAGCCTTGCTGCATCTCTTTTTTCGTCTATAGTATCCAAATCCTGACATAAGACTTCAGGATTCTGTTCAGGATCCTGCAGCATAGATCTTGCAGTAGGTATCGTCATTTCTGTTGGAATCATCGCCTCCGCTCCAAATACCAAGGAAAACGGGGTTTGGCCGGTTGCATTCTTTACCGTTGTCCTATCAGCCCACAAAACAAAGGGTAACTCTTCCGCCCATCTTCCTTTTTTAGCCCCAAGTCTCTTCTTTAGGTTATTGACTATTATCTTGTTTGAAGATTCAGCTTGTCCATTCGCTTGAGGATGTACTGGAGTAGATGTGATCATTTTAATTCCCCAACTTTTGCAAAAGTCAGTAGTCCTTTTGCTTATAAACTGGGACCCATTATCACAAATGATCTCAGCCGGTACTCCAAACCTAGTCAGGATATTCCTCTTTATGAAGGATACTACTTCTTGGTCTCTAACTTGGACAAATGCTTCAGCCTCAACCCACTTGGAGAAATAATCTGTCATAGCTAACATAAAGACTTTTCCTCCCGGAGCTTTTGGTAACTTCCCTACTATATCCATCCCCCACTTCATGAATGGCCAAGGGGAAACTACAGGATATAATGGTTCAGCTGGTTGATGTAGTATGTTACTATGTCTTTGACATGCATCACATCTTCGAGCATATTCTGCAGCGTCTTTCCTCATCGTCGGCCAATAATATCCTGTCCTTAATACTTTCGAGAACAATGATCTGCCCCCGGTGTGATTACCACAATCCCCTTCATGTATATCCTGAAGTACTTCCTTGGCTTCAGGATCCTCCAAGCATCTTAAATACGGTCCTGCAAGAGATTTCTTGTATAAAACGTTATTTATAATAGTGAATCGTGATACCTTCATCCTAAACGCCTTAGGATTTTCATTTCCGGGGATGTGTCCTTCTTTGAGATATTTCACAATTGGAGCCGTCCACGATTTAGGATCCTCTTTAGGATATTCCGCCTCAGGATCCTGAATACCCGCTACCTCTTTATCCTGAGGATTCGTTGCAGGATATAAGACATGTAATACTGGTATTTGGGTCCCTTCCGGTATCCTGATTGGTGATCCCAGATTTGCTAAGGCATCCGCTTCAGCATTATCCTCCCTTGGTACCTGTTCAAGTGTAAAAACATCGAAATATCCTGCTAATTTTTTGAGAATATCAAGATATTCTATTAATTTCTCACCCTTAACTGCATAGGATCCATTAAAATGGTTAGTAATTAACAAAGAATCAACATATACTTGTAAATTTTTGATACTCATGCTCTTAGCCAACTCTAATCCTGCGATTAAAGCCTCATATTCTGCTTCATTATTGGTAGCAGGAAATTCACACCTAATAGCCTGGGGTAATATGTCCCCCTGTGGTGATTTTAGTAGTATTCCTAATCCTACTCCTCTTATATTAGATGCACCATCAGTATATAATGTCCATGATCCTGAGGATTCTCCTAACTGTTGAACTTCTAGGTCTACCTCATCCTGAATGTCACTACTAAAATCAGCCACAAAGTCAGCTAAAGCCTGAGATTTTATGGCATTCCTAGGTTCATATACTAAATCATAAGCACTTAACTTTACCGACCACTTAGCCATTCTACCCGACATTTCCGGTTTCCTAAGTACATTTTTGACAGGATAATTTGTTTTAACGTGTATCCTATGTATCTCAAAGTAGTGTCTGAGTTTTGTTGATGCCATAACTAATGCTAGTATTAATTTTTCTAAATGAGAGTACCTAGTTTCAGCATCTAACAAACTTTTACTAACATAATAAACAGGATATTGCTGACCTTCATGGTCTTTTATGAGAACGGCACTTACAGCATTCCCTGATACAGCAAGGTACAGGGATAGTGGTTCACCATTTTCAGGTTTCATCAATAGAGGTGCGGTTGAGAGATATCGTTTCAAATCCTGTAGGGCTGCTTCATGCTTCTCACCCCACTCGAATTTTTTGTTCTTCTTCAGGATATCATAAAAATCTTTGCATTTTTCTGAAGATCTTGAGATAAATCTATTCAATGCTGCCACTCGCCCTATTAATCGTTGAACATCCTTCATATTTGAGGGCGATTTAATATCCAAGATGGCTTTAATCTGCTCCGGGCTTGCTTCTATTCCTCTTTTGGTCACCATATATCCTAGGAATTTTCCTGCTCCTACTCCAAAATGGCACTTAGCAGGATTCAGCTTCATGTTATACTGATCCAGGATATCAAACGCTCCTTTAATATCCTGGAGGTGATCCTGAGCTTTCTTTGACTTTACCACCATATCGTCGATGTACACCTCCATGGTGTCCCCCAGTTTGTCTTTGAACATCATGTTTACCAATCTTTGGTATGTTGCACCTGCATTTTTCAAACCAAAAGGCATAGCTGTATAACAATAAATACCTGTTGGTGTCATGAAGGCAGTATCCTCCTGGTTAGAAGGCTCCATTTGGATCTGTTGAAATCCTGAGGATGCGTCCACGAAAGTCAGCATTTCATGCCCGGCAGTGGCATCTACCATTGCATCAATGTGGGGAAGAGGAAATGGGTCTTTAGGACAAGCTTTGTTCAAGTCTGTGTAATCTACACACACTCTCCATTTCCCGTTTTTCTTCTGTACCACAACCACGTTTGCTAGCCACCTTGGGAACTTAACCTCTCTGATCATCCTGGACTTCAATAATCTCTCAACTTCCTCTTGAATAATCATATTCCGCTCAGGAGCAAACTTCCTTCTTTTTTGTTGCACAGGCTTGAATGATTTATCAATTCCAAGCTTGTGAGTGATAATATCTTTGGATATGCCTGTCATATCCTCATGCTTCCATGCAAACGTTGACATCCTGCATTTTAAAAAGTTAATTAATTGCTCTTCAATATCCTGAGGGATATTGGTTCCCACGAGCACCGAAATATCGGGATTATCCTGGTCTAGGATAATTTTCTTCACATCCTGCTCCGGATCCTCCACGATATCCTGGGCCCGCGTCTTTAATTACTATGTTGCACTAGGTTTGGTTAAGGATTTCATCGAGGATGAGTAGCATTCTTTCGCCTCCTGCTGATCACTATCAACTTTAACAACTCCCCAAGGGGTAGGTATCTTGATGCATTGGTGATATGTTGATGGCACGGCCTTCATATCGTGAATCCACGGTCTTCCCAGTATGATGTTATAGCAGGATAGAGAGTCCATCACACAGAAACGTTGTATCGAGTTGACTCCTTCAACGTATACCGGCAACTTTATCTCTCCCACTGTGTTTCTAGCCTCTCCACTGAACCCAACAAGCACGGTAGATTTTGAAGTGATATCCATTGGAGATACATTCATTCTTTTCAGCGTCTCTAGTTGGATTATGTTGACGGAGCTGCCATTATCAACCAATATCCTGCGTACAAAATGGTTAGCCACATATAATGTTATTACCAGAGCATCATGGTGAGGATCCTGGACAGTATCCCTGTCATCAGCATCAAATGTGATCACTTTGTCAGTTGTGAGTGTAGTCATCCTGACAGGTTTGTCTCCCCTTTCGGCCTTAGCTTCTTTTGCATGTCTCTTTGCTGCCGAATACGAAGTCCCACAAATGTCGGATCCTCCCGAGATGAAGTTGATTATCTTGGCATCCGCGGGAGGTGATGCTGCTCGCTCAGGATCCTTCTCAGTATCCTGACCCTTATTCTTCTTTCTCCCTAAGAGATCTTTCAAATATCCCTTGCTTAGAAGATAGCTTATTTCTTTCCTTAGAGCGATGCAATCCTCAGTCATATGTCCGAAATCTTCGTGGAAAGCACACCATTTTGATTTGTCTTTCCAATCTGCTTTTTGTTGACTCTTTCGAGGCCATCTTGCCTTGTCCCCTAGACCCTGCATGGCATACATCAATTCAGGAATGTTAACAGAAAAGCAATATTCAGATAACTCAGGATACTCTTCAGGATCCTCATCTTCGACAACATTCACTCTCTTGTTTTCATTTCTGCCATATGGCTTAAGCCGATATGACTTGAATGAGGATTCTGACTTCCTGTTAGTTGACTCATAAGTGTTAGATGAGTTCATCCTTTCTTGCATCTTTCTGTCATCCTCCAACCGAATATATCTTAGGGCCCTGTTCCGAGCTTCATCCAAGTTCCTGCATGGGTTCATTACAAGGTCTTGATAAAATTGAGAATCTTTTTGCAGCCCCATCTTGAAAGCTTGCACAGCTGTTGCAACATCAAGATGAGGAATGTCTAGTGATTCCCGGCTGAACTTGTTCACATAATCCCTAAGGGATTCCTGAGGCCCCTGTGTTATCCTGTGGAGATCACTTGTTAATTTTTCAAAGCTTCTACTACAAGAAAACTGACTATTAAATAAATTTACTAAGTGAGCAAAAGATGTAATCGAATGTGGAGGAACATTCAAGAGCCATTTCAAGGCTGATCCTGTCAAGGTTGAACCAAAACCCTTGCACAAGCATGCTTCCTTGAGATCCGGAGGGATAGGGTTAATCTCCATCCTTTCCCTATACTGAGCAATATGCTCCTCAGGATCCATCATTCCGTCGTAAAGCTTCATGTTGGGGGTTTGGAATCTCTTTGGGATCTCAGCATCACAGATAGGATATGCAAAACGAGATATCTTGTGGCTGTCTTGAGACACTTCTGGGATCGGCTGGACCACCCCGGGTACACTTGATATCATGTCCTTCAACTTCTGAAGTTCCCTAGTAAGCGCTGATGTCAAACCTGTATCCTGCAAAGATCCACTATTGTTAGTAGTATGAGTATTATTATTATTTGACACGTTACCCGTTGGAGGATTTTGCCCATATCCTGAAGCATATCCTGAGCTCCTTATGGTCGACATCCTGACCGAGGACGGTATTTCAGGAGTATGATTCTGAGGAAGACTGGGCACAATATTCCCCCTGTTATCCTCAGTATACACAGCTGAACTGAAGTTCAACGTTCTGGGGTGTAATGGAGTGACAATATCCTCAGCAGATCTGCTCGAGCCAGACTTCAGGAGTTGTATTTCCCTTAAAAGCATTTGGTTTGTTTCCTGTTGCTGCCTCATTTGTTCCTGCACACTTCCAAATAAGGTTAAAATTTCATCGTTAGAAGCTAAAACGGGAGCAGATTCCTGAACACTGCGGGTAGGGATAATATCCTGAGGTCGTGTAGAGGCTGGCATCCTTGGAGGAGGTGGTGGAAGCACCGGACCGGTAGTAGCAGAAGTCATAGCAGACACAGTAGAGGAACTCATGTTTGATCTTGAGGCCATTATGGACAATGTGGCAAAAAGTTTTGAAAATAGAAAACCGATTAGCGATTTAACAAAAAAATTTAGTAAAGAGAGCACCACTTGCCCCACGGTGGGCGCGAAATTGTTTTGGTCAAAAATTACCGAAGCAATTTAGTGATCAAATTAGTAAAGTGAGGTAGTGTGCTAGAAAGTAAATTAAAAATGTGCTTGTTAAGTTGTTTAGAAAATCAGTATTCAGGATACGGCTCAGGATATTGAGCTGTATCTACGATCAAACAATGAGCAAACAATGAGCAAAAAGTAAAGTAAATGACACGAGATATACGAGGAAAGCCCTTGATCAATCTAGATCGCCGGCATAAAACTTCGGGAGCTGACAATCGCAGCTGCCTTGTTCTTCTTATTGCTTAAACTTCAGGATACAGTGCAGGATATAGACCAGATCGCTAAGTGTTATAATGCCTTTATATGAAAGTGAGAATTGCTCGAGAGCGAGTGTTAGAATGTAGCGAGTGTGATTGTGATGTCCTATTTGATCTGGTATACCCACCTATTTATAGTAATGAATTACAAACAATAATCCCTACAAATATGGGGTACTCCGAATATTCCATTATGAACGTTATTGACCGAGTAATACGGCTTCAACGTCTTCATTTGAACGACTTGGACCGAGTCTTCCGCGGAATGAGTCTTATGAACGTTGCCAGCTTCCAACCCACGTACCTGCACATAATCCATTAGTAATCCTGAGGATACCGTTCAGGATATTACCAATATCCTGAACCAGCATCCCGGATGTAAACAGATACTACATAATCAAGATATAAACCAAGATATTTTCCAGGATATAGGGGTTCGGAATTTCACCCATAACAGTTGGAAAGCTTCCTAAGGCACCTGGTGGAAAAGTATTCATGCTTGCTATGACTGATTACTTCTCTAAGTGGATAGAGGCTGAAGCCTTTGCTCAAGTCAGGGAAAATGAAGTTATATCCTTTATTAAAAGAAACATTATTACTAGATTTGGTATCCCTTCTGAGATTATTTGTGATAATGGATCCCAATTTATTGGGAATAGAACTACTAACTTTTGTGACAGTTGGGGGATTAAGATGATAACATCAACACCAGTCCACCCACAAGCTAATGGTTAGGCAGAATCATCCAACAAGATCATCATCAACAATCTGAAGAAGAAGAAGCTTGGATCTAAGAAAGGAAAATGGGCAGAAGAACTACCTTATGTGCTTTGGGCTGATAGGACAACTCCCAAGAATGCTACAGGCCAAACTCCATTTTCTTTGGTATTTGGGGCAGAATCAGTAATCCCTACAGAGATGGTGGTTCCAACTACAAGAACAAGCATTCGTGATCCTGAAGAAAATGCTGAAAATTTGGTTCAAGACCTGGATACTATAGAAGAACTCAGGGATTTGGCAAGGATAAGGATGGCCAGTTATCAACAAAGGATGGCTGGAGCTTACAACAAAAATGTCAGGATCAGGAAATTCCAAGTTGGTGATATGGTATTAAGGAAAGCGTTACCAATCCTGCTGATGGAAAGTTAGCACCAAAATGGGAAGGCCCCTATTTGATTGAAGCTGAAGCAGGAAAGGGGGCATATCGATTGCTAACATTGGAAGGTGATTTGCTACCAAGAGCTTGGAATGCTGTCCATTTGAAGAAATATTTCATGTGATCGGGATCCATGATCCTTACCAGACGAGTATCCTTGAAGGATCCTTACAGAACAGATGATCCTCATTCTGGTAATATTCTAATCTCTAACTATTTCATTTTTTATTATCTTATATAAGGATAAGGATCCTGTATCCTTTATCCTCTTTTCACTTGATTCTGAGTTTTGAAGGTTCAGGTATCCTTAATTAAGAATTGAGTATCCACAGAAGTATCCAGTTATTTGGGCTTGACCCCAGTTATTTGGGCTTGACCCCAGTTATTTGGGCTAGTCCCCAGTATGGGCCTGTCCCCAGTTTCGCCAGTAGCGCACGATGATCCTGGTATAGTTCATGGCAATGGGACCAGTACTCGCTTTAGGGGCTGACAATTTCATTGTACTGGCTATATTCAGGATCCTACGTATAATGGTAGACGTACCATACATCCGTTCCTAAGGTTTCTAACGTTTTCACGTTAGCTAAGGTTTTGGCATTTTCATGTCACTAAGTTTGGATAGTCGCCAGTGAGGGCCATACTCCAGTTTACATACGATCCTTTGGGCTTGTCCCCAGTTATCCTTTGGGCTTGTCCCCAGTTATCCTTTGGGCTTGTCCCCAGTTATCCTTTGGGCTTGTCCCCAGTATATTGGGCTTGTCCCCAGAATTGTTGGGCTTGTCCCCAGTTGCTAACTTTTATCTTATATTGGCTTAGTCCCAAGTTGTATCCTATTTCAGGTTTTTGAAGCTAAACGACCAAGGATCCTTGATCCTTACCTTCTACTAAGGTTTGTCTTTTGGGTTATCCTGGTGTTAATTGTTAAAAGATAGGATCCTAACTTGGATTCTCAGGTATGATCCTTAACTATTTTGATTTTATTCTTTGTTTATTTGAATAACCCTTACCCTTTGACAACTGAACTTATGGTCCTTAAACTATATTACTTTTCAAAACTTTTGGGGATATTTCTTAACTTTTTCTTTACTTGATAAGTTTAAACAACATGAACATCACAACAAGTTGAAAAATAAAATACCAATAAGGATATCAACACAGGATAAGCCAAAAAGTTAAAGTTATTTTATTCACAAAAGATTAAACCCTTTTAAGGTTGTCAAAATTGCCAACCCACGTTTCTACCAGCAAAACGTGGCCCGTCCACATGGGTTGGCAAAGGGTGTCCATTGTTCATAGGTCTAACAAGTGCAGGAAATTAAAGACGGAAGGATAACGAGTGGCTTCATCCCCCAAACAGAGGATCCATCCACCACCCATTATCCTACCTATTGTTCAAAGGATCATCCACGATCCTAAATCCTAATTACTATTGTTTAAGTACAGACCAACCATTGTTCATCAAAACATCATCAAAATAAAAACCATAACCAAACTTAAAAAATGGGCTCCGGCTACGTCTAGAAATGTCCTTCATCGCCCATTCATGCAGCTTACACCTTCGCTGCATCATCATCCCCTCCAGCTCCAGTATCCTTCGCCTGATCCTTGCCACTACCACCAGCTTCGATTGCCAGAACCTCGTCAGCCTCATCTTCATCATCCTCCAACTCAGCCAGCCTAGCCTTCCAGCCCTCCGTGTCCCAGCTGCTCCTATCAAAGGCAGGATCCTGAGCTTCTTGAGCCATCTGTAGCTTGGTCTTGTACATGGCAATGGCAGCGGAGACTTTAGCATCCTGTGTGATCTCGTGCTTCTCATAATCAGCATTGATCTGAGTCGCAACTATCTGAGCTTTGGTATCATTGAGATCCTTTTCAAGGGAAGCAATCTTGTGATCCTTGAGCACCGCCACCTTTTGGAGATCAGAATATTTCTCCTCAAGCTCCTCAACATTCCCAACATAGTCTTCTATCTCAGCAAATTTCTACAAAGAAGACAATGCAAAAATTAGAGTCAGGTGATCCTCAAGTGGATAGGATAACTAAACTGAGTCAGTGATCCTTACATCATTGAAGTACTCGAGGAATTGATGACGGATCAGAGGTAAGCCTTGAAGGTTGTCAGCTTCAGAGGTCTTTCTTTTCTTCCCACCTCTTCCCTTTGAAGTGGTAGCCTTGGGGATCACGACGGATGGGCTAGCAGCAGACTTTTTCTTTGAGGATCTGACAGTGTCAAGATCAGTTACACTGAATTTGGAGGCAGATTTCGAGGATTTACCAGCGCCTACACATTCAAAACAGATAAGTATCCTTATTCTATTTCTATTTAGCTATTTATTTAAACATTTAACTATACAAAAAACAGGATACTTACTTGACATAGTAACGGAACCTGAGGATACTTCTTGTGAGTCCTGGGTGTTTGTTTTGAATGATCTTGTTGCAGGATCAAGTTTTCTGAAAGCAGCAAGCCTTTCCTTGGTGGCAGGTGATGGTATGAGGTGCGAAACAGAGATAGCTGTATAACAGAAACAAAAGGGTGTTAGTGATCCTTATACAAAAACAAGGTTATCTGGTGATCCTCCTCAGGATCCTCTATCCTACCATGGGTGGCCCACTTCGTTGGCAGATGCTTTCCATCCGGGATAGAATCCCTTCTGACAAAAAAGAAACGCCGTTTCCAGTTGGTATCATTTTTGGTGGCTTTGAAGATTGGGTGTTCTTCACCGGGTTTACGCTTGAATAGATATCGGTGGGATCCAAATGTGGTGAGGTCATACATCTCTGCCAATTCCGACATTCCTAGAGCAATTCCTTCATGCTCAATAATCCTCTCAAGGGTATATAAAACCCTCCAGATCATTGGCATAGCTTGAATATAGGAGATGCCGGTGAGGGAGAAGAAAGACTGGGTGAATTCAGGAAAAGGATACGAGTATCCTATTGTGAAAGGAGTGACCGGGAAAGCTACCCAAGTTTCAGAAATGTAATCACTTAGAACGGTGGGATCAAACGGTTTGAAATCGGTGTTTGCCGGAAAGCAATGCCGGATTCTGTCTATTTGTGGATCAGTGAAGCAGCACCTTTCATTCGCCAGATCTTTGATGATCCCCTGGATCTTAAGAGGACTGTCCTTCTTGTGATCCTTAGCAGGGGAGGATCTTAACATCATCTTGAAAAAGGTGAAGAGAGAAGGAGCAGAGAAAGAAAACGTAAAGGAAGAAGAGGAAGAGAGATACCTGATTGATCTTCGGATATGAATTTAAAGGGAGTTTCTCTTGAATTTAAATGTGAATTGATCCCTATCTCTAACTCCTATTTATAATGATGATTTTGCAGGATAGTCACCTCAGTGACGTCATGTTCATAACGGCTAGTCCGATTACAACGGCTAGTTATCCGTTGGTTGATTTCGGATAAGAACAAAATATAACTCATTTATTTACATAATTACTCCTTATATTTTGGGGGCAATTGTTAGAGGTGGATTTCTAAATGATCAGTGATCCTCATTTACTGTTGGGTTTAGTGATCCTCAATTCTGTCTAAAGCAATGATCCTCAGAAGTGTTGCAGGATCAGGATCATGGATCATCATAAGGATCCTTGTACTAACGGTTGTCTACTTTGAATTCGGAATTGTTTTGTAGGAGTATCAATTCGGACTTGGTCTTGGCGATATTCCTGGAGCATATTCTATGTTTATTCCGCACGTGCTTGGCCAGAAGTGGACGTTATGGAGTCGTGGAGGACTTGCACCATTTGCGGAATGTTAGTTAGAGTAGATATTTTCCATTTTTAAAGGGGTAGCGAGCTAATTAAAAAACACTTGGCTATTTTTTGGCTACACACACACTCGTACAACTGCTCTCCCCAGCTCTCATTAACTCACTTGGCGATTACACACTTTCATACACAATACACTATAGTGATCCTTGTACTTAGCTCGCTATCATCCGAAGTTGTAATACATTTCTTGTTTAATTTGAGTTGGTGATCGGTAGTTTCCATCACCCGAGGTTTTTTATGCCGGAGATCATTCATTGATCAAGGGCTTTTTCCTCGTATAAATCTTTGTGTCATTTGTTCATTACAATTCAGAGTGATCCTTATTGTTGTTCATCAATTCGAGCATCATACCTCACAACAGAAAGTTTGGTTGCATTGTCATTGCTTGATTTTTGACCAAAACACTTAACAAGGACCGCACTTACTACTTTAGAGGATACCGCTAGATATAAGGATAATATATCCCCTTTTTCTGGTTTCATCAAGGCAGGAGCTGAGGATAGGTAATCCTTAAGGGCTTTGAGAGCATTTTCATGCTTTTCAGTCCACTCAAATTTCTTGTTCTTTCTCAAAATGTCATAGAATTCCTTGCACTTTTCTAATGATTTTGATATGAACCTATTCAAGGCTGCGATCCTCCCTATCAACCTTTGCACATCCTTAGCATTGGCAGGAGATTTGATATTCACAATAGCCTTAATTTGCTCTGGACTTGCTTCAATGCCTCTTTTTGTTACCATGTATCCTAGGAACTTGCCTGCTTTAACACCAAAGTGACACTTTGAAGGATTCAACTTCATATTGAATTTGTCAAGGATATTGAATGCTTCCTCCAGGTCTCTAAGGTGATCCTCAGCTCTTTTGGACTTAACCACCATGTCGTCTATATAGACTTCCATAGTGTGTCCAATTTGTTCCTTACACATCATATTGACTAGCCTTTGATAAGTAGCACCTGCATTCCTTAGTCAAAATGGCATAGCAATATAACAATAGATACCAGTTGGGGTCATAAAGGCTGTGTCCCCTTGATCAGATGGTTCCATCTGAATTTGTTGAGATCCAGATGAAGCATCCATAAAAGTCAACAACTCATGACCCGCGGTAGCATCCACCATGGAGTCAATGGGGGGTAATGGGAAAGGATCCTTGGGACATCCCTTGTTTAAATCAGTAAAATCGACACATACCCTCCACTTTCCGTTTTTCTTTTGAACAACAACCACATTGGCCAACCATCTTGGATACTTAACCTCTCTAATCATACCTGCTCGGAGTAATTTGTCTACCTCCTCCTCGATAATGGCATTCCTCTCAGGTGCAAACTTCCTCCTCTTCTGATGTATGGGCTTGAATAACCTGTCAATACCAAGTTTATGAGTAATTATATCTTTAGAGATACCTGTCATGTCTTCATGCTTCCAAGCAAAGGTAGTTTTTCTACTCTTAAGGAAGGATACTAAATCCTGTTCAATGTTGCTGAGGATCCCTGATCCTATGAAGACTTTGTATTCAGGATCATGAGGATCCATAAGGATATCCTTCACATCCTGTTTTCTTGCCTCCAAGACCTCTCTTGGAGGATACTTTAGTTGCTATTGCTCCCTTGGTCTTGAGGCTGGCTTCATTGATGAGGTGTAGCAATTTTTTGCTTCTTGTTGGTCACTCTCAATCTTTATCACCCCCCATAGACTAGGAAGCTTTACACACTGATGGTAGGTAGATGCAACTGCCTTCATATCATGTATCCATGGCCTGCCAAGGATAACATTACAACAGGATAAGCAATCTATACAACAAAATTTTTTATAAGAATGAAGTCCCTCAATGTAGATGGGAAGTATAATGTCTCCCAATGTATTCTTGGTTTCTCCGCTGAATCCCACAAGGACTGAGGATCTTGGGATAATATCTGATTCAGGAATGTTCATCTTTTTGAGGACATCAAGCTGAATGATGTTCACCGAGCTTCCTCCATCTATCAGGATCCTGCGAACAAAATGGTTAGATATAAATAAGGTAATAACAAGACCATCATGATGAGGATCCTGAACATCAACACGATCATCCTCATCAAAAGTTATAACTTTCTCCTGTGTAACAGTAGAGGTCCGGATGGGTCTATCTCCATTATCCATCTTGGTCTCCTTGGCATGTCTTTTGGCTGCCAAAAAGGAAGTTCCACAAATGTCTGATCCACCGGATATGAAGTTTATAACTTGTGCATCTGCCGGAGGAGCAGGAGCTCTTTCTGGAACCTTTTCAAGATCCTGGATCCTTGACTTTTTTCTTCCCAAAAGCTCCTTCAAGTGCCCCTTGCTTAACAAGTAACCGATTTCTTTTCTAAGTGCAATACATTCTTCAGTGAAATGCCCGAAATCCTCGTGATATTCACACCATTTGGATTTGTCTTTTGTTGTGGCTGGTTTATCAATTTTTCTAGGCCATCTTGCTTTCTCACCTAGATTCTGCATTGCAAGAATTAGTTTATTGTTATCGACAGAAAAGCAATATTCAGAAATGGGAGGATAATCCTCATCATCCTCTTCCTGTTCTACTGCATGCACGTTCTGGTTATCAGACTTGTTGTAAGATTTGGACTTGTTGTTCCTGAAGTAGGATCCTTATTTCTCCTGCTTCGAGGATCCTGTCAGTCTTTCCTGGATCCTTTTATCATCCTCTAATCGGATGAATCTAAGGGCCCTGGTTCTCACTTCATCAAGATTCCTGCATGGGGTCATAACAAGATCATCATAGAATAATGAATCCCTAAGCAAACCCATTTTAAAGGCTTCCACAACCGTAGCTATATCCATATTAGGAATGTCTAAGGATTCTTTACTAAACTTAGTGATGTAATCTCTAAGTGATTCATTTTGACATTGTGTTACCCTATATAGATCACTAGTTAAACGTTCAAATTTTCTACTACATGAGAATTGGCTATTAATCAGATTAACTAGATTAGCAAATGAAGTAATAGAGTAAGGGGGAAGACTTAGCAGCCATTTAAGAGCCAATCCTGTGAGTGTGGATCCAAAACCCTTGCATAGACATGCTTCTTTTAACCTCTCAGGAATTGGATTGATCTCCATCCTTTCTCTGTATTGAGCTACATGCTCCTCTGGATCCGTCGAACCATCATACAACTTCATGGTTGGTATTTGGAACCTTTTGGGTATCTCAGCATCACAAATAGGTGGTGCAAAATGAGATATCCTATGGCTCCCATCTGCAATTTCAGGAGTGGGCTTAACCACTCCTGGAACGCTGGATATCATATCCTTTAGTTTTTGTAACTCCCTAGCCATAGCTTGATTGAAACCTGTATCCTGCACAAAGCCATGATTAGTGTTATAAGAATTATTCAAAGTGTTACCTCCCGGAGGATTCAAGTTTGGAATCCCAGATGTGAATCCTTATTGATGAGATTCTGGTATGACTGAAGGACCAGAAGAAGCAATGGTCTGCATTGGAATGAAGTCTCCTTGATGAACATCTGAACTTGAGGGCTGCACATTTCATAAGAATCCCTGATCCTGAAAGATGTTAGATCCTTGATGTGCTGTGACTGGGGGTCTTGGAGGATAATCCATGGATCCGTGAACCTGAGATGAGGATCCTTGAACCTGAAAGGATCCTTGCACCTGAGAGGATCCTTGAACCTGAGAGGATCCTTGAACTTGAGAGGATCCTTGAACCTGAGAGGATCCTTGAACTTGAGAGGATCCTTGAACCATGTGCGTCCCCATATATCCTCCTGAGCTAACGAAGGATCCCTGTTGCTGAAAAGAGGATCCTGAAGGCTGGAACTGAGACCCTAAAGCCTAACTCATAGTTGTTGATCCATAACGCCTTCCCAATGGTCCACTCTGGTACTGGATGTCCGATGCTGCAGATTGCAGGGCGGTTATAGCTGGAGTGTCGAAATCCAGTGATCTAGGTATCAGAGGAGAGTGATCCTCCCCCGATTTCTTCTGTTTCTTGATGTCACCAATCTCCTGGAGGATTCTTTCGTTGGTTTTATCCTGCTCTTGTATGTGATCCCTCATCTGTAAAATCAAAGTAAAAAGATCACTGTTAGTAGGGTTAGAAGAAACAAAAGATGTTGGTGGTTTTGGGAAAATGGGGCTTTGTCTCTTTGCAGCATTTTCAGCATTCTTCTAGGATCCAAAAGGTGGTGGAGGCAAAGGTGGAATGCCCTGTGAAGAAGTGACTGCCGGTATAGAGCTTGAAGTGTTCTTTGCTGAAGAAGCCGTATGGTTGAAGATAATGAACCGAAATGAACACAATGAGCAAAATTTTTCAGAAATGAAGCACCAATTGCCCCACGGTGGGCGCCAAACTGTTTTGGTCAAAAATCAGGCTAGGATAATGCAACCAAATCTTTGTTGTGAGGAATGATGCTTGGAACAATGAACAAATGTATGAATAACTTGCAAATGAAATGAACAAGTGACACAAGGATTTATACAAGGAAAAAGCCCTTGATCAAGAGTTGATCTCCGGCACAAAAAACCTCGGGTGATGGAAACTACCGATCACCAACTATAATTAAACAAATGACCGTTACAACTCGGGATGATAACAAGCTTATTACAAGGATCACTAGAGTGCAATGTGTATGAAATCGCCAAATGAACTGTTGAGAGCTTGCGAGAGTGTGAGTGTTAGCGAACTTAGCCAATTGTTCAAATTCAAGCTTGTTATCCCCTTTTTTAAAATTAGAAATAACTAGATAACTAACTATCCGCAATTCGTGCTAGCCTCCCACTACTTCCATAACGGTTACTCCAGCTGAACACGTGCTGAATATTGAGAGCATATTCCCCAAGAATATCGGCAAGACCAAGTCCAACATGTATACTCCTGCAAAACAAACTCAAACATAGTGAAGGCAACCGTTAGTGTAAGGATAACAATAAGGATCCTGGTTCCTGATCCTGCAACGTCTTCTGAGGATCCTTAATTCAAACAGAATTGAGGATCCGTGATCCTGGCAGTATTTGAGGATCCGTGATCCTTAGGTTTAGAAAATCTATCCCTAACATCCAGTCTCTCCCTATATTGTGCTACATACTCTTCTGGATCAGTTGTACCATCGTAGGGCTTCTTGTTTTGTGTTTGGAACTTCTTTGGTATCTCCGCATCACAAATGGGTGGTGCAAAACGAGATATACTGTGACTCCCATCCGGAATCTCAGGAATGGGTTTAACCGCTCCTGGGACACTGGAAATCATATCCTTAAGTTTTTGCAATTCCCTAGCCAAAGCTTGGTTGATTCATGTCTCCTGCACAAAGCCATGGTTAGCATTATAAGAAGTATTTAAAGTGTTACCTCCTGATGGATTCAAGGTAGGGATTCCTGATGTGAATCCATATTGATGTGATTCTGGCATGATTGAGGGACCAGATGAAGCAACTGTTTGCATGGGGATGAAGTCTCCCAAATGAATTTCTGAGCTTCTGGGTTGTACACTCCTTAAGGATCCTTGATCCTGAAAGATGTTGGATCCTTGATACTGAGAATAGGATCCTTAAACCGACTGCGTCCCCATGTATCCTCCCGAACTAGAGAAGAATCCTTGATGCTAAAAAGAGGATCCTTGAGGATGAAGAGAGGATCCTGAAGGTTGAAAGTAGGATCCTTGAGCCTGTGTCATCGCCGATGAACCATAGTGCATACTCGACGATCCACCCTGATACTGGACACCTGATGCTGTGGAATGGTGGGTAGTTATGACTGAAGTATCGAAATTCAGTGATCTAGGCATCAATGGAGAGCGATCCTCCGCTGATTTCTTCAATTTCTTGATTTCATTGATCTCCCGAAGGATCTTGTCATTGGTTTTATCCTGCTGTTGCATGTAATCCTTCATCTGCAAAATCAAGGAATAAAGATCATTGTTAGTAGGACTAGAAGAAACAGTAGTAGTTGCTTTTGTTTAAACGGGGGTTCGCTTCTTCGCTGCATTCTCAGCATTCTTTCGGGTTCCTGAAGGAATAGGAGGCAAAGTTGGAATGCTCTGTGAAGAGGTGAACGCCGGCATGGAGCTTGAAGTGTTCTTCGCATGAGAAGCCATGTGGTTGAAGGTAACGAACAAAAATGAATGAAATGAACAGATTTTTTAAGAATGAAGCACCGAATGTCCCACGGTGGGTGCCAAACTGTTTTGGTCAAAAATCACACAAGGATAATGTAACCAAATCTGATTTTTGTGAGGTATGATGCTTGGTTAATTGAAAAATTGTATGAGCAACAAATTAATGAAATAAATAATTGATGCAAGGATTTATACGAGGAAAAAGCCCTTGATCAAGGAGTGATCTCCGACATAAAAAACCTCGGGTGATGGAAACTACCGATCACCAACTATGTTAAACAAAGAAAGTTTACAAATCGGGAAGATAACAAGCTTGGTACAAGGATCACTATTATGTTAATGTGCAATTGCCAATGAGTTGCAGAGAGTTCAAGTGTTCTGCGAGAGAGTGTCCGTGTGTTGCTATATCTATCATTATCAAGCTTGTATCCCCTTTAAAAATAGAAATTAAACTAGCCAACAAACTATCCGCAAATGGTGCAAGCTCCCCACGATCACTATAACGGTCGAAGACTCCTTGCACGTGTAGAATTATCAAGCATATTCTCCTAGAATCTCGGTTGAACCAAGTCTTATTCGAATACACCTGCAAAAATTAGTCAAAACATGATGGAAACAATTGTTAGTATTAGGATAACAATGATGATCCTGGATCCTTATTCCTGCAGCTTCTTCTGAGGATCCTTAATTCAAACTTGTCACACCCTGGCTTTGCGGAAGCGTGGTTAATTTGGTGTGACTTCTTAATACCATAGCTTAATCATAACAAAGCTATATGAAAATAAAACCATGCAAGGTCATCCATTAAAATAAGTTTGAAGAGTAAAGAACCACAACATTGTCTTAACGGATATCACATCCTAACCAACATAAACAGTGTTCAAAAGACACAACACCAACAAGAAATAAACACAGTTTAAGAACTATGACTCGTCCAGGAAAAAGTCACATCCCTTAAACTCGGATGACCTCGAAACTAGTGCAGCGGGAAAACGTGTCATACCGCGCCAGATCCTTTAATTCCCTGAAATACATGTAAGTTGAAAAATCAACAATAATGTTGAGCGAGTTCATGTGTAAGTGAGTAAGTAAAACCTTTGTAAAATGTCTGTATGTATGAAAATTCCTGGTATGTAGCAATAAGGAAAAAGAGATCAATTAATGTGTAGCTAATACATTAATAAGTGAAATGGCCTAGGAAGGACTCAAACCTGTAACGCGAATTTCATACCGGTCCTTCCGGCGGAACGACATAGTCACCACATGCAGCCACACGCTGGCTCATGTGTGGGGCTCGCAACACCCGATAGATCTATCACTCATGCCTCTCGGTCCTTATACAAGGATTAATGGTCTTACGATAATAGCCTACCCATTCACATGATCTAGGTAATAAATTCCTTAGCTAATCATACCGTGTAAGTAAAAGTTCGTAATCATAGCAACATGTATTTCACCCCCGCAGTTTAGAAAACTGAAAACAGTTAAGAGAAAAGGGGGGACATGAACTCACAGTGGTGCGTCTCTACCAAGTATATCCCCTGCTCAAGCAGCTGTGCAACGACCTACACGTACTAACTCTATTAGACGGACGGCCGTGCCTTAGCTTAAGGTTTAAGTTTTTGGGAAATAGTTAGACAACTATTTCGTGTTTATATTTTTGTAAATACTTGGTAATTAATCTCCTTCCCAAGGATGGGGGATTTATACATGTGCGTTCGTATTATTTTGGAATCGTTATCATTTGGTAATATTATTTTTACCCTAAAAATAATATTTGTATATTTCACAAAATAGTCATAAACATTTTACAAGTGACGCTTATGAAAAGTATATATACTAAACACATATATTTATCACGTTTTATTTTGTGAAATCCCACCTCCGATATTTTGTAAATAAGTCGTGGCGAAATCTATAATTCGAAAACACGTTAAAAATGTATTTCTAACACTTGTAGTGAAAATATTTCTAAGTGTTAGGTTTTTGGAAAAATTTCGCCAGAGTTTTCCTCTGTAACTGGAGGTGGCCACGCTTTCAAGCGTATCGTTTTCTTTTACAAATCAAACCAACAATTTTCTCAATCAACAATAAGCATTATTCAAACCATCAAACTAGTCAAAATAGATGTAAATCGCAAAAATACATGAACTTGTGGTTTATCTAAAATATGAAGTAAATCCCATTACTTTTGGTGGATCTTTTGTATAAATCAATCCGGTTTCGTAAAGGTCTCGTTTTTACGAAATTCTATCTTTACAACTTCTTGTTAACATTTACAAAAATAGTTCTTTCGTCAAAACTTTGTGTTACACAAGTGTTTACACACTTGTGTGTTTACTAAAATCATTCTTGTTTATAAAAGATCCGTCGTTAAAAGTATGTTTTCTCTTGACACGTGGTCTTTTGAAAATACCGCTTGTAGATCCGTAGATCTACTAGTTTTAAACACTATTTCGTAAGTAAAATCGTTTTTACACAAGTTCAAGTTTCTCGTGTGGTAGAGTTTCATCATTTAACCCTTGTTACACTTAAACAAGCTCTATGTCATGATCCATGATCATGACCAATCCGGGTTAAACGATGATCCGAGCTACCACAACATAGATCGGCACTAAATAATTACACAAACAAATCCTACATGATTTACACAACAATCAAGCTTTTAAGCATCATTTTTAGCATTTTAGTAGACTTCTTCGTATCATTTTGCATGTTCATAAATTTTAACCTTCATACATCGCTTTAACCACTTTAGAATGGATCAAGAATGTGTTTCAAGCAACTTACTACTAGCTCGAGGCTAGGGAAGAAACTAGTCGTAAAATGCGTGGATAAAAGCAATAGGGTGAGGTCCTTCGCGTTCCGAGTGCACCGGGTCTCCTCGTATGAGCTCTAACACCTTGATATGTATGTGGAATGGCAAGATTGAAATTTGATAAAGGTGAGATGGTGTTAGTGGGGTTCGGCCGAGAGCATTAGCGAGAGGGAGAGAGAGCTCACGATTTGTTTGTTGAAAATGAATGAAAGGTATTATTCTTATAAGTAAATTTACAAACCATACAATACCATTATCCTCCAAATAATATGTAGCCTTGATATCAAGCCTTGAGATTATTATAATAAAAAGAAATGGTGGTGTGTTCCCTACAAGGGGAGCACCGATCGGATGGTGGTGGGGTAATTAGTTTGTTTTGAAGTGATTAGTTAGTAACTAGTTCATTTGGTTAGGAATTAATATATGTTACTTGTGTGTTAAGTATTATGACGGGTGTTAGGGTATTCGGGGACCCTAACTGGCTTAGAAAAAAGAAAAACAATGTAAATGACAATATTTTTATGTCCCGGGTTATGTCCGGTTGTACAGTTGGATATTAATCCGTTAAAGTTCTAAATAGGTATTTAAAGTGTCGATAATATTATTTTTAGTGACACAGTTTATTCCCGACACTTTGGAAAGTGTCTAGTAATATTTTTCCAACTTTTGCACTTTACTAGTTTAGGTAAAAGCTGAATTTTTATTTAAAGTGCTGAATTTTGTACTTAAAGTACGTTTTAGGCACATCCGGTCACTGTAACTTATTCCTAGTGACGCAGTTCTACAACCCTTATATCCCTACACTCACCACTAGTGTAGCAAACTATCTCAGGCTCTTACAGGCCTTAGAGGCAGTACCTGCCTGGTGCTAGTTATGACAGCACGTTTAATAGGTTATCCGTTCATTGTGCTACTGTGCTTTTGGTGCATCAAGGTTGTCACAAAGGTGCTGTAAGCAAAACATGAAGTGACAGCAAGTAAAGTATGATGCAAGTAAGTACATGTATCAGTATTCAAGTAGCAGTTTATCCACAATTTCAAGTAAGCACAGTAATTAAGCAGTAATTAATTATTAATTAAGTCGTACGGATACCTGGTTTGGTGAGGGTTGTCACATTCTCCCCCCGTTAAATAAATTTCGTCCTCGAAATTTGTACTACCCTACTACTTATGGTTAAGTCACACACGTATGTTTATGGATAATATCGAAATAGATAATCATCAAATCGAAACAAACCTTACTCACATTAGCTGAGTCCCAGAATATATAACAACCCGAATCCTAGGGTTGAAAGGTGTGTGCTTCTAGCATTGGATGTCAACGGTACAAGACGTAATTGACGTATAATCTAGTGTAAACCAGCTAGCAGGGGTTCCACAAAAGTGGAGTTTTGACTAATAAGATTCTTTTAAACGATTGGTTACAATATGCAAACGGTTTTTTTTTTTACAAACCATAGCACCCGCTATATGAACTCAAAAGCAACAACTCAACGTAATAGTAAAATGATCTGTCAACTCTTGAATAAATGTCTGGTAGGGTTTAGTGTGTCGACATTTTTGAATAGTGGAGATACACCGAATGGAATACAAGTGAATCTGGTGTATCATTGTCTTGATTCGTAGTTGCATCAGAAATGTTTAAATGATAAATCAAACAGAAGTATGTGTGGTCTCGTGTAGAACGGTTACCACGATTAGCACAAGCTACAAGTTTATGATGACACCACAAGGTGTCGCAATGGCATTTCCAAATAATAGTGGTGACTGAACAAGTTCACCGCATTTGAAATCAAATGAAAGTGTACTGAGGCAATTTGAAGATTTGATTTATACCATGTTACAGAGTTTTTAGTTAAATACGGAACATCAAAGATCCACTGTTTCCAATCGAAGGTGAAATGTAATAAGTATCGCAAGGCATTTGATTTACAATGAAAGAATCGTTAGGGGGGGTACATCATGATATGAAATGAATTTATGTACCTTTGAATCAGCACGCAGGTGTGTTGAGAGTGATTTAATTGTGATAAAGAAACGGATTTAGGGCAAGTTGTCAAATAATCAATTAAATCCGTGTACGAAGTGAGTAGTCAAATAAGCGCAAGTTTCTGTTCTGTGAAAGTATCATTGTAAGGTATCGAAATCTATCAACGATTTAGTGGAGTCTTAGACCAAATAAGTCTACTACGACCCGAAACAAAAGAATCTGTGCCAAAGTATTAGAATATGATGCTCTCAATGCATCATACGGCGTCTCAAATTAAGCATGTGAACTGGATAGGTTCTAGCAGTTGAACCTAGTTTCAACGTAACCAAACAATAAACGTACATATCAACAAGGAAATCTTGATATGATAGCAAACATGTAACTGGAAAGAAGGTAGTTTAAATAAGTGTGTTGACTTGATAACAAAAGAGTCAACAATGACAAAAATGTAGGTCATTCGAATCACAACTAGTAATTAGAGTTTGACCACGTAATACCTGAACATTCATGAAGCGTTTATTCGAAATGAAACCACATGCGTAGCAAATGGTGCATGGGTTATATATAGGTTTTCAAGTGATGAAGGGATGCATTCTTACCAAAACGAAGAAGTGACCAAATATACGAAGCAAACGTGCGTTCGCTCTCAGCGAAGAAAACTTGCGTGATGCAACTACCATTAAGGGGAGTAGAGATGCAAACATCTACTCGCCAGAAGTAAAAGAAATTCAAGTACTCTCTGTTTGGTCAACGGAACTGGCATATGTGCCAGGTTAATGATGGTTGATTGAGTTGACAGATGTGGTTTCTAAATAAAACCTTTACGAGTTTGGTCCTGGGTTCCCAAAGGTCCTAGATATAAGTTCTCTAGATTCTCTAGATTTCGTATCCCGTGTAGACTGGTTTGTGCATTGTGTAGGAAACACTATTTTTGTGCACGTCTAAGAACAAGTCGTTGTCCCACAATTTTTCCTCGGTATACCTTCTTACTGAATTTACCGCCAATGACACTCTATCGTCGATCCGTCGTGTAATGGTAGTCGGACCCTTACAGTTAGTCAAATATGTAATTCGTCAATCCTTAGCAAGAGCCACCGACCCTGGTTGGCTAGCTCGTCTGACTTCCGATCATTTGAAGGTCATCGTCCTTTTTCTAGATGAGCGGAACTGAGGTTATCCAAAACAAAGGTTTTGGTCTATTATCTTCCTTCTTTATCAACCACTGGGGTTGCACTGCCAATCCTTGCCTCTCCGGAAGTGTAAGTCGTTACGATGCATTGACTACAGGCGTGGTGCCTGGGATTAAATCGATGCGAGACTCGACTAATCGTTGAGGAGGTGATTCCGGTAAGTCTTCGAGGAAGACTGCAGGATATTTCCTTATCATAGGAACATCTCTGTGCTTTGGTTCTTCGGCTCCTCCTGTCCCCGACATGAGCCAAGAAAACAACACATTCTTCCCATAACAACCTTCGTGCTTTTAAGCAATTCGTGATCTGAGGAGGCGTATCCTGCCTTGTGAGTCGAGATCGTTCCTTCATTCGTCATCATGGTGCGGATATCGATCTCCTATTGATCATTTGTCAACCAATCCCTCCAACTACCTTGTTGAAGTCTCCCAATTCACTGGCAGTAGATCGAGTGTAATCTTATGCTTCCCGGGTTCTATCTTGCCGATTCCAGTTATTGTGTTGGCTTTCACTAGCTTCCCCTAAGCTAGTTTTAATGGGTACTGGAATATCTACTTACTCGCTGCTTAAACCAATTATACTCTCGAACTCTAGGGGTGCGAAGCGTAAAATTACAACATATTTGGCAATACAGATGCATAACATCGGGTAGTATGGGACGTACCGATATTCATGCTTAGATTCCTGGCGTGCTTTCGTGGCTCCGGTGTTAGACATCTTTCCCATCATTTTGCTTAATCTCCCTTGGGCAATCTTTCCTAAAGTGCCTCATATCCCCGCAGGTATAACATCCCTTATCTTTCCCCTTTCCTTTCTTTCCACGCTTCATCTCACGCCAACACGTTTCCCTGTTGTGTCCCACTTTGCCACAATTGTCACACTTCCCATTTTTACATCGCCCGGTATGATGACGTCGGCACCTATCGCATTTAGGTAGCTTACCCATGTACTCTTTTCTCTTTTTGGCCTTGTTGTTGCTACTCGACTGGGTACCCTGTTTGAAATTTGCCAACTTTCTCTTGTTGTCCCTAGATGACTCTACATGAGTCTCCTTCTTCTCCTCAGAGGTTGAAAATTTGTTCGTCCTGATTGCCTCTTCAGTCAAGGCTACACTTAGATTGATGGCCTCAGTGATCGTTGCAGGCTTTGACGTCATCACCAAGCTCATGATTTGGGGTGCCAATCCCCAAATGAAACGCTCAATCCTCTTAAACTCCGGATCTACCATGTAAGGAACGATACGCGACAGAACTTGGAACTTCTCCACATACTCAGCTATTTTTGGACCTTCCATCTTCAAGTTCCAGAACTCAGTTTCTACCTTCTGGCTTTCTGTTCTTGAACAGTACTTTTTATGCATTAGCTCTTTCAGCTCGTCCCATGATAAAGCATATGCAGCGGCCTCGCCCATTGTCTGAACCTGAAGTTTCCACCATGACAGAGCCCCATCTCGGAACAGCCCGGAAATGTACGTGACCTGATCTTCTGGGGCGCATTTGCTCGCACGCAAAACAGTGTCCGTCTTCTCAATCCAGCGTACGTAGGCTACGACACCCCCAGTGCCGTCGAAATGTAGGGGCTGGCAGCCTAGTAACTGCTTGTAGGTGCAGCCGTTGGGTGGGTTATTTCCTGAGGTACCTCCGTTGCGTTTGGAGCGCTGGGCCTCATACTGTGCGATAAACTGCACGAGGCATTCTTGAAATTCCACCTCTGTCGTTGGCAGAGGGTTGTTGGTATCGGTGTTCCCTCGAGTCGACATCTTCTGAGAAGAAAGTCGGTTAGGTCGGGTCTTAGTAAGGACACGAGCACCTAAGTCTCTATTTAACGAATAAGACCTCATAGGTATATTACATTTACGTAAATACGCAGTTGTTTAACAATTAATCACATATCCTCACGGTTATAGCACAGCTTGCAAATAGGAACGTAGCAAGTAAACATGTGGTATTATAGTTATAGCACAAATATGTAGATCATTAACGTGCTTAGTGAGAGCATAGCGACGATATTTTTCGTCGGTCATTAGTCATAAGTATTTTCGCGTGTTTAAAGATGATCGGGCTTTCATTATCCACCGGCCACAATCATTGCGTCTTACCAAAATGCATCACATCAGAAGGGACTCAGGGTCACCCTACCCTTGTCCAACAAGTATATCAGTGCATCACAACTACGTGGTCAGAAGTGATCCTCAAAAGTCTCCGAAATCCCCGCTTATCATTAGCGTCTTTTCCCAAGCGTAATGCAATCCGCTTAATCCAGAAATCAACTATACTGGTGACTGAAATGGAGGAGGAAAGAAAAGTATACTGTTAACGTACGTGAGTCCCTCCTCGAGCTTGTATATGCGTTGAAGTATTTATTTGCTCTGCCGCTTGATAGTTTAGAAATGAACATCGGAACCCCAGGAATGGTGAAAGAACAGAGGTCAAGAGCACAAAGGAGTCTTGATGTATGCGGCGGATCAAAGCATGCTGGTGTTAGACAGGGTGGATGACGTGGTATTTTACATAAAAATTTTAGACAATATACTGTCTTGTGATGTAGACACTCAAATCATGTTTTTGGTTATGTAATGTTTTGCATTTGAAGTTACCAATTGTGGTGTCAGCTCAAGCTCCAACATTATGTGACTCATATCCTTAACTGTAGTTGATGTTACAAGAGCAACTCATCTCGCGTGTGGCCTTTATAATGTAAGGGTCTAATCTTCAGCACAGTGTACAATAGGAATCACCGAGATAGCTTGTCCGACGTTGTAGAGGTGAATGTAGCAAATGGTGCGACCTGTGCAGTTGGAAATATGCTGTTGTAGCAGATGAATCGTTATGCGGGTGCTGACCTGAAGTACCTCCCCGAGGTATGGTTATATTCCGAAAGGAAGCTATAGGCGTCTTGGCGCAATGGACGTTGGTCTTCATAGGGGAAAGGAGCAATGTCAGCGGTTGCGGGTGTAAAAACGAACATCTCACAAATGAGGAGATTGGCCGATGCAGGTAGATATAAGGGGTGCAATGTATGGCAGACCAAAAAGAAACAAGGTCGTGATCACGTAAAGGTGTAGGTTCAGCAGGCGCAACATCAAGCTGACCCAAATGGTGTAGCAGCTGGCTCGAGTGCAGGCTCCGGGTCATGTTACGGTGTGGAGGACATCAGCGGTAAGTGTGGGTAACAAAGGTGCATCCATAGGAACTGGAACAGGGGCTGAAACAGGGGCCACAAGAGAGCATCACAGGAAACTCGAAAGGTGGGTAACCATTGTCATCGTCTATCCACCCATTTCGGGTGTGCGCGTATCGAGGATCAACTTGGGTTGCAAAAGGCGCATGATCGAACTGTACAGGCACAGGGTCAGGGTGGGGTGCAACAAGAGAGTCAGTAGGTATAACAGCGATAAGTGGGGGATCAACATGATCAGCAGCAATAACATGGTCACCCTCCAGTAGTGGTGCATCAGCAGGGTGATCATCAATGGGTAGGTCAGCAATCACAGGATCAATGGGCATGCCAGCCTGAACAGGGTCATGCTCAAACACTAGGTCAAGAGTAGCTACTGGCTCAAGGGCCATGGTAGGCTCGGGATCAATGAACTCCATATCAAAATCTGCATGATCAGCGAATGCAGGGTCAACTGGGTCTACTGGGTCAACCATAGGCTGATCCAAGTGGATGAACTCTATCTCCTGGTCCGGTCAAATCCAGGGGGGGGAAACAGGGACTGAATCCTCATCGAGGTCGTGATCGAAAGCCATTCTAGGAGCAGAGACAGCAGATGATGCCCTGTCAGGATCTGAACCGTGTGAATAGTGCTGTGCGCTCCGAGTGTGTGACGGTGCGGAGGCCACAGACTCGAAGGAGTCTGGAGCGGGTGAGTGTGCAGGTGACTCCTCAGCTGGAGCATCTGCGAGTAACAAAAGACCACCGTCAGCTAGAAGGGCCTCGCCCTCAACATCGTCCTCCAGGGGCTCATCATCAAACGGATCGACGTCGTCGTCAGTGTCGGCGTCGAGGAGCATATCGTAAGCAGGATAAACGGCCAAAGGTATGGGAGCAGGGATTTCTACGAGTGGTAGGTACCCAGCAAAAGGACCATTAGCGGGCTCATCGACAGCGTCGGGTAGCGCAAAGGGCTGAAAGTCATCCTCGTCTGTGCTGGTAACATCTGATGTGTGGACCTCGTGCTCTGAAGACTCTAAGTCGTCTGATACTATGGGTCTAGGGTCCGTGGTGTCCGATTCACCAGTGCCTGATGAATCCATGGTGTCTGTATCATAAACACAAATATGCACAAATAATCAATCATATAATCAGACAAGCACATTAGTCACCAAGCAATCAAACAATTCTCCTAGTCCCACTAGCCTCCCAGCCTCTCAGACTGCTCTTCCTAGTCCCACTAGCCAAATTGTCCCAGCCTCTCAGACTTCTCTTCCTAGTCCCACTAGCCAAATTCTCCCAGCCTCTCAGACTGCTCTTCCTAGTCCCACTAGCCAAATTCTCCCAGCCTCTCAGACTGCTCTTCCTAGTCCCACTAGCCAAATTCTCCCAGCCTCTCAGACTACTCTTCCTAGTCCCACTAGCCAAATTCTCCCAGCCTCTCAGACTGCTCTTCCTAGTCCCACTAGCCAAATTCTCCCAGCCTCTCAGACTGAGCCTATAAATAATAAATAAAATGTGCTCAACATTTGTTTGTAAAAACGTGTTGGATCTGGACTTAAGTGGTATGCAATGTAAAAATGTTTTCGTGAGAGCCCTAGTGATCATAGTCTAGACTCGAGAAAGAATCCTAGTTCGCTATGATCAAAGCTCTGATACCAAGCTGTCACACCCTGGCTTTGCGGAAGCGTGGTTAATTTGGTGTGACTTCTTAATACCATAGCTTAATCATAACAAAGCTATATGAAAATAAAACCATGCAAGGTCATCCATTAAAATAAGTTTGAAGAGTAAAGAACCACAACATTGTCTTAACAGATATCACATCCTAACCAACATAAACAGTGTTCAAAAGACACAACACCAATAAGAAATAAACACAGTTTAAGAACTGTGACTCGTCCAGGAAAAAGTCACATCCCTTAAACTCGGATGACCTCGAAACTAGTGCAGCGGGAAAACGTGTCATACCGCGCCAGATCCTTTAATTCCCTGAAATACATGTAAGTTGAAAAATCAACAATAATGTTGAGCGAGTTCATATGTAAGTGAGTAAGTAAAACCTTTGTAAAATGTCTGTATGTATGAAAATTCCTGGTATGTAGCAATAAGGAAAAAGAGATCAATTAATGTGTAGCTAATACATTAATAAGTGAAATGGCCTAGGAAGCACTCAAACCTGTAACGCGAATTTCATACCGGTCCTTCCGGCGGAACGACATAGTCACCACATGCAGCCACACGCTGGCTCATGTGTGGGGCTCTCAACACCCGATAGATCTATCACTCATGCCTCTCGGTCCTTATACAAGGATTAATGGTCTTACGATAATAGCCTACCCATTCACATGATCTAGGTAATAAATTCCTTAGCTAATCATACCGTGTAAGTAAAAGTTCGTAATCATAGCAACATGTATTTCACCCCCGCAGTTTAAAAAAACTGAAAACAGTTAAGAGAAAAGGGGGGACATGAACTCACAGTGGTGCGTCTCTACCAAGTATATCCCCTGCTCAAGCAGCTGTGCGACGACCTACACGTACTAACTCTATTAGACGGACGGCCGTGCCTTAGCTTAAGGTTTAAGTTTTTGGGAAATAGTTAGACAACTATTTCGTGTTTATATTTTTGTAAATACTTGGTAATTATTCTCCTTCCCAAGGATGGGGGATTTATACATGTGCGTTCGTATTATTTTGGAATCGTTATCATTTGGTAATATTATTTTTACCCTAAAAATAATATTTGTATATTTCACAAAATAGTCATAAACATTTTACAAGTGACGCTTATGAAAAGTATATATACTAAACACATATATTTATCACGTTTTATTTTGTGAAATCCCACCTCCGATATTTTGTAAATAAGTCGTGGCGAAATCTATAATTCGAAAACACGTTAAAAATGTATTTCTAACACTTGTAGTGAAAATATTTCTAAGTGTTAGGTTTTTGGAAAAATTTCGCCAGAGTTTCCTCTGTAACTGGAGGTGGCCACGCTTTCAAGCGTATCATTTTCTTTTACAAATCAAACCAACAATTTTCTCAATCAACAATAAGCATTATTCAAACCATCAAACTAGTCAAAATAGATGTAAATCGCAAAAATACATGAACTTGTGGTTTATCTAAAATATGAAGTAAATCCCATTACTTTTAGTGGATCTTTTTTATAAATCAATCCGGTTTCGTAAAGGTCTCGTTTTTACGAAATTCTATCTTTACAACTTCTTGTTAACATTTACAAAAATAGTTCTTTCGTCAAAACTTTGTGTTACACAAGTGTTTACACACTTGTGTGTTTACTAAAATCATTCTTGTTTATAAAAGATCCGTCTTTAAAAGTATGTTTTCTCTTGACACGTGGTCTTTTGAAAATACCGCTTGTAGATCCGTAGATCTACTAGTTTTAAACACTATTTCGTAAGTAAAATCGTTTTTACACAAGTTCAAGTTTCTCGTGTGGTAGAGTTTCATCATTTAACCCTTGTTACACTTAAACAAGCTCTATGTCATGATCCATGATCATGACCAATCTGGGTTAAACGATGATCCGAGCTACCACAACATAGATCGGCACTAAATAATTACACAAAACAAATCCTACATGATTTACACAACAATCAAGCTTTTAAGCATCATTTTTAGCATTTTTAGTAGACTTCTTCGTATCATTTTGCATGTTCATAAATTTTAACCTTCATATATCGCTTTAACCACTTTAGAATGGATCAAGAATGTGTTTCAAGCAACTTACTACTAGCTCGAGGCTAGGGAAGAAACTAGTCGCAAAATGCGTGGATAAAAGCAATAGGGTGAGGTCCTTCGCGTTCCGAATGCACCGGGTCTCCTCGTATGAGCTCTAACACCTTGATATGTATGTGGAATGGCAAGATTGAAATTTGATAAAGGTGAGATGGTGTTAGTGGGGTTCGGCCGAGAGCATTAGCGAGAGGGAGAGAGAGCTCACGATTTGTTTGTTGAAAATGAATGAAAGGTATTATTCTTATAAGTTAATTTACAAACCATACAATACCATTATCCTCCAAATAATATGTAGCCTTGATATCAAGCCTTGAGATTATTATAATAAAAAGAAATGGTGGTGTGTTCCCTACAAGGCGAGCACCGATCGGATGGTGGTGGGGTAATTAGTTTGTTTTGAAGTGATTAGTTAGTAACTAGTTCATTTGGTTAGGAATTAATATATGTTACTTGTGTGTTAAGTATTATGACGGGTGTTAGGGTATTCGGGGACCCTAACTGGCTCAGAAAAAAGAAAAACAATGTAAATGACAATATTTTATGTCCCGGGTTATGTCCGGTTGTACAGTTGGATATTAATCCGTTAAAGTTCTAAATAGGTATTTAAAGTGTCGATAATATTATTTTTAGTGACACAGTTTATTCCCGACACTTTGGAAAGTGTCTAGTAATATTTTTCCAACTTTTGCACTTTACTAGTTTAGGTAAAAGCTGAATTTTTATTTAAAGTGCTGAATTTTGTACTTAAAGTACGTTTTAGGCACATCCGGTCACTGTAACTTATTCCTAGTGACGCAGTTCTACAACCCTTATATCCCTACACTCACCACTAGTGTAGCAAACTATCTCAGGCTCTTACAGGCCTTAGAGGCAGTACCTGCCTGGTGCTAGTTATGACAGCACGTTTAATAGGTTATCCGTTCATTGTGCTACTGTGCTTTTGGTGCATCAAGGTTGTCACAAAGGTGCTGTAAGCAAAACATGAAGTGACAGCAAGTAAAGTATGATGCAAGTAAGTACATGTATCAGTATTCAAGTAGCAGTTTATCCACAATTTCAAGTAAGCACAGTAATTAAGCAGTAATTAATTATTAATTAAGTCGTACGGATACCTGGTTTGGTGAGGGTTGTCACAAAACTGGACTGAGGATCCGTGATCCAAGTTACATTTGAGGATCCGTGATCCATAAGCTACGAAATTCTATCCCTAACACCATTTTCGACATCTAGACCTTTATAGAATTTGTCTAGATACTCCTCTTCCAATTCTATTTCCGACTTATTCTCGAAAACATCAAACCCTTTCACATGACTACCGACATTTTCTTTAAAACAAAAGTGTCACCAGTAGTGACCGTTTCAATTCCTTGACACAATAATTGCTCTAGGCTTAGAAAATTTTTCTTGAGGCTCAGAACATAACTTACACACGCTATGGTTTTACTTTTCCCATCCGCCAGAATCTTTACTTCACCAACCCCATGAACGAATGAAATTTTTTTTCTTGTCATTCATCATCACACTAAAGTGTCTCTTAAAACACTTGAACATGTTCCTATTGCCCGCCATGTGCGTCTTAAAATGTTGATCCACTACCCAAATCGAATCCCAACATCCTCCGCAAGTATCACTAACCAAATACTCACTTTCTATGGGTAACGGGCTTAGGTTAATGTACTTATTTGGACATATGGAAGTGATGTGCCCATATTGTTTGCATGTGAAGCAGCAAACCCCGACCTTCCTCGGTCTCCCAACCGGTGTACTTCCCTTCCGGCCAAACTTTTTTTTGAAACCCCTTGGAACCATCTTCTTGGGAAAGTTTTTTTGGGTGATTTCCATGAGCGACTGGATGGCTTCCCCTGCGTGTGCTGTTTACCTTTTCCGCTGGCCGCACTTTCCAGTGATCATTCCAGTATCACCGAAATCGGCACCAACTGACTTGCCTTTATCCCTCAGACGATCTCCAGAACCATCATCTTCATTTTCGATTTTCATCAAACCTTTGGCTCTGATACCAATGGGTGGTATCACAGTTAACGGGTTCTTAGGACCAATTAGACTGACAAGAAAGATGATCACATAAATATTTGAAGTCACAACAAACATCACACCACTTCATAATCAACCGAAAACAAGAAACCAAAAACAATAACTAACTGAAATATTGAAACTAGAACTTCATAAACTTGAACTTGAACTGTACGATTACAACGAGATTGCAAACCATTAAATACTTATTGAAGGGGTATGTTGAATGGGTGTGTCGATCGATGAAGGTATGTGTCAATCGATGAAGGGATGTGTCAATCCCCATGAAAACCGTTTCCATGGTTATACCCTTTCACAACATACACGTCCGTTCAAACTAAGCCCAAGTACACATAAACCTAATGGACTCTAAAACAAGTGTTTAACCCAATAACTAGATGGCCTAAAGCCCAATATGAAACAACCAAATTAAAACATAATTGTTCTACCATTGTAAGCAAACAAATATAAACATACTAGCGGCCCGAATCCGGATCACAGGAAGTGCATGATTATCAGCTTCAATTTTTAATTTCCATTGGAAAAAAACAATGTATTGCCTTTCAAAAACATTTTGGGTGTCCTTGCTTTTTACCTAATACACGGGACAATCCCTAATCTCTCTCTCAGACAAATGAAGGGTAACTAACACATTAAAATACATAAAGTGCTCTAGTCGTGTCTCAATAAAAATTGTGTTGTCGAGATATGAAATAAAATCGTTATTGAAGTTTCAGGATCATGTTTATTGAAGGTAGATTCCTTTTTGAGGTTAAAATGACCACGTTTGTTGATATTGAGATCCCAAAGATTTTATTAGTTATGGATAAAGGGGGCTCCATAGTTACGGTAGATAAAGGGGGCTCCATAGTTATGGAGAAAGGGGGCTCCAAAGATTTTATTAGTTATGAACAACAGACACATAAATTTCTAATGATACTTCTTCAGTAGATAAAATAGGGCTTTGCAACTGAAGGTGTCACACCCCGACCACGTAAAACAACAAAACGTGGTGGAAACGTCCGGGAGTGTTGTAACAGAATCATTGTTTCACACCCATGGATTATAAATTTCGTTTTATTGAATTAATGAACTCATTGTTTATTATAAATCAGATAAAAACAAATATTATCTTTCAAGTTTTAAAGTCGCTAAGGCACGAGTCCATCCTATGTATAGCATGTATCAACAATCATCACATAGCAGCACCTGAAACATGTGTAAAAATAGGTACATCAGCATAAATTGTCTGTGAGATACATAGGTTTTATTAATGCATGATTCATGACTTTGTAAGTTTAAAAGAATGTTTTAACAAAATAGTCATGAACTTTAAAAATGTTTTCTTTATAAATCATGCGAAATTTTACAAGAAATTTGATGATATAAAAGAATGTTGCATAAGTAAATATGTAAGTAAAATGAGTTTGTAAAACAATGCTTTGATAAAAAGGTTTGTAGTATATATAAAAATATACTTTGGTTTTAAGAAAGTCGAATAAGTAATATATTAAAATATATTTCAGTTCCAAAATCGTTAAACAGATAGTATATTAAATATACTTTAGTCGTCAAAATAATCGTTTTCGGTAGTATATCAAAAAGTATACTTTGGTTTTATAAATAACATATTAAACTATGCTTTGGTTTTATAAATAACATATCAAACTATGTTTTTAGTGATTAACAAAACATACATGTTGTTTTGTACAATATCACACATGAGAGTATGTCAAATTATACTTTTGGGAGTATAACAAAATAAACAATAAAAATGTGATTTAAGAATTCAATCAGACCTTAGTGCATCAAACTACACCAATTGAGACTATAGAGATACCACGAAGGCAATCCCTATTTGGATAAAAATATTGGTTTCTGACATTCCATGACAACAGGAATGGGATGTCTAGTCCTATAGCGCTATATCATACTACCAATCGGTCTTGTGAACATAAATAAGTACAATTCAACAATTAAATTTATAATCTTTGAAAAATCAGTGTTTAAACCATAAATAATTATTCAGTTTGTCAAAAGATAAGTACAAATATGTATAATCAATTATACTTTGAAATCATGAACATAACAATTAGGTACACATGCTTCACCCCAAAACATTGAAAACAGTAAAAGAGGGGACTATATACTCACTTGAGGATGCTTAGAAGTCTTGAATAACAACCAAGCAAAGCTAGAGGGAGTACGGAATCAAACGGCACCTAATATAGGTAACTATGTAAATAAACCGGACCTAAGTCAGAAGATCGGATAGAATGAGGTTTCGTAAACCAAACGAGTAAGCGAACCTATGTAATATGGTTTAACAAACCCTACATTTTAAAATGAAACCTAACGTAAGTGCTTACGACCCATTACGACCCGTTTAGGTAGCTTGCGCTACTTTAACGCGTCGTTCGCGCTAATGCGCGTTCGAGACGTCTAACTAGTCCTATGACAAGTATTATATGCCTAAACATGTTTAATTATGTTGCATAATCAGTTATGTGACAAAATTTTGAGTTACATATGCTTAGATATCAATTATGCATAAAAAGGGCATTTTGGTCATTTACCTAAGGCATATAAACTACCTATCATATAACTACCTAAACGAAGTAACCATAAGGTATAACCTTGGAAGGTTATTCCCTATGCAACTATGGTCACCTAATGTGTTTGGTCGGATCCTAATGATCGACCAAACGGATCGAGTTCGAAAGTCTAAGCGGTGGTTTAGACCGCTTGACTTACGACTCTATACAAGCACTAAACTAAAATTGACGAGCTAAGCATGTTAAAACATGCTTAACTAAGTTAGAAAACAGGTTTTGATATCAAAACAAAGTGTTTTGATACCCTAAAGTAGTTTGGTTGCAAAATACGCATGACCGAAACTACGACTCGTCACTACGCCTAGTCAACGTGGTAATCAGTAGGTATAGTCACTAGGGACTATAACCATCGTGATTACGCTCACATTGCGAAGTTCAAACGAACTTCGTGTTGACCATTGACTAGTCAAAGCTGAAAGTCAAACACTGTTTGACTTTAATGCTAGGAAAGCAATAAAAGAATGAAGGAAGCTTACAAAGGGTCCTTGCTAGAACTTGATCTTATAATTCTCAGGTATAAAGTTATAAAACCTCAACTTAGAGAATTTAGATCAAGTGTGTGGAAAAACAAATGAAATGGCCTTGCTATTTATAGTAGTTGCAAGTTCACAAGATCATGCCATTTTTTTGTGTGGCCAACAAGCAAAGATCTCAACCATACATGTGTTAGGAGATGTTTAGAAGCCTTGGTGATCACTTAAACTTGCCCATCACACAAAGGAATTACCATAACAGCCCCTGAAGTTGCAACAGATTGCAAAAACTGACTTTCTGGTCGCTGGCATGTTCACACGGCCCGCGTAAAGCTAGGGGGAGACCTTACGCAGCCCGCCTGGCCCTCACAGATCAGCAACAGTTTCCATATTAACAGCTTTAGTCCCTGCACTTGTTTGAGGTCTGTTTTGGCACTTTTAACACCCGTTAAGCCATTTTCAAGGCTCTATAAGGTGGTCAAAGTATAGAGGACTCAAAATGTGCTCGAAAAACCCACGGATTTCGGTTTGTTTGGCCGTACGGTCACGTTGTTCGGTTATTTACGATGAAACTCGAACGGACTCGAAAATGAACCAAATTAAGCGACAAATGGTATTTTTGCATGCCGATCACTAAAATAAAAATATTTTAGTGTGTACAAAAATTTAAGATCTCCAGATGTGGTCAGAATGTAAGATATCCGCGTAAATGCAAACTTACGTCATTTTTGACACTTTTAGTCCCTGTAAGATCAAGTAAGCATGTTTCCACACACCGAACCACTCAAAGCTTATTTCTAAGCTATGTTTAGGTTATTTATGGTATGTTTAGCTTATGATCATATTCCGGACTGTACGTTTCCTTACGAAACGGCAGTCTTTTGCAGTTTGACGCAAATAGTCTCTGCGAGTGAATAAACTTGTTTTTGCCATAACAAAGCCTTTAAAACTTATTTCTAAGTTATGTAAAGGTTATTTAAGGTATGTTAAGCTTATCCTGCTGTTCTGGAGTGTTTGTCGCATTAAACTGGTTATATTTGCGCATCAGTTCGCGTATAACCTTCCAGAAAGCGATTTAAAGCTCGCAATTGAACAAGAATTAATATGTGCAAATGATACACATATTTATATAAATTCCAGGTATGAAATACAATATTTCATTGGTTTGGTATTTGTTTGATGGTTGAAGTGACACATGTGTCACAGAAGGGGCCATAACACTAGCTTTTAAATGATATCGTTCAGTTAGACAAAGGAATTGGATACTGTTAGAAAAGAACGATTTAGAAGACTGTGTGATCAGTCAAAGATAGCAACATCATCTCCCAAAAATTAGAAGATTTGTCCAGCTCACTGACAGCCTAGTGTCCTGCCAAGACATTAGTTATTTCCTTCTTTATGGTCTTGTATCCCCTTATAAATTCTTGTACTTTCAATCCCTTTAATCTCTTTTTCTCTGTTACTTGTCAAGATGGTATCAGAGCAGGTTTTTTAATTTGCTCATCATCTACCTAATATTAGAGCAGTTTTAATTTGCTCATCATCTACCATAACCGAGCCACAACCACGCCACCATGTCCGGAGAAAACAACTCCGGTAATGACCTATCTTTACAACTAGAAAACCTTCTTAAAAACTCCCAACCAAAAAGCCCAAAACTATCGGATAGTTACAGATAAATCTGAAACTAAACGGCCAAAATTATGCTCTGTGGACCCGGATGATTCGGGTCGCCAAAGGCGGAAGATCAAAAACCCTGTTAAAACATTTAACCTCAAATCCTCCAGACCAAAACCATGAAACATACAAACAGTGGGAGCAAGACGACCTTGTCGTTTTTTCATGGTTGATTCAAAACATTGAACTGGTCCTTGCGAGTAACCTTACCGAGTTTCCTACAACAAAATTGTTGTGGGATGCCTTGGTAGTTACCTACAGCAGTGGACGTAATAAACTTCAAACCTTCAACCTACATATCAAGGTGAATGACATCAAACAGAACAATCACTCTCTTGAAGAATTATGGATTATACTCCAAGGAGTATGGGGAGAGATTGATCGGATTGGCCCAAACCCGATGACCTGCCCAACTGATATTTAAGCATACTCCAAAATCAGGAGTGAACAGAAACTATTTCAGTTTTTGAACTCTCTTGACCGAAAATATAACCCTATAAAAAGGGAAATACTCCAGCTAGAGCCCCTTCCAACATTAGAAGCTTCATACGCCACTGTTCGCAAGGAGGCCGCTCACCAGAATATTCTAGGAACACCTCTCAATGACACACAAGGCGTCGCAGCGGGTCTAATAGCCACTGAAATTGAAGGGTTAGGGCTCGCATCAAAAGATTACCGACGGGTTGATGGAAAGAAAACCGGATCGGGTAACAAAGATGATAATCTCACCTCAAATGCGACCACTGCGGCATGACAAAGCACACCAAGGATCAATGTTTCTGACTCGTTGGATATCCTGGGTGGTGGTCCGATGGTCACAATAAGGGCACAAAGGCCACCGCTCAAGAAAAAGGAAGAACACCCAGCACAACCAGCAACCAAGAAGTTACAAGAGAAGGAAGCCGAAATAATAGTGGCTTCAGAGGGATGGCGATGGCGGCGGCTTCAGTAAACACAGAGGAAGAATATGACTTCTTTATGAGCACAAGTATTGGGGTTGAGATAGAGACAATCTCGAAAACCCCATTATGTTTGAAAGAGAATTGCAAAACAACCCCTCTACAAATATTGAGTAGTAATTTGGTAGATTTTATAATTAAAAGTTATAAAATTGCAAAAAGGGACCAAATTATGGTGGGAATGCAAATGTGGCTCATAATTATGGGAAGAAACAGGACCAGTCATGGGTATTCGACTATGGGGTAACCGATACCATGACTTATGATTTGGCTAATCTCACCTCCTTATCTTAACCCAGAAAATCATATATACAAACAACAAATGGTGAAAAAATGGATGTAAAAACCGGAGGAACAATTGAGATCTCTTCAACACTTAGACTCTATAATTTTTTATATGTGCCTTCGCTGTCACACAAACTTCTTTCAATAAGTCATGTTACGAAAGAACTTAATTGCTCGGTTCTTATGCAACCTACCTTTTGTCTCTTACAGGATATCAGGACGGGACGGATCATTGGGCGTGGCACTAAAAGGCAAGGATTATATTATGAGGATGAGGTGACTCAAAGTGGTACCATGACGTTGGCTCATGGAACAGTAGAACGAGAAGGTTGGTTATGGCACAGAAGATTGGGACATCCATCTACGGGTTATTTACGTATTTTATTTCCTAAAATTTTCTCTTCTAGTAATACGTCTCCTTGTGAAACATGTGTATTGGCTAAAAGTCATAGACAAAAATTTAAACCAAATAACATAAGGGTTGATGTGCCTTTTTCGTTAATTCATTCAGATGTTTGGGGTCCTGCTCCTATTATTGGGGGGCAAAACTTCCGTTTTTTCGTAATATTTGTGGATGATTGTAATCAAATGACTTAGGTTTATTTCTTTAAAAATAAATCTGAAGTCATTGATAAATTCACCATCTTTCATGCTATGATCCAAACTCAATTTCAAACAAACATCCAAATTTTTCGATCTGATAATGGGGGGGGGGGGGGAATTCGTTAACACGCAAATGAGACAATTCTTTTAGTCAAAAGGGATTGTTCATCAAACCACTTGCCCCCACACTCCAGAAAAAAAATGGTGTGGCTGAGTGAAAGAACCGTATTCTGTTAGAAATGACAAGAGCCCTTCTAATTGAATCACATGTTCCCAAATATTTTTGGCCTGAAGCCCTCTCTACAGCCACCTATCTTATTAATCGCCTTCCAACCAAGATCCTCAATCTAAAACCCCTACAAACCTTGGAAGAATTTACCAAACTACCTCCTGTCCTTACTCTCGAACCCAAAATCTTTGGTTGCACAGCCTTTGTCCACATACCCAAATCTTATCGAAGTAAACTTGATGTGTGTGCTGAAAGATGTGTCTTTGTTGGCTATGGAGTTAACCAAAAGGGGTATAGATGTTATAACCCTAAGACACATCACATGTACACCACCATAAATTAGGACTTTCTCGAGACCAAATATTATTATTCCTCCCAACACAGTGGTCAGGGGGAGGAAGAGTTTGACACACTTAGTTGGTTGAAATATGTCATAACACCAGAAGGAAATTGCAACAATCATAGTACCAACAACGAATCATCTAAAAGTCCTATATAATCTAATCCGAACTTGAGTGCCACTGAAATGACTCATTCCAACCTGATACCTGAGGTAAGTGACTTTCCTTCTCCTGAATATGTTGCAAATATTGAACCTACTGATGATCTGAGTACTTCTGGTCAAGAAGAAACAGAACAAAATTTTGAAGTTTTACAGGAAAGTGAAGAGTCCCCACCAGAAGAAGTTTCTTAAACATATGTGTTACCACCGAGAGTTAACAGGGGAGTTCCGCCAAAAAGATATTCCCTAGAAAAGGAGTCCAAACGCTCAAAATACCTTATGGCCAACATAGCTAAAGGAAACTTATCTAAGGAAGCAAAGGCATTTGCTGCAACTATATGTTCTGAAGATACTCCTTCTAATGTGGAACAAGCCATGAAATCAAAGAAATGGAAGAATTCTGTGAATGCAGTATGTCTATCGCTTACGTTAATCACGGAACATAGCTGGAACGAGTGAAACAAGACTGGTGCAACATTGAAGAAATCAAGTAATGAAGAAAAGGTAGCTTCGTACGAAGCCACCCACATATTGATTGGTTCAAACCTACATCTCTATAAATAGGAGTCTTGGGTTCTAACAAAATAGGACTTTGAGTGTTTTGATGTGAAGCTCTGTCAGTTTGTTTTCACGGTGTAAACTTTGTCAGATTAGTAAAGAAAACATTAGTGTTTACTTCTCTGTGTTCATTCCATACATGTGTTTGGATTCCGCACATTACACGTGTTGATACACATTCAAGGTCAACGAATTCATCACGATCTTGAGAATTCACAAGTGGTATCAGAGCGGGTGCTTGATTGTGAGGATTGAAGACACAGAGAATCATGTTTCTACATCAGATTCAGAGCTGATTTGATTATCTTGATTACACTTCTACTTCTTCTTATCTTCATCTCATTCTTGTTGAACTTTAATCTCAGATTTACGGGGTTCTCATGGTTAAAATTGGCTGAATTTTTTATATAACTTGTGTAAATCAGTTTTTGTTAGGATCTGAGTTTCTTATGATTGTGTTTTTCGTTTGATAATGATGAAGATGAACAAGTAATTGAAATGGAAACTAAATGGAAACAAACTTTCACACACAATCAAATAAGAGAATTGCTTTCAACACACATGATTTAACATTGAACCGAATGACTGAATTTATTTCAAACTTCAATTACAACTTTGCATGCATGTATTACAAACTCCCCCTCAGCCTGAGCTCACAATGGATTGTTCGTGTAGTAAGACAAGTGGTGAAAGAGCTAATAGAACAGTACAGGGTACTATTCTATTTATAGGCATGAGCAAACCACTGAAGCATCTTGGCTGACGTCACCATGAAAGTGACATCTAACCTCCTAACAACCTATAACTACTGATTAAATTACATTACATTACAAAGGAAAGACTAAACTACTATTTTCTCCTTCCACTGTTGTGACTCTAGCAGTACTTTGCATCTTCAGCAGTGCTTGACCCATAACAGTAGATTCATCATCAGGGCTTTAGTCTTCATCAGTCTTTATACTTGATCAGTTGTTTGTAGAACAACAACTATATACGGACAGTGGATAGAGGCCATCAGTAGTTAGAATCACCTTCAAGGGGAGAGACTTGTATACAACATCTTCTTATTCGGGATCCACTGCTTTGATCCAGTTTTGGATTTAATCAATTGTTCCTTTGGTAGGGGTCAATCCCAACAATCTCCCCCTAGAACAGATGATGCCAAAACTCTTCATTATTTAGGATCTTTATTGCCTCATCAACAATTCCCTGACTTAACCTTTGAATTGTAATTCAAAGTTCAAGGAATCTATGTCATCCTCATCCCTACACAGTGGAAGATCAAGTAGATCTTGTAGATCTTCAACGCCCAGGCCCAGTGCTAGTTCCCTTGATATTTTCTTCACTTCACAACTGGACTTGATCAGAGTCAATACGTGTGTCTGTTTGTCAGATTTCCACTTTAGTACTTTTGAGTCCAGTGGGTTTCTTGGGAGAGGCTTTATTGATGATGAGTTTGGAGATGATGGCCTGGTGATAACTGACTGAGAAGTGCTTTGAGCTTTAGCAAGTTCAGCTTTTTTAGCTATCATCTCTTAAGGACTGATTTTATAATGTCATCACTTGCAGCTATATCCACTGGTGTTTCTGCATCCATCTGTTTTTGTTTCCTTCTTTGATAAACAAAGGCAACAGGTGGAGCGGTGGCTTTCCTGACTTGCAGTTTTTGTGGTCTTGTTGAAACCTCTACTTCAGGGTAAACAAGTTTTTATGGAACATTTGGATTCTTCTTTCTCAACTCTTCCAGCTTTTGGTAAGAGGCCACCACTTTTTCTTCTTTCCACCTTGTCACCTGATTTCTTGACCCAAAATCAGCAGTGATAAGTTCCTCTTTCATTCTCTTCAGCTTTAACACTTTATCAGGTACATTTTTCTTGTAATTTTCCCAAACAGGAGGAGTATGTTTAACTTTCTCTTTATTCATTTTTTCAATTCTTTCTAACTCCTCCTTGAGCTCACCAACTTTCCATTCTTTATACTGAGCTTTATCTCCCTTGTATTTCTTGAAGGCCATAATATGCTAAATGTAATCTTTTCTTAGGGTCTCATCATCTCTTTCTGACAGTTGCTGACAGAGATTCTTTGAAAACCTTTCCAAAGTATTGACTTGAGTAAGAAGGAATTTATAGTACCTTTGGATTTCCTTGTCAGATTTACCCTTTGTGTTTCTTTTGGAGATATCCTCTGCTTGTTGACCTTTCAATTTCAAGTATTCTTCAATATTGTTAGGTCTTGGATATCCTTGTAGAGATGGCAAGCTTCTTTTAGCAGGGTCATCTTCAAAGTAAAAAGATTTGATCTCTTCTCTGACTGCTGCAAGTTCTAAAGGATACTAGACATCTACAGAAACAATGGCAGTGTTTGGGTTAAAGACTTATGCTGAAGAGAGTGGAATAGGGTTTGGAATAGCAACAAGTGACAATGGTTGTGAAGATGCTGATGGTGGTGAAGAATCTTCATCTTCCAAGATTATTTTTCTCCTTTTTGGTTTAGGAGAGGCTGGTGGTGTTTTGGAGGGTTGTGAAGTGGTGATTGAAGTAGATGGTGGCTGACTAACAGCTGTTGAAACAACTGGTGTTTCAACCACTGTTGTCATTACAACTGATGATGTGTCATCAGCTGTCTTCTGCTTTTTGGCAGGAGGCTTTTTTGGTGGTGAGGATGTTTTTGGTGTGGCAGTGGTTGATGTGGGAGCAGTGGTTGTAGTTGAAATGGTGGTTGTTGGGTTAACAACTACTGAAACTACTGAAGTACCAACAGTTGTTGATACAACAGGTGTTACAACAGCTGTTGGTTTGGAGGTTTGATGTGAGGAGTTTTTAGGAGGTTTGGGAGTATGTTTTGTGGATCTGGATGGTATGGATTTGGGTTGCCTCGCTTTTCTAGTGGGCTGCTTTCTTTTCTGCTCAGGACTTTCTTCATCCATTGGCTCAGAAGTACCCTGCTCATTCATCTCCATTAAAACTCTTTTCTCCTGTTCAAACCTAGCTTTATCCTTTGCTTCCATATCCTTTTTTACCCTTGCTTTTGCATCACCAATGGCATTTATGGTCACATCAACCTTTTTAGACCCATCTGGCTTAGGGATGTTAGCAAGCATGCTGGAATTGTTAGGTGCAATGTAAAGACCATCTTCATATCCCTTCTTCTTCAACTGCTTCATCTTCTCCCCCTTTTTGGCATCAGCTGGTGGTGGATTATCCACAAAGATGATAGATGGAGGAGCAGTGCCAGTATCTTTAAACCTTGCTTCCATAATATTTCTGATCTTTTGAACTTGTATCTCATGTTGCTGATCAGCATATTTTCTTTGTTGGATGAGCAAAGGTTGAAACAAACTACTCAGCTCATTTGGAGTAGGAACATATGCTGGAACAGATGTTTGAGCTGGAGCAGTAGTGGGTGGTACCTTTTGTAGTTTCAACAACTGTTGAAGCATATCTTTAATTTCTGCAACATATGTATCTAGTTTGTCAACTCTAGCCGTCAATTCTCAGTACATTAAACCATCACCCAACTTAATGGGATCATCTGATTCCCACTAGCAGTGGTTGTAACAGTGGTTGACTGAGGGAATGTATCCCAAAAATCATCCACTAATGCCCCTTTGTCTTGGTACTGGGGTCTTCTATCTTCAAAAGGGGTTGCCATTCTTAGCTCTCTCGTGAATATTGGATATCCACCAGTGGGCATGAAGGGTCCCAAAGAAGATATTGCCTTCGAGTAAGTCTTATTGATGTAACTACTGTCCAAGTGCAAACCAATGGGTTCAGCACTTGTAGTAGCTGCTTAACTTGAACTACCACCAAGAGTTACATGTAACCAAGGGGTGTAACCTCCTCAGTTGTTGGTGGGTTATCAAAGATAGGGAGCTCAGATTCAGTCACTTGTGGTGGCATACTCTCAGTGATAGGTGTTTGAGAGGAAGTGATTTCTATCTGAGCTATATCAAGTGCATCCAATAGATGTTTTGTTTGTGGTGGAATTGTGGCAGTGAGGATTGGGGTGGAAAGCGAATTTGCCCCGAGCAGTGGGCTGTGGATGATAGAATCAGGTGATTCTAGAGCATCATATCGTGGTGTCCCTGTTCGTACAACCTGTTCTTTTTGAGAAGAAGCAGGAGGAGTTTAAGGTTCTGGTTGAGATCTTTCTTCCAACTGTTGTGAGGAAGTAGCAGCAGTGGTTTCTAGTGACTTTTGTGTTGTCACTGGCAGTTGCTCTGGGATCTCATCTTCCAGAGTTGCCTTTTTTGTAGGTGTGGGGCGCTTTTGTGTTTTATTTTGTTTTGGTCTTTTGGTGGGTTTAGGTGTGGGTTTCACAGTAGTTGTTTTGCTGCTGAGATCACCTGGAGCAGTGGGCTCAGCAGCAGGTGCCTGAGGAGCAGTGGTAGCTGCTAAATTCTGCTCAAGAGCCTCTACTTTTGTTTTGGAAACTTTTGATAGGCTAGTAAATGTTTCAGGTGTTAGGCCATTTATTTGAAAAGGTCCACCCTGGATAAGCACATGAGCATTATCCTTTGAAAATTTCTTTTGAAAATAGAAGCTCAAGAACCTTGGAAACAATAAAAATGATTTTTTATCAACATTTTTGACCAAATCATCAAAGATATTCTGGGAGTAGTTAAAATTTTCTTTATGTAAAATAGCATAACCCAGGTATTGGATCTTTAATGGAATTTCATTAAAAAGCAGTGGTCTTATTTGAAACACACATCAAAAGGGTATGGAATAAAAATCTTGTTGCGGGAGGAAAACTACCTTTTTGTAAGGTATCCTTTTTCATTTCCTCAGCATACCCCCTCTCAATAAAATCCGTTTGATACTCGATTTTAGGAAAATAAGTTTTACCTTGCAGATCATCGATTTCAAATACCTCTGAAACGGATTGTGGTGTAATTTTAACTGGTACACCCTTTATTGAGGAATTGATGGCTATTGCCGTGTTATCTTGAGACTCAAGTGTGGCATTCTTCCAAAATTCTCTCTGGGTTGCCAGAAAAATTGGAGCATCAGCAGTCAACAAAGTTTTGTACTTTGAAGACGATAGAGCATCAATGATGGAATCTAAGGTTTCAGTATGACTTGGTTTTGTCAAAAGACCCAAGTAGTTGTGGGGAGCTTTGTATGGGATTTCGGTGATTTCTGTGGCCATTTGAGTGATTTTGTGAGAGGATGAAGACGGTGAGTATTTTATGAGAGGAAGAAAAAGATGAGTGATTTGAGGGAAATGGATGATAACTGCTTTGAGAAAGGAATTTTTGAATTCGATTCGACAGTAGAAACCCTGTTTGGGGGTTTTGATCAGGCTTTTATAGGGGAAAAAGCGAATGCTGACGCGGCAGCGGTTACAAAAGATCTGACCGACAACTACTGACCACGTCTCAACCACTGATAAATAATGGAACACAGTTGTTTAGGAAACCACTGATGGAACACGTATCAGTGGTTGCAACGGTTATAATGAGAACAGTGGCTGATTTTCAACTATCAGTGGGTTAAAACACTGATTTTGAACAACAGTGACTAACAAGGAAATGAGAAAAACAGTGTTGACTTTCAGCAGTGGTCAAATTTATCAAAGCAGATGTTTGAACCAAATCAGTGGTTATGGCAGACTTTTAAGGATTTAATGAAAAATTCATTTTTAGCTATTTTTATGGATGGAATTTTGATTTTCTGAAAACATTTTAATGCTTTTATTCATAGAAAAACAAGATTTTGCTTGTTATTCCATGTTCAGCATGCCAATCCTAGAGATCAAGCTTTCAAAGGTGGATGTGTCTAATGCTTTTGTTAGCACATCTGCCAGTTGATCTTTAGATGGAACATGGTGCAGAGAAATCAAACCTTTTTCATAGCAATCCCTCACAAAGTGATGTCTGATATCAATGTGCTTGGTGGTTGAATGGGATACTGGATTTTTGATGATATTTTATGCTGCCTGACTGTCTAACATGAGAGGTGTCTTTAAGACAGTGACACCAAAATCCAGCAATTGATTTTGAAGCCACAGCAGTTGGGCTGTACAGCTTGCAGCAGCTATATACTCTGCCTCAGCAGTGGATGTGGAAACAACTTCTTGCTTTTTGCTTTGCCAAGACACTAAGCAACTGCCTAGGAATTGGCACCCTCCTGAAGTGGACTTCCTTGTCTTGTCACATCCAGCAAAGTCACTATCTGAGAAACCTGAAAGCTTGATATTTCCATCAGTTGGATACCATATACCAAGTGTGGCAGCACCTTTTAGGTATCTGAATATCCTTTTTACAGCAATAAGGTTTGACTTTCTAGGGGTTGATTGGGATCTTGCACAAACACATGTTGCAAACATGATGTCTGGCCTAGATGCAGTTAGGTACAATAAAGACCCAATCATGCTTCTATATAGAGTTTGATCAACCAAATCATCCTTTTCATCAGACATGACTATTTTATTAGTTGCAATGGGTGTACTGCATGGCTTACAATCATCCATATCAAATTTCTTTAAAAGTTCTTTGGCATATTTGCCTTGATGGATGAAAGTGCCATTTTGCAGTTGCCTTACTTGGAGACCAAGAAAGCACTGGAGTTCACCCATTGCACTCATTTCAAACTTAGCTGTCATGAGTTGCTTAAACTCTTCACACATTTTATTACATGTGCTTCCAAAAATGATGTCATCCACATAAATCTGGACAATCATTAAGTCTTTCCTATCTCCATTTTAAAAACAGTGTTTTGTCTATTTTACCTCTTGTGAAACCAATGGAAAGTAGAAAGGTGGAAAGAGTTTCATACCAGGCTCTTGGTGCTTGTTTCAAGCCATACAAAGCTTTATTTAGCTTGTGGACATGATTTGGATTAAATGGATCCTCAAAACCTGGAGGTTGAGAAACATAAACCTCTTCATGAATCTTACCATAGAGGAATGCACATTTGATATCCATTTGATACACCTTGATGTTGTGGTTGACAGCAATGGCCAGGAATAATCTGATAGGTTCTAATCTTGCTACAGGGGCAAATGTTGCATCATAGTCAATACCATCTTCCTGTCTGAACCCTTGAACCACAAGCCTAGCATTATTCTTGACAACAATACCCCTTTCATCAGTTTTATTTTTGAAGACCCACTTTGTGCCAATAGGACTCACACCCTCCGGTAGTGGTACAAGCTCCCATACTTGTTGTCTTCTAAACTGTTGGAGCTCCTCTTGCATGGCTTCTACCCAACTGTTGTCTTACAGTGCCTCTTGGTACTTGACTGGATGATGGAGAGATAGGAAACCAGCAAAAAGACAGATGTTTTGGGATTGACTTCTTGTGAGCACCCCTTCACTGATGTTGCCAATGATTTGGTCAGGTGGATGAGACTACAAGAAGATTAGATCTCCTTTGTATGGAACAATGGCATTTAATGGTGAAGGCTGCAGATGAGAATCATCTGAGCTAACCACTGCTGGTGACTTTGATGATCCAGCAGTGGCTTCAAATGGAGGTAAAGGAATAGGAGGAACAGGTGTGAAAACTTGTTGACTTTTATCCATGGTTTGATGGCTTTTATCAACAGTGGTTAATGAGGATGGGCTACTTTGTTCAACAACTGTTGAGGTAGCAGTGGATGAGCTTTGACAGCCATTTTGAACATCTGCTGCTCTTCCAATTGAAGCAGACTTTTGTTGAGCAATTATGACTTCATTGTTTGTCTTGACAGCAATACATTCAAATGTGAATTTATCAAGATCAAATAATTCTACAGGGTTTGCTAGGATTTTCATTGATGAAAGTTCATTGAACTTTACATTCAAAGTCTGTTCCACTGTCATAGTCCTTGTGTTAAACACTTTGTAGGCCTTAGTAGTGCTTGAGTATCCCAGATGATAACCACAATCAATGTTGGCTGCAAACTTTGAGATAGAATCTTTTAAGTTTAAAATGAAACATGGGCAGCCAAAAACTTTGAAATATGAAATCAATGGCTTTATTTTATACAGCAGTTCATAAGCAGTCTTTTGATGTCTAGAGTTGATTAAAACTCTGTTCTGGACATAGTAAGCAGTGTTTACTGCCTCTGCCCAGAAAGTTAATGGCAAACCTGAATCAGCAAGCATGGTTCTGGCAGCCTCAATCAATGTCCTGTTCTTTCTTTCAACAACCCCATTTTGCTCTGGTGTTCTTGGAATGCTGTACTGCCTTACAATTCCTTCTGACACACAGAAATCATCCAACTCCTTATTTCTTGCCATTGTCACTCCTGAAGACTTTTACTGGCAAGTCAAACTGCTTTTCAACCTGTGTAACAAAGTCTTGCAGAATGCCTGCAGTCTCATCTTTGGAGTGTAAAAAGTAAGTCCATGTAAACCTAGAAAAATCGTCAACAATAACCAAACAATATCTTTTCTTCCTAAGACTCATGACTTTAACTGGGCCAAACAAATCCATGTGAAGCATTTGCAAGCACTTGGTTGTTTTGGACTCTTCAATTGATTTGTATGAGCTTTTATGTTGTTTTCCTTTTAGGCAGGAAACACAATGCTCATGAAAGGTGAATAGTTTTTGAGGTAAACCTCTTACTAACCCCTGTTTTGAAATAGCAGTGATTGTCTTGAGATTTGTGTGCCCCAATCTCATGTGCCATAATTCTCTCTCTTTGTTAGAGGCGGCTGAGAACAGACAGGCATCAGTGCTGGGGCTCTCTTTTGACATATCCACCACATAAACATTGCCAATCCTTTGAGCAACAAGTTGAGTTTTTCCATTTTTTATTATTTCTTCAATCTTTTCAACCATTTCTGGTCCAACAATCCTACAACACTCTTTTGTAAAGAATGAGCCATAGCCCTTATCACTCATTTGAGAGACACTTAAGAGGTTGAATTTTAGATTGTCTATCAGATTGACATTTTCAAACTTAACATTACCAGACTGAACTGTACCAGACCCCATAACCTTCCCTTTACTATTATTACCAAAGGATATATCACACCCTCCATGAGTTTTGAAATCTTTGAGTAGGGCTCTACATCCTGTTATGTGCCTGGAGCCTCCACTATCTATATACCAAAGACTATCTAAGCATGCAGAAGCTCCCTGCACATCAAGTAAAAGGTTAGTTCATTAGGGTCTCCAAAGCCAATAAGGCTTTGGATGGGGTCTCAACAGTGTCTAGGTTACGTTCACGTGGATGAACAATGGTTTGCTCAGCGATTTGGACAGTTTTGGAACTGTTTTTCTCTAACCACTGTTGGGGGTCTTGCCCTATCAGCTGTTGATACCCAAAGGGATGCCTGTTCACTCTTGGTTTAGATGGCCTTTTGTAGGCTTCATAGACATGTGGGACCCTTGGGTATGGTGGTTGACCTTTACCTCTTCGGTATTGGTTAGTAGGGGGTGCATCAGTCACCTGAACATCTCTTTCAACAGAGGTTTGGTTCAGCTATTTGGTAACAGCTGTTTGAACTACCACAAACAGTGGTTGGTTCTTGGTGAATTTGACAGATGGATTTGATGAACTCGAGGATGTTTTTGCAATGTACTCATTCTTTTTTACATCAAAAGATTTGAGATACACACATTCCTGAGTTTTGTGGTTTGATTTACCACAGATGGTGTAGCTCTCAGTAGGTACAATAACACTTGTTTTGTTGATATCATATGCTTTTAGATGAAAACAGTCTTTTGTTAGATGATTCTTCTTTTCACAGAAATCACAAAACAGGTTTTTGATCTTTTCTTTCCTTTTCTTCTTCTCAGACTCCTTAGCAACAGATTTTTGAACCACTGTTGGGATGTCTTTGAGAGGGATGACCTTTGCTTTAGGAGCTTTTACACCATCAGTGGTTGTGAAGTCCATAGGCTTGAAGTTTTCAAGAATGTCACACTCATCAGACCATGTGGGTTTAAATTGGTATTTCTCAATTTCCTCAAAGGTTGAGGACCCCACAGATCTTTCCAGAGTGATTTTTTACCGAGTTTGTCAGTTATTTTAACTTCTTGGCCATTCTTGTTGGTTGGAATAATTTCAACTGAACCAGCTTGATTTGCAGCATTGTTTTCAACTTGGTCATTTTTTCTAAACCCAATGCCAAATTTCACATTACTTTCAAGCTGTTTTCCAAGCATAATCTCATAACCTTTACAAGATTCCACCCATTTTTCCCAAGTGATCTGGGTGGATTCCAACTCCTTTTTGCAGGCATGATATTTTTCTATCATTGTCTGGAGTTGGTCCTTAGTTATGCTATGCTCTTGTTTAATGCTGCAAAGTTCACTTTCTTTTTCATTCAACTTGTTTTTCAGTTCTTTTAATGACTTTTCAAATTGAACTTCCGAAGTTAACACCTTATCCCTTAGGTTTTCATTCACCTTTTTAATGTTAGCAAATGCTATAATGCATTTGTCTGAACACAGATTTTGTAAAACCTGAGGTGATACCTTAGAAGCAGCCATCATGGCACAATCACATGGATGATCATTTTCTTCATCAGCTCTCTCTTCTTTCTCACCTTCTTTCTTTTCTTTTTCTTCTTCTTCTCTGGACCAGGGGTCTGACAGTGGTTCCAACATGGGTTTTGAACTTTCACCCAACAGTACTTCATCAGCAACAGCAGTAACCACTGCTTCAGCAATTTTGTCCACTGTTTCAGCCCTTAACTATTCTTCTCCAGTTTCCAGCCCCTCCTGTATAGTCTCCAAAGCTACAAAACAAGTATCATTACCAGAAGCAGTGCTTTGAGCATACAGTGCAAATTTTTCATCTCCTAACTCCTCAAGTAAACTGCTCCAGTCAACCAGCCCTTGTGTGAAAAAGCTTTGTTAGTCTGGTTGAACCACTGTTGGTGCGTTGCACCTGAAGCTAGGGAGCAGGGGCTTGGACATACTGGATTTGGGGAATAGTGGTTTGAACATAATGCACAGGAACAGGGGTTGCAGCAGAGTGACAGTGTTAACATGGGCTGCAGGGGTATATTGGGCATAGTGCAAAGTGCTTTGGTTTTATGGTCTAGGGTTTGAGCTGGGATGAGTGATAATTGGACCAGTGGTTTGACTCCTGCATTCCCTAGCAAAATGACCTAGCCTATTGCACTTATAGCACTTGATCTTGGATTTATCCAACCCCACCTTTAGATTCCCATGTAACCCTGGGAATTTTCTCCCAGTCCTTTTGTAAAATTTGCTAGTTTTAACACTTAGCAATGCCAATTGATGCAAAATGTCCATTTCTTCAACGTCAGTTGGATCAAAATGTTGTAAGTCATTGAGTTCAAAGCACAGATTATCAGAGTTCTGGCTTTCTTCATTTGCTGTGAAAGCAAAATTGGATGAGTGAGGATCAGAGTTGAAGTTTGCACCAGCAGTTTTGTCTATAAAATGATCATAACTCTGATCCTTACTGCTGCCAGACTCTTCCTGACCCAGAAGAGCTGTGTTGCCAAATGTGTAGTCATCTGCAACATTGCCAGACTCTTGCAACTTCTTTTTCTGGTTTAACTCCCTTTCATAGTTCAGGAGTCTACCATGAAGTTGGGTCAGTGTCAGATCTTTAAACTCAACAGAGTTTCTGGTCACAAATGCAATGGTGTCCCATTTATCATGAAGTGATCTTAAAAACTTGCTATTAACGGTTGATTTTGGAAATTCAATTTTAACAAGTTTTAGTTCACTTATGAGACAGCTGAATCGCTCAAACTGCTGTGTCAATGTTTCACCCTTAACGTGACAAAAGGTTTTATACTGTTGGTTCAGAATTTCCCTGTTGTTTTCAATAACTTTTTTAGTTCCCCCAAATTGTTCCTTCAATGCATACCATAATTCCTTGGCACTGTTACAGTGTAACAGTCCAGCATAGATTTCATTGGGTAATGCAGAAGCAACGATGCTAATGCCTTGGCATCCAATTCAAATTTCTGGAAATCCAATTCAGTATAGTTTTCAACCTTCTTAGGTTCATACTTTCCTGGATCCTCAGCACTCGGCACCATTGGAACGTGTGGTACAAAGATAACCGACTTCCAACATCCGGTATTCTGTTGAGCAAGGATGTGACCCATCCTTCTCTGCCAGATGTTGTACTCATTTCGCTTCAACATGGGTGGTTTAAAGAGAGAACCGATGTTATTGTTAATATCTTGTGATTGTGACGTCATCCTGGTTGTTTTACAGGCACTGGTTAATCAACTTTTATCGTAATTAACCCTTACTCTGTTTTTCAACGAAACGAACAATTTAACAGTAAACGATTATGAGCTGAACTATTTATGTCAAAATGACTGTTAGATCAAATTTGACTGTCCGAGCTCTAATACCAATTGTTAGGATCTGAGTTTTTTATGATTGTGTTTTTCGTTTGATAATGACGAAAATGAACAAGTAATTGCAACGGAAACTAAATGGAAACAAACTTTCACTCACAGTCAAATAGGAGAATTGCTTTCAACACACACGATTTAACATTGAACCGAATGATTGAATTATTTCAAACTTCAATTACAACTTTGCATGCATGTATTACAAACTCCCCCTCAGCCTGTGCTCATAATGGATTGTTCGTGCAGGAAGACAAGTGGTGAAAGAGCTAATAGAACAGTACAAGGTACTGTTCTATTTATAGGCACGAGCAAACCACTGAAGCATCTTGGCTGACGTCACCATGAAAGTGACATCTAACCTCCTAACAACCTGTAACTACTGATCTAATACAACAACTATTTAGCTAACTACTGATTACATTACATTACAAAGGAAAGACTAAACTACTGTTTTCTCCTTCCACTGTTGTGACTCCAGCAGTACTTTGCATCTTCAGCAGTGCTTGACCCATAACAGTAGATTGATCATCAGGGCTTTAGTCTTCATCAGTCTTTATACATGATCAGTTTTTTATAGAACAGTAGTTGTATACGGACAGTGGATAGAGGCCATCAGTAGTTAGAATCACCTTCAAGGGGAGAGACTTGTATACAACATCTGCTTATTCTAGATCCACTGCTCTGATCCAGTTTTGGCTTTAATCAACTGTTCCTTTGGTAGGGTTCAATCCCAAAAGCTTTAATCAATCCACTAAAGTTACAAAACAAAATTCAATTATTTACGTATTCAATTGATTGAAAAACTGATCGAAAATGAAACTGTTTGCTGATTGTATTTGGTTCGAAGCTACACCTTCGAACGAAGTCACGTTGGTTTGAAGAAATTTTGTTCGAAGCTGATTTCATTTGTTAATTGTGCGAAGCCACTATTGTAGCCTCGTTCGAACGAGCATTTCAGTTGAAAAGTTTGTGATTTTGTACGTAAATATCTTCGTACGAACCCACACTTGGTCTGATTCAATCAGATTTCTGGCTTCGTACGAACAGAGATTTATTGAGTTTGTTTTTCAGATTTGATCAAGTGCCAGTGTGATTGTTTTTGTTGGAATCATGGCGGAAGAGTTTTATAACACATTTTATAATGCTTTTACTTCCGAGACATCAGAAATTCCAGTAACACCAAAGAATGCAACAACAATGATTTCTGAAAGTTTGAATCATAATAATGTTTATGGAAATCATCAAAGACCACCAAAACTTATGAATATTGAAGACTATCACTGGTGGAGTACAAGATTTGAAAATTAGGTGCAAGCCTATGCTTATGAAATTTGGATCATGTTAACTATGGGATATGAAAATCCAAGAAATGACAAACATGAACTAATCACACTTAAACAATTCACAGCTTATGATAAAAAGGAACATTCTAGTGAATTAAGAATGATAACTTTAATTCAACAATCTGTTAGAGAAGATATTCTTTCACTGCTTCAGCATGGTGAAACGTCCAAGTCAATGTGGGAAGCATTAAAGTTGAAAGCTGAAGGCGGGAAAGATATTAAGAAGAACAAGATATTGTTGTTGAAGAAGGAGTTTGACTTGTTTGGCTGCATGAAGGGTAAAACAGTTCTAGTTATCAACAAAATGTTGATCTGTATTTCAGAAGTGGTATGCCGCAAAACAACGAATCAACAAAGATCAGAACAGCTTTCAGTGCAGATAAGAATGGAGATTCTTCAAACAACAAATCTTCAAGCTATGATCCAGGATATCATTCTTCTTCTGCTTCATCCAAATATGGTCCAAGTCAAAACTGTAAAAATTCTCCACTTTTGAACAATGAGTTTGCTCATCAGCACATGAGTTTCTTAGCATCTATTCTAGTATCTTATGAAGGTTCAATTGTAGGTAAGATCGGGAATCCGAACATGACAAAAGAGGATTATGATCAAGTTGATCCAGAAGAGATGGAACTCATGGACATTCGTTGGTGCATGGAAAGTGTCATCACTGACATGAAGTGCTTGGAAGGCCTAGACATGAAGATAGGTTTTGATAAGACATGCACAGATGAGGTTGGATGATGTGTATGATTCTTACAAGGACGAAACACGAGCAGGAAGATGGTGTCGAGAAAAAGAATGTTTTGTAGATCCTCAAGGAAACCCGACAGTTGATCCAGATAAAGTTGATTTTGAAGCATTAGTTGCTGCAATACCGACTGCGGGGTTTGGTGTAAAGGTCTTGAGTGTGACAACTGTGTTCTGTAAGCATCGTATTATGTAAAACAATGTTGATTATCAATAAAACAATGTGCTTTGGTGTTATTATGTGTGTATTTATGTTTGATGATTTTACAATTTGATTCGATTCCGATTTCAAGCTTTAAATCACTTTCTGGAAGGTTATACGCAAACTGGTGTATAAACGCAATCAGTTTAGCGCGACATATATCCCGGAACTGTGACATAAGCCAAACATACCCTAAATATCCTTTACATAACTTAGAAATAAGTTTCAAAGGATTCGGTATGGCAAAAACATGTTTATTTGAACAAAAGAACTATTTACGACAAAACTGCGAAACTAATGTTGGTGACCGCCCGGATAATATTTAAATCCCAAAAATATTCCGTTATGATTGAAATTTTATTTTTAATCAGGTTCGTGTTGAAAAATAAATTAAAACGCCTAAAAACGTTATTTTTCAAGTTTAAGCGCGAACCGTGTGTTTCTGCGCGACACAGTGCTTCTACTGCAAAACGCAGACAACGCAGCCAGTCTTGGAAACTGAAATTTATTTCAGTAATATTTTGGCGATTTTATTTTTATAGTATAATAAAAATAATTTAGAACGCCATAAACCGGGAGTTAAACGCTAGATAAAATACCCGGTATCCAGTTAAACGCCCGTTTTAGCCTACTTATGGCATGTTTATATAAAAAGTTGCACATGGACCTCCTCCCCCATCTAAAATTCGGTCATATCTAGTGTGGCCCCACCAAAATTTTTGCAAGATCACACAATATTTTCCATTGATCTTATGTGACACTTGTATGTGCATGCTAGCTCCATATCCTTTCACATCTTCCTTATAATCTCCACAAGATCATTCTTACTTGCAACAACACTCCACTCAAACTCCTCTCTCTCTCCTCCCCTTGAACCGTCCCCTTTCTCCTCTCTCTATCTTCAAACCTTCAAGCTTTGTTCTTCACCTTCAAGTCCTATTTCAAGCATGTTTCAAGTGGTGTGAAGATCTAAAGGTGATTCCAAGGTGTTGTCAAGTGATTACAAGCTTCCTATCATCAAAATCTCATCCTACAACCTACTTGAATCTTGAAGGTATAACATATTGTTTAAATCATACATTGATTCTTGGTTGTTCTTGATGACTTGAAGTTTCTCTTGAATCTTGGGATTTTCACTAAACTTGAAATCTAACAATGAAATGGGTCTTGAAACAATTAAAAATGATATGTATATATATATATATGTGTGTGTGTAACCGTACATATATATGTGTGTATATGAGTTTTTCTTTAAGTTTGAGTTTGGTTCTTGTTAAGTACTTGTTTATGTTGTTAAATGTTCTTGAATGGTGGTAAAAATGCAAGTATTTGGTGACTTATGTATGATATGTTAAATATAAATTACATCAGCAAATACATCTGAATATATCACATATTTGATGCATCTAAACCCATATAAAATGATGATGTTATGATAAGTATGCTTTAGGCACTTGTACATGAAGATATTTGTTGATGTAAAGCTCAAGAAATGGTAAAAATGGCTATATGACAAAAACAATTTTTGAACAGGTTATAAACATAAAAATAACATTTATTTGGTATATTATAAGGGCATGAAACTTTGACATAGGTTTGACGACTTTGCATGTTGTACATATAGCTTAAAAAGTGGTAAATTATGTGAAATTTGCATGATTTATGTGCTTTATTTAAGACCTGCACTATCATGAGTATAACCATTATTTTTTTCAGTAAATAACATGGGTTGTTTCAAAATTTCAAGTCGTTTCGATTTCGGATGGTTCGGGTAATGTTTGATGCAAAACTATGCGGTAAAACGGTCGAAATCGCCTTTTCAGAGTATTTTTGCAAAACCGTTTTAAATCAGTAACCAAACTGATATATTTGGTATAAAAATAAGTATTTTAACTTATATTAAGTTTACTTGGTGATTGGTTAGTCATACGTGACTTCCGACGCCCAAAAATGTTACCGAATCGCAAAAATAAGTGTTTTTCGACATACACTAGAATGGGTTGTTCATGGGTTATTTTATGTGTTACAATGTGCTATGTGTTTTACAATATGTGTATGATCATGTGTTAGTGTTGACAAAATTAGGTGTGTTACGCTCGAGTACATATATACAAATACACCAAAATAATCAAAAATAATAACTTTTAGAGAAATCTCAGAGTTATGTGAAAATTCCAAGTATCGGAGAAACTCATGCATTTTTGTGAGTTTTAATTATTTAATCATTCTTATTTAATTTAGGACGATTAAACAAATTGTGGGATTGTGTTAACATATAAAAACGCACCCAAAGGTGAGTACATAGACCCCTCTTTTACTGTTTTCCAAACATTTTGGGGTGAAACACATGTGCCTACTTGTTACTTTCGTGCTTTCCATGTTTTCATATCATATACTTGCTATGTTCATTAGTACACTATTAGTACATAAATTTCATTTTGTCTTGCTATGTATGTTTACTTAGCATGCTCGCATATTAATTTACATTACATCTTCTTTTGCTTTATATGTTAACTTAGCATATTTAACACATTGATTTACATAACTTTTCTGCTTTGTATGTTAACTTAGCATACTTAGTACATTACTTTCATTACATGTTTGTTTTTGGTATGACATTTGGTTTGTACAACGGGACTAAACTACATTCATTAACATTAGCTACGCCGCTCCGTAGTAAGTAATGGTACCATAGGACTTGACAAATCCCGTTCCTGACATCCTAGGTTTGTTTGGGTGTAAGGAATGATTGGATCCGAAAACATTTCTTTTGATAACCTTGACTTAGGGTTATCCGTCTGTCTCAAGGCTTGAATGTATGCGTTAACTTACCACATAAGTGTTTGTATCAATAAAACATGCATTTACTTTGCAAAACATAACTTTTTGATATATTCAAAATACTTTGTTTTGTGCATTTTTACTTGTGGTTTAAGTAATCTCATTTTACTTACCACACATGACTTTTGCTTATACATTACATGGTTTATATTGACAATAGACTTGGTTTACTCATAAATATTTGACAATTGGTTTAAACATTACATTTTGGTGGTTTGTTGGATAAGTGATTTACATAACGAGGCGACACGTAGTATGATAAAAGCATGGTGGATACGTCGTTGGTACTTCCTATATATAAATGCTTTTATGGTATTACATATCGTAGCGTTATTTAAACTATTTCAGTTATACATATTACATTTACAACACATTTTCACTTAAACATTGTTTTACAAATAACTTGGTTTATTCAAACTCATTTTTACTTGGTTATTCTTTTAACCATACACTACTCTTTTATATATACATATCATCTGATTTTGCTATCATTTTTCAAATGATTATAAAACAAAACAATTAACAAGGTTCATGACTGAATTTTTATTAAACATTTCCTTAAACTCAAGTCATGAATCCTAATTTCATAAAACCTATGTATCTCACAGGAGCTGTCGCTTAGGATGATGATTGTGACACTAGGGCAGACTTGTGCCTTAGAGACTTAAAATAATGATAGACTTAGTTTAATTATGTCGTGTACTCCTTGGTTCTTGTTTTGAAACAATGTATTCCACCTTTGGTTGTTGAATAAAATGTAATTTTAATTACCATGGTTTTGGAACAATAATTCTGTTACAACACTCCCCGACGTTTCCACCATGATTTGATGTTTTACGTGGTCGGGGTGTGACAGAAGAGTTGGTATCAGAGCCAATGGTTATAGGGAATTAGGTTATTAGTAAAATTTTGACCTAGACTATAACCTTTCTAGGACCCCAACACAAGTTGTCTTGTGTTTAGATTTTAAAACATGCACTTCACCTATCCTTAGGTGATTACCAAAAACAAAACATAATGGAAGGCACAAAGCCAAAGTGAATCATCAATCTCTTAAACCTTCCAAGTTTTCAAAATCTCGTCAAAGTTTTGGGTTCTGAATAGTGTGAACACGTGCAAACTGGAAGAGTGAATGCCTGTACCCTGGGTTTTCTGTCTAAGGCTAGAGTGTTCGTACAAATCCACATAATCGAATCAGTCACTCTTACTTGGGAACTCTTGGGGTGAGTGTTCACTTATAGGCGAGCATGTCTTCGTGAAGCATTATTTTTGACCCATTTACTTTGATTAGTCTCTATGTGTCGTTTGTTTGCTTTGTGATACGGACAAATGACCATCATCTTTGCTTTTGTCGATTTTTGTTTCATCTCATTCTTTTCATCTAAATCATCTCACTCGTTCCTTTCATGTTTCCTTTTTAGAATGCCTCCTAGACGCGAAAATCCGCTACCAAATGCCGAACTGGCAGAAATCATCGCGTAGCAAATGGCTGCTGCGTTCCCAAATCTTATTGCTCAATGGAAGCAAGCCAACAACAACAATAATGCTCCATGCAATTTCAAGAGTTTTAACTCGGCTAAACCACCCAAGTTCAGTGGTTCTGAGGGAGCAACTGGGCTCCTACAGTGGTTCGAGAGCATTGAGAATACGTTTCGTCACGTTCAGTGTCCTGATAATGGCAAAGTCGAGTTTGCTTCAAGCGTGTTTCAAAAGAGGGCTCTCACATGGTGGAACGGGGTTATGAGAGACCGTGGTGCAGAAGTTGCTCTAGCACAAACATGGGCTGAACTTAGAACTCTTATGATGAGGGAGTTTTGTCCTCGTCATGAACTGCGAGCTTTGGAAAGGGAGTTTGATGACTTGAAACAGGATAGTGGCGAACACCGGGCGTATACTGATAGGTATGAGGAGCTGAGCTTGTTATGCCCAACAATGGTTACCCCACTCGATAAGGCTATCGAAAGGTACATCGATGGTCTACCTGACTCAGTGCAAGACATCGTTACTGGTAGTAACCCTACCACAGTCCGTCAGGCGATCGAGTTAGCAGCGACATTGATTGAGTCACAGATTCAGAAAGGTAAGTTGCACAGAAAGGGCGAGAAAGGTAAGAAGCAGGCGTCTGACAAAGAGGATAGCAAGAAAGGTAAAAATAAGAAGGGTAAGGATTCTGGTTCCTCGAAGGGTTCTAGGAAGCGAAAGGCTTCCCAAAACTACACCGTTACTGCACAGGCTCAAGCTGCAGCAAATCAGCCTGCGCAACCACTTGCCAAGAAACCTTATCTAGGCAATGCACCTTTGTGCAACAGGTGTAACGGTCATCATCAGCCACACCTCCAGTGTCGTCAATGTACCAACTATGGAAGACCTGGTCATCTTGCTGCTACATGCCGCATTCCTGCTAATCAGAATCGGGCAGCTCAAAACCCGGCTCAACAAGTTGCTCAGCCTCTTGCTCAACAACAAGGTCAAGCTGCACGACCTCACTACCCACCAGGTTCTTGTTATAATTGTGGGGATCTGACCCACTACCGTAATCAATGTCCAAGATTGGTGAATGCGAATCCAGCTCAGGCTCGAGGTCGAGTCTTCAACATGAATGCACAAGAGGCGCAAGCAGACATTGAAGTGGTTAACGGTACGTTCTTTGTTAATAATCAACCCACATCTGTTCTTTTTGATTCTGGTGCCGATAAGAGTTTTGTGTCGTTATCTTTTGAGCCATTGCTTTGCGTGTTTAGAACGAAACTAGGTAAGCCTTTGACAGTAGAAGTTGCGAGTGGTAATCCCGTTGTTCTTGATTCTGTTCTTCGCAATTGCCAATTGAACCTTAACGACCAACTTTTTCCTATTGACCTCATGCCAATGCAACTTGGGAGCTTTGACATTATTGTGGGTATGGATTGTTTAGCCAAGCATCACGCGGAGGTAGTTTGTTTTGAGAAGATTGTGCGGGTGCCGCTTTCGTCAGGTGAGATCCTACAGGTTCGTGGCGAGAAACCTGTTAGTAGTCTCAAGCTCATGTCTTGTACTCAAGCTCGGAAGTATCTGCGAAAGAAGTATGTGGCCTTCTTGGCACATGTTACAGCAGATAAAGGCAAAGGTAAGTCTATCCAAGATATTCCTGTTGTTCGGGATTTTCCGGAGTTGTTTTCGGAAGAGTTACCTGGTCTACCCCCAGCACGCCAAGTCAAGTTCCGTATTGATCTCGTACCTGGTGAAAATCCCATTGCTAGAGCTCCATATCGTCTTGCACCGTCCGAGATGCAGGAGTTATCTAAACAGCTTCAGGAGCTATCTGACAAAGGTTTTATTCGTCCTAGTTGTTCACCTTGGGGTGCTTCCGTTCTTTTTGTCAAGAAGAAGGATGGATCCTTCAGGATGTGCATCGATTATTGTGAGCTGAACAAGCTTACCATCAAGAATCGATATCCCCTACCTCGCATCGATGATCTCTTTGACCAGTTACAGGGTGCTTCTTATTTTTCGAAGATTGATCTTCGTTCTGGTTATCATCAACTTCGTGTGCATTAAGAGGATATTCCCAAGACAGCATTCCGCACTCGATATGGGCATTATGAGTTCACAGTTATGCCATTCGGTTTGACTAATGCTCCTGTTTTTTTCATGGACTTGATGAATAGGGTTTGTAAGCCTTATTTAGATAAGTTCATCATCGTTTTTATTGATGACATCTTGATATATGCTAAGACGCAAGCTGATCATGAGCAACATCTTCGTCTTACTCTGGAACTCCTAAAGAAAGAGCAACTTTTCGACAAATTCTCCAAGTGCGAATTTTGGCTTAAGGAGGTTCAATTTTTGGGGCATATTGTCAACGAACAAGGTATTCATGTAGATCCCTCTAAGATCAGTGCGATTAATGATTGGGATATGCCTACTACTCCTACTGAGGTTCGTTCTTTTCTTGGTCTCGCGGGTTATTACCGCCGCTTCATAGAGAATTTCTCAAAGATTGCAGTTCCTTTAACTGCTCTAACTCAGAAGAACAAATCTTTTGAATGGGGATATAAGCAAGAGGAAGTGTTTCAGACCTTAAAGCAGAAGCTTTGTGACGCGCCTATTCTGACTTTGCCTGAGGGCAATCATGATTTCGTCGTTTATTGCGATGCATCTAAATTGGGTCTTGGCTGTGTTCTGATGCAAAGGAACAAAGTCATAGCCTACGAATCAAGACAATTGAAGGTGCATGAGAAGAACTACACCACTCATGATCTTGAGTTGGGTGCAGTTGTCTTCCCTCTTAAGATCTAGAACACTATCAAACCATCAATATGTGTATCTTTTGCACATATCAACTCTTATTCGATTTCAAGCTCTAAATCGCTTTCTGGAAGGTTATACGCGCGCTGATGCGTAGATATAACCAGTTTAATGCAACGAACACTCCGGAATAGTGAAATAGGCTTAACATACCTTAAATAACCTTTACATAACTTAGAAGTAAGTTTTGGAAGGTTTGGTATGGTGAAATCAAGTTAAATCGCTTATAGGGACTAAAGTTGACAAACTGCGAAAGTATGCCAATTTGAACTGTAACAGACATTCCGGAACATGGCCATAAGTTAAGCATACCATAAATATCCTTTACATAGCTTAGAAATAGGCTTTGAGGGGTTCGTGTGCTAAAATAAACTTTAGGGTCATTCAGGGACTAAAAGCGTCAAAAAGTGCACAAGTTTGCATTTTCGCACATATCTTACGTTCTGAATACATCCGGACATCCAAAAATTTATGTAAGCACTAAAATATTATGTTTTAGTGTTTGGCACGAGAAAAATCCATCCGTCGCGTCATTTGGATGGTTTTTCGCGCTTATGCGCATTCCGTCGTAATTAAGCGAACATCGCGATCGTACGGCCAAACGAACCGACATCCGAGATATTTTTGAGCATGTTTTGAGTTCCCAATACTTTAACATCATTTTAGAGCCTTGAAATGAGGTTAACGGGGCTTAAACGTGTCAAAAACACCTCAAAATGCATGTTTCTCAAGTTCAGGGACCAAAACTGCAATTCTGTAATAGAAGGCCATGCGGCCCGCGTAAGTTTTATGTGTATCCTTACGCGGCCCACGTCAGAGTCTCAGATAGCAGAATGTGCAGAAACATCGAATCTGGTCCGTTCCACTTATTGCACATGGTTTTGGGGAATCTATGAGCTGGTTTTGAGTGCACATGGTATTACAATACCATGGGTGCAAGTGTATGGCCAAGATTGAAGCACATTTTCCAAGAAACGATCCTAACGGTTCGGGAAATCCTATAAATACCCAACCCACCCCATTGCAAAACCCACTAGAATCTTGATTTGAGAAGCTCTAAGTTGAAACCTTTGTTTCATAACTGAGCTACTTGGATCGAGGTTAGCATTCGGGGACCCTTCGTAAGTATTCCTTCGTTCTTTTATTGCTTTTCGAGTCTGAAAGTCAAACTTTGTTTGACTTTCTGCGTTGACCAGTTTATGGTCAATGCGAAGTTCATTTGAACTTCGCAACGTGATTGTAATCACGATGGTTATAGTCCCTTGGGACTATGCCTACTGATTACCACGTTGTCTAGGGTCGTAAGGGTAAGCGATCTAATAAATCGCTTATACCTTCGAACCCGACCCATTTGGTCGATCATTAGGATCCGACCAAATACATTAGGTGACCATAGTAGGTAGGGAATAACCTTCCGAGGTTATACCTTATGGTCGCTTTGCTAAGTAGTTGCATGATAGGTAGTTTATATGCCTTAGGTAAATTACCAGAATACCCTTTTCATGTATAATTGGTAATTAAGCATATGTAACCTAAACTTTTGTCACATAACTGATTATGTAACATGTTTAGGCATATAACACTTGTCATAGGGCTAGTTAGGCGGTCCGAACGCGTTTCACGCGAACGACGCGTTAAAGTAGCATAAGCTACCTAAACGGGTCGTAATGGGTCGTAAGCACTTATGTTAGGTTTCATTTAGTAAGTAGGCTTTGTTAAACCATATTACCCGAGTGTCCGTACTCGTTTGGTTTACGAACCCTCATTCTATCCAATCATCAAATTTAGGTCCGGTTATTAACATAGTTATCTATATTAGGTGCCGTTTGATATCCGCGATCTCTAGCATTGTTTGGTTGTTACTCAAGGACTACTAAGCAATCTCAAGTGAGTACATAGACCCCTCTTTTACTGTTTTCAAACTGTTTTGGAGTGAAACACATGTGCCTACTTGTTACTTTCATGCTTTCACATCATATACCTGCTATGTTCATTAGTACATTTATAGTACATGATTTCATTACATTTTATACTATGTATGCCCTTTGTGTGCGTACTTAGTACATTGCCTTACATTACATGCTATATATGCCCATTGTGTGCATACTTAATACATTGTTTTACATTACATGCTATGTGTGCCCATTGTGTGCATACTTAGTACATTGTTATACATTACACTTTATGCTATGTATGTCCTTTGTTGCATACTTAGTACATTTGTTATTCATCACATGCTTACATTTTGGATACACATTACATGATTTACATTAGACATGAACATTTTACTTTGGGAGTTTGGTTTGAGTAAGTGATTAAGTAACGAGGCGTGTGTAATATGATACAAGCATGGTGGATACGCCGCTGGTACTTCCTATATATAAGTGTTTGTATGGTATTACATATCGTAGCGTTATTTGAATCATTTCAGTTTGAGACATATAACATTTTATACAAATAACATACTTTTCACAAGACATTGATTTACAAACAACTTATCTTATACAAACTCATTTTACATGGTTATTCATTTAACCATACATTATTCTCTTATTTATACATATCATCTGATCTTATCGTTTTTCAAATGATTTACAAGACAAAGCAAATTACAAGGTTCATGACTAAACATTTTCTCAAACATAAGTCATGAATCCTATTTTCTCAAAACCTATGTATCTCACAGGCATTTTTATGCTGACGTACCTATTTTCACATGTGTTTTCAGGAAATGATGCATAGGACTTATCAAGACATACTTAGGCGGACCTGTGCCTTAGTGACTTAAAACGAGACAAGAACTAGTCAATTTATGTTATGTACTCTTTGGTTCTTGTTTAAAACAATGTAAACTTTCATGTTTGATTAATAAAACGAACTTCAATTGCCATGGATTTGAAACAATTAATTCTGTTACAACACTCCCCGACATTTCCGCCACGTTTTGTATGTTCTACGTGGTCGGGGTGTGACAGAAAAGTTGGAATCAGAGCCAATGGTTATAGGGAATTAGGTTATTAGTAATGCTTTGACCTAGTCTATAACCTTCTTAGGACCCTAACGCGAGTTTACTTGCGTTTAGTCATAAAACAATACCGTCACCTATCCTTAGGCGACGGCCACAACAAGAACATAAATTTCAAAACCGCTTTGAAAACTAATCATCTGTTCTAGGATGATTGATTACTAGGTTTTGAACCCTCTGTTATAAGGTTTTGAACCCCTTTGAATTTTCAAAACTTTCGTCAAAGTTTTGGGTCCTAAATAATGTGAACACGTGCAAACTGGAAGAGTGAATGCCTGTACCCTGAGTTTTCTGTCTAAGGCTAGAGTGTTCGTACAAATCCACATAATCGGACCAGTCACTCTTACCTGGGAACTCTTGGGGTGAGTGTTCACTTATAGGCGAGCATGTCTTCAGTGATACATTAATATGACCCGTTTACTTTGATTAGTCACCATCTCATTTGTTTGCCTTAGGTAACAAACAAATGATCGCAATTTCTATGCGTTGTCATTTTGTTTTAATTGCCGACAACATTTCACTTGTTTCTTCCTATGTCTTTCATTTTCTTCTAGAATGTCTTTTCCTCTCAGCAACGGTCAAATGTCCGAGCAAACAGCCAAATTTGCCCAGCAAATAGGCGAAGTGATTCTGAAGATGGTGGATTTAGGCATTGCCATGTCTCGTCTCAACAATGAAGCCACTCAAGAGTCACCGAAGGAAGCAGAAGTCAAGCCTGCACCAAAATCAAGGAAGTGCAAGGCTTCAAGGAAACCCGCAGCAGGAGCACCTAATCAAGCGGGACCTAGCCAGGTAGCGACGCCACCAGCTAGGAAGCCGTACATAGGAACTGCCCCTTGGTGCAAACGATGCAACCGTCATCATTCAAACCTCATACCCTGCTCCAAATGTACCTACTGTGGACGGAGGGGACATTTGGTCAACATATGCCGCTTTGCTATCCAAAACAAAGCTGCCATAAACCTTGCTGCTACCCAACTCCAAGTCAACCCTACTCAAGCTCGTTTTCCGTCTGGTACTTGCTACAACTGTGGTGAGACGAGCCATTTCAGGAACAACTGCCCGAAGATTGTCAATGCAAATCCAGCACAGGGATGAGCATCTGACCGACTAGAAGACAACACCCTTTAGAAATAATCATGTCTTATGTATTATTTTCTTTTGTTGTCAAGGTCCATGAAACAGTTGTTATCATTGTTTATAAATAAATCTTTTATATACATTGCAATGTATTTATGTGGTTGTATGTATAAAGAACATATCCCTTACAATACCGACAATCAAGGAATCGTATTCCTTGAAAAGCAAACTACCACCCAAATTTTTCTATTTTATGATCTCTTGCGTTTTCCACGAAATTCCTGAGTACCCGTTTCTTTTAAGGAAACGAAGTACAAGGCGCAAGTTACAACACTGGACGAATACCCAAAGTACCACTATAAATCTTTAATAGGGTACCTAAGGGTATTTCCATAAATCCTAAAATTGTTGTGTTCCTTAATTCGAATATTATGTTTCTTTGAAAACAAAATCGAATTTTGGGAGATCTTCATATCTTTTCAGATAGATCCCAGAGGACATTGAAGTCCATTGACTGGTTTCCATATCCATTTTCAATCAATAACAAGTTAATAACAAATTAAACAAATATGTGATTATGTGCTTATGTGTTCCCTTTTATGTTTTTGGTGTAATCCAAGTTTTTGTTATCCAAATCCTCGTAGAATCTTCCATATCCTCGTATAAGGGATTCATAGTAGGATATCCAAAGGTATTATATTAAATCCTCAATGGGCTTTTACGTAATAGTAAAGACCCTTGGATTATATTGTACTATTCCATAATTAGACCCTTGAGTGGTCTAGTTAAACAGATTGATCCAAAAATCTGGTTAGGAATATCATGTGATGAGATAGCTAAAAGGACTCCTTGGTGGCCTAATTAAAAGGATCATTTGTCGATCTAATTAAAAGGACCATATGGTAGTCTAGTCACACTCATCACAGGTTTGATTTTTCCTCCCCTTCACATTACAAAACAAATTGTGCGGACTGTGCAAGGAATTTCGTAATTATGGATGCATACATAATTATGAAATTCAGTGCACAGAAACCACAGCAAGTTTTGTCATGTATCTAGAAATAACTCTGTTCATTTTCGTTTCTGAAGAAATTGTGAAAAATGACTCGTTCTGTTCATTTTTGTTTCTGAAGAAATTGTGGAAATTGACTCATTCCGTTCATTTTCGTTTCTGAAGAAATTGTGAAAAATGACTCGTTCCATTCATTCTTGTTTCTGAAGAAATTGTGGAAAATGACTCGTTCCGTTCATTTTCGTTTCTGAAGAAATTGTGAAAAATGACTCGTTCTGTTCATTTTTGTTTCTGAAGAAATTGTGGAAAATGACTCATTCCGTTCATTTTCGTTTCTGAAGAAATTGTGAAAAATGACTCGTTCCGTTCATTCTTGTTTCTGAAGAAATTGTGGAAAATGACTCGTTCCGTTCATTTTCGTTTCTGAAGAAATTGTGAAAAATGACTCGTTTCCGTTCATTTTTGTTTCTGAAGAAATTGTGGAAATTGACTCGTTCCGTTCATTTTCGTTTCTGAAGAAATTGTGAAAAATGACTCATTCCGTTCATTTTCATTCCTGAAGAAATCGTGGAAAATGACTCGTCCCGTTAATTTTCGTTTCTGAAGGAATTGAGGAAAATGATTCATTCTTTTTTTTTTCGTTTCTGAAGAATGCCTGTTGAAAATAACTCCGTTCATTTTTCATTTCTGAAAAATGTCCGTTAAAGAGAAATAACAGGATTATGCCTTGCTTATCTTTGATGGTTACTTAACACAAAGCCACAGATAGACTCCTACGAATTAATTTCGGGACGAAATTTCCTAAAGTAGGGGAGACTGTGACACCTGTGTCACTGCGACCATCAAACAAATACCAAACCAATGAAATATTGTATTTCATACTTTGGATTTGTATAAATATGTGTATCTTTTGCACATATCAACTCTTATTCGATTTCAAGCTCTAAATCGCTTTCTGGAAGGTTATACGCGCGCTGATGCGTAGATACAACCAGTTTAATGCAACGAGCACTCCGGAATAGTGAAATAGGCTTAACATACCTTAAATAACCTTTACATAACTTAGAAGTAAGTTTTGGAAGGTTTGGTATGGTGAAATCAAGTTAAATCGCTTACAGGGACTAAAGTTGACAAACTACGAAAGTATGCCAATTTGAACTGTAACAGACATTCCGGAACATGGCCATAAGTTAAACATACCATAAATATCCTTTACATAGCTTAGAAATAGGCTTTGAGGGGTTCGGTGTGCTAAAATAAACTTTAGGGTCATTCAGGGACTAAAAGCGTCAAAAAGTGCACAAGTTTGCATTTTCGCGCATATCTTACGTTCTGAATACATCCGGACATCCAAAAATTTATGTAAGCACTAAAATATTATGTTTTAGTGTTTGGCATGAGAAAAATCCATCCGTCGCGTCATTTGGATCGTTTTTCGCGCTTATGCGCATTCCGTCGTAATTAAGCGAACATCGCGATCGTACGGCCAAACGAACCGACATCCGAGATATTTTTGAGCATGTTTTGAGTTCCCAATACTTTAACATCATTTTAGAGCCTTGAAATGAGGTTAACGGGGCTTAAACGTGTCAAAAACACCTCAAAATGCATGTTTCTCAAGTTCAGGGACCAAAACTGCAATTCTGTAATAGAAGGCCATGCGGCCCGCGTAAGTTTTATGTGTATCCTTACGCGGCCCGCGTCAGAGTCTCAGACAGCAGAATGTGCAGAAACATCGAATCTGTTCCGTTCCACTTGTTGCACATGGTTTTGGGGAATCTATGGGCTGGTTTTGAGTGCACATGGTATTACAATACCATGGGTGCAAGTGTATGGCCAAGATTGAAGCACATTTTCCAAGAAACGATCCTAACGGTTCGGGAAATCCTATAAATACCCAACCCACCCCATTGCAAAACCCACTAGAATCTTGATTTGAGAAGCTCTAAGTTGAAACCTTTGTTTCATACCTGAGCTACTTGGATCGAGGTTAGCATTCGGGGACCCTTCGTAAGTATTCCTTCGTTCTTTTATTGCTTTTCGAGTCTAAAAGTCAAACTTTGTTTGACTTTCTGCGTTGACCAGTTTATGGTCAATGCGAAGTTCATTTGAACTTCGCAACGTGATTGTAATCACGATGGTTATAGTCCCTTGGGACTATGCCTACTGATTACCACGTTGTCTAGGGTCGTAAGGGTAAGCGATCTAATAAATCGCTTATACCTTCGAACCCAACCCATTTGGTCGATCATTAGGATCCGACCAAATACATTAGGTGACCATAGTAGGTAGGGAATAACCTTCCGAGGTTATACCTTATGGTCGCTTTGTTAAGTAGTTGTATGATAGGTAGTTTATATGCCTTAGGTAAATTACCAGAATACCCTTTTCATGTATAATTGGTAATTAAGCATATGTAACCTAAACTTTTGTCACATAACTGATTATGTAACATGTTTAGGCATATAACACTTGTCATAGGGCTAGTTAGGCGGTCCGAACGCGTTTCACGCGAACGACGCGTTAAAGTAGCATAAGCTACCTAAACGGGTCGTAATGGGTCGTAAGCACTTATGTTAGGTTTCATTTAGTAAGTAGGCTTTGTTAAACCATATTACCCGAGTCTCCGTACTCGTTTGGTTTACGAACCCTCATTCTATCCAATCATCAGATTTAGGTCCGGTTATTAACATAATTATCTATATTAGGTGCCGTTTGATATCCGCGATCTCTAGCATTGTTTGGTTGTTACTCAAGGACTACTAAGCAATCTCAAGTGAGTACATAGACCCCTCTTTTACTGTTTTCAAACTGTTTTGGGGTGAAACACATGTGCCTACTTGTTACTTTCATGCTTTCACATCATATACCTGCTATGTTCATTAGTACATTTATAGTACATGATTTCATTACATTTTATGCTATATATGCCCTTTGTGTGCGTACTTAGTACATTGCCTTACATTACATGCTATGTATGCCCATTGTGTGCATACTTAATACATTGTTTTACATTACATGCTATGTGTGCCCATTGTGTGCATACTTAGTACATTGTTATACATTACACTTTATGCTATGTATGTCCTTTGTTGCATACTTAGTACATTTGTTATTCATCACATGCTTACATTTTGGATACACATTACATGATTTACATTAGACATGAACATTTTACTTTGGGAGTTTGGTTTGAGTAAGTGATTAAGTAACGAGGCGTGTGTAATATGATACAAGCATGGTGGATACGCCGCTGGTACTTCCTATATATAAGTGTTTGTATGGTATTACATATCGTAGCGTTATTTGAATCATTTCAGTTTGAGACATATAACATTTTATACAAATAACATACTTTTCACAAGACATTGATTTACAAACAACTTATCTTATACAAACTCATTTTACATGGTTATTCATTTAACCATACATTATTCTCTTATTTATACATATCATCTGATCTTATCGTTTTTCAAATGATTTACAAGACAAAGCAAATTACAAGGTTCATGACTAAACATTTTCTCAAACATAAGTCATGAACCCTATTTTCTCAAAACCTATGTATCTCACAGGCATTTTTATGCTGACGTACCTATTTTCACATGTGTTTTCAGGAAATGATGCATAGGACTTATCAAGACATACTTAGGCGGACCTGTGCCTTAGTGACTTAAAACGAGACAAGAACTAGTTAATTTATGTTATCTACTCTTTGGTTCTTGTTTAAAACAATGTAAACTTTCATGTTTGATTAATAAAAAAAACTTCAATTGCCATGGATTTGAAACAATTAATTATGTTACAACACTCCCCGACATTTCCGCCACGTTTTGTATGTTCTACGTGGTCGGGGTATGACATGTCTTAAGGTCAAGGCTGAACACCAACATCCTTCTGGTCTTTTGGAGCAACCAGAGATTCCAGTTTGGAAATGGGAAAACATTGCTATGGATCTTATTACCAAACTTCCGCGCACTAAGAAAGGTCATGATGCCATCTGGGTAGTTGTTGATCGTCTAACTAAGTCAGCACATTTCTTGCCAACACGTGAGGATTTTTCTGCTGAAAGGCTGGCCAAAATCTATGTGGATGAAATCGTATCTCGACATGGTGTTCCTTTAAACATTATTTCTGGCAGAGATGCTCGCTTCTCTTCTCGTTTTTGGAGAATTATGCAATCTGCTATGGGGACCCAACTTAATCTGAGCACAGCTTATCATCCACAAACAGATGGCCAAACTGAAAGAACAATCCAGACTTTGGAGGATATGCTTAGAGCTTGTATGATCGATTTTGGTGGTATTTGGGATTCACATCTTCCATTGATTGAATTCTCGTACAACAACAATTATCACTCCAGCATCAACATGGCTCCTTTCGAGGCTCTCTATGGTCAAAAATGTCGTTCACCAGTCTACTAGAATGAGATAGGTGAGGCTCAACTTACTAGGCCTGACCTCATTCTAGAGATAACTGATAAGGTTAAGAAAGTTCGTGATAACCTTCAGACAGCTCGAAGCCGTCAAAAGAGTTACGCGGACCAACGATGCAAGCCCTTGGAATTTCAAGTCGGTGATTGTGTATTACTTAAAGTCTCACCTTGGAAAGGTGTGATCAGATTTGGAAAGAAAGGAAAACTTGCACCTAGGTACGTTGGACCATTCAAGATCATCGAAAGAATCGGCAAGGTAGCTTACAGACTCGAGTTACCTCCTGAACTTGGGAATGTTCATCCAACCATCAACGTATCCAATCTCAAAAAGTGCTTAGCTGATGAGAACCTCCATATACCGCTTGACGAAATTCGTGTGGATAAAACACTGCACTTTATCGGGAAACCTATGGAGATAGTGGACCGTACATTCAGACAGTTGAAGAACAAACAGATTCATTTGGTCAAGGTTCGCTGGGAATCCAAACGTGGCCCCGAGTTTACTTGGGAACGTAAGGACTAGATGAAGGAGAAATATCCGCATTTGTTTTCACAAGTTTCCTCTAAATAAAAATTTCGGGACGAAATTTCCTAAAGTAGGGGAGACTGTGACAACTGTGTTTTGTAAGCATCGTATTATGTAAAACAATGTGGATTATCAATAAAACAATGTGCTTTGGTGTTATTATGTGTGTATTTATGTTTGATGATTTTACAATTTGATTAGATTCCGATTTCAAGCTTTAAATCACTTTCTGGAAGGTTATACGCAAACTGGTGCATAAACGCAATCAGTTTAACGCGACATATATCCCGGAACTGTGACGTAAGCCAAACATACCCTAAATATCGTTTACATAACTTAGAAATAAGTTTCGAAGGATTCGGTATGGCAAAAACATGTTTATTTGAACTTAAGAACTATTTACGACAAAACTGCGAAACTAACGTTGGTGACCGCCCGGATAATATTTAAATCCCAAAAATACTCCGTTATGATTGAAATTTTATTTTTAATCAGGTTCGTGTTGAAAAATAAATTAAAACGCCTAAAAACGTTATTTTTCAAGTTTAAGCGAGAACCGTGTGTTTCTGCGCGACACAGTGCTTCTACTGCAAAACGCAGACAACGCAGCCAGTCTTGGCAACTGAAATTTATTTCAGTAATATTTTGGCGAGTTTATTTTTATAGTATAATAAAAATAATTTAGAACGCCATAAACCAGGATTTAAACGCTAGATAAAATACCCTGTATCCAGTTAAACGCCCGTTTTAACCTACTTATGGCATGTTTATATAAAAAGTTGCACATGGACCCCCTCCCCCATCTAAAATTCGGTCATATCTAGTGTGGCCCCACCAAAATTTTTGCAAGATCACACAATATTTTCCATTGATCTTATGTGACCCTTGTATGGGCATGCTAGCTCCATATCCTTTCACATCTTCCTTATAATCTCCACAAGATCATTCTTACTTGCAACAACACTCCACTCAAACTCCTCTCTCTCTCTCTCTCTCTCCTCCCCTTGAACCGTCCCCTATCTCCTCTCTCTATCTTCAAACCTTCAAGCTTTGTTCTTCACCTTCAAGTCCTATTTCAAGCATGTTTCAAGTGGTGTGAAGATCTAAAGGTGATTCCAAGGTGTTGTCAAGTGATTACAAGCTTCCTATCATCAAAATCTCATCCTACAACCTACTTGAATCTTGAAGGTATAACATATTGTTTAAATCATACAATGATTCATGGTTGTTCTTGATGACTTGAAGTTTCTCTTGAATCTTGGGATTTTCACTAAACTTGAAATCTAACAATGAAATGGGTCTTGAAACAATTAAAAATGATATGTATATATATATATATATATATATATGTGTGTGTGTGTGTAACCGTACATATATATGTGTGTATATGAGTTTTTCTTTAAGTTTGAGTTTGGTTCTTGTTAAGTACTTGTTTATGTTGTTACATGTTCTTGAATGGTGGTAAAAATGCAAGTATTTGGTGACTTATGTTTGATATGTTAAATATAAATTACATCAGCAAATACATCTGAATATATCACATATTTGATGCATCTAAACCCATATAAAATGATGATGTTATGATAAGTATGCTTTAGGCACTTGTACATGAAGATATATGTTGATGTAAAGCTCAAGAAATGGTAAAAATGGCTATATGACAAAAATAATTTTTGAACAGGTTATAAACATAAAAATAACATTTATTTGGTATATTATAAGGGCATGAAACTTTGACATAGGTTTGAGGACTTTGCATGTTGTACATATAGCTTAAAAAGTGGTAAATTATGTGAAATTTGCATGATTTATGTGCTTTATTTAAGACCTGCACTATCATGAGTATAACCATTATTTTTTTCAGTAAATAACATGGGTTGTGTCAAAATTTCAAGTCGTTTCGATTTCGGATGGTTCGGGTAATGTTTGATGCAAAACTATGCGGTAAAACGGTCGAAATCGCCTTTTCAGAGTATTTTTGCAAAACCGTTTTAAATCAGTAGCCAAACTGATATATTTGGTATAAAAATAAGTATTTTAACTTATATTAAGTTTACTTGGTGATTGGTTAGTCATACGTGACTTCCGACGCCCAAAAATGTTACCTAATCGCAAAAATAAGTGTTTTTCGACATACACTAGAATGGGTTGTTCATGGGTTATTTTATGTGTTACAATGTGCTATGTGTTTTACAATATGTGTATGATCATGTGTTAGTGTTGACAAAATTAGGTGTGTTACGCTCGAGTACATATATACAAATACACCAAAATAATCAAAAATAATAACTTTTAGAGAAATCTCAAAGTTATGTGAAAATTCCAAGTATCGGAGAAACTCATGTATTTTTGTGAGTTTTAATTATTTAATCATTCTTATTTAATTTAGGACGAATAAACAAATTGTGGGATTGTGTTAACATATAAAAACGCACCCAAAGGTGAGTACATAGACCCCTCTTTTACTGTTTTTCAAACATTTTGGGGTGAAACACATGTGCCTACTTGTTACTTTCGTGCTTTCCATGTTTTCATATCATATACTTGCTATGTTCATTAGTACACTATTAGTACATAAATTTCATTTTGTCTTGCTATGTATGTTTACTTAGCATGCTAGCATATTAATTTACATTACATCTTCTTTTGCTTTATATGTTAACTTAGCATATTTAACACATTGATTTACATAACTTTTCTGCTTTGTATGTTAACTTAGCATACTTAGTACATTACTTTCATTACATGTTTGTTTTTGGTATGACATTTGGTTTGTACAACGGGACTAAACTACATTCATTTACATTAGCTACGCTGCTCGGTAGTAAGTAATGGTACCATAGGACTTGACAAATCCCGTTCCTGACATCCTAGGTTTGTTTGGGTGTAAGGAATGACTGAATCCGAAAACATTTCTTTTGATAACCTTGACTTAGGGTTATCCGTCTGTCTCAAGGCTTGAATGTATGCGTTAACTTACCACATAAGTGTTTGTATCAATAAAACATGCATTTACTTTGCAAAACATAACTTTTTGATATATTCAAAATACTTTGTTTTGTGCATTTTTACTTGTGGTTTAAGTAGTCTCATTTTACTTACCACACATGACTTTTGCTTATACATTACATGGTTTATATTGACAATAGATTTGGTTTACTCATAAACATTTGACAATTGGTTTAAACATTACATTTTGGTGGTTTGTTTGGATAAGTGATTTACATAACGAGGCGACACGAAGTATGATAAAAGCATGGTGGATACGCCGTTGGTACTTCCTATATATAAATGCTTTTATGGTATTACATATCGTAGCGTTATTTAAACCATTTCAGTTATACATATTACATTTACAACACATTTTCACTTAAACATTGTTTTACAAATAACTTGGTTTATTCAAACTCATTTTTACTTGGTTATTCTTTTAACCATACACTACTCTTTTATATATACATATCATCTGATTTTGCTATCATTTTTCAAATGATTTATAAAACAAAACAATTAACAAGGTTCATGACTGAATTTTTATTAAACATTTCCTTAAACTCAAGTCATGAATCCTAATTTCATAAAACCTATGTATCTCACAGGCATTTTTATGCTGACGTACCTATTTTCACATGTGTTTTCAGGAGCTGTCGCTTAGGATGATGATCGTGACACTAGGGCAGACTTGTGCCGTAGAGACTTAAAATAATGATAGACTTAGTTTAATTATGTCGTGTACTCCTTGGTTCTTGTTTTGAAACAATGTATTCCACCTTTGGTTGTTGAATAAAATGTAATTTTAATTACCATGGTTGTGGAACAATAATTCTGTTACAACACTCCCCGACGTTTCCGCCACGATTTGATGTTTTACGTGGTCGGGGTGTGACATTGAGGTATTCCAAGGTATAGAGAAAAGGTTGGAGAAGGAATAAAGAAGGTGATATATGCCAGTTTGGAGAAGAAGAAGAAGAAGAAGACGGTTGAGGAGATTGTGGATGAGAGTGAGAAGTTGGTGAAGGAGGTGAAGAAAGAAAAGGTTGCTGATGAGAAGACAGAAAAGTTGAGTGAAGAAGTTGTTGATGAAAAACAGCAAATGGAGAAAGCCGATGAAAAGGCTGAAGAAGCTATTGTAGAGGAGCAACAAATGATGGAAGATCAGAAGCTAATGGCAGAAAACGTAACGATGTCCAAAGCTGAGGTAATAATTCAAACTGTTAAGATCTGAGTTTGGTTTTGATTATGTTTTACGTTTGAATTAAAATGATAGATGAACATGTAATGCAGCAGAATGTAAATGGAAACAAACTTTGCACACAATCAAACAGGAGAATTGCTTTCAACACACATTTTCAACAAAGAACCGAATGATTGAATTTATTTCATCAACGATTACAATGCATGCATGTAACAAACTCCCCCTCAGCCTGAGCTCACAGTGATTTGTTCGTACAGGAAGAAAGATGGTGAAGAGCTAATATAACAATACAGGATACTGTTTTATTTATAGGCACAGACAATGTCCCACCCTGGCATTTGCAGAAGCGTGGATTATTTGGTGTGACTTCTTAATACCATAGCAACAATCATAACAATGCTATATGATAAAAATATGAGATGTTCATTCATTAATAAAGTTTAGAAAAGTGCCATATTATACTTTTCTTAAAACATCAATTTCCAAAATAAGTTACAAACCGTGATTTGTTTAAATGAATCATAAAAACTTAGCAAAAGACCTTAAACAAGCTAGGTTTAGAGATATGTAACCCGTCCAGGTAGAGATTACACCTTCTAAACCCTACAACCCTGGATGACTTCTTTATTCAAACGCAGCTTGAAAAACATGCATACCGTGCCAGATCCATTAGTTTCCTGAAATACATGTAGTTTGAAAAATCAACATAAAGTTGAGCGAGTTCATGTGTAAGTGAGTATGTATAAACCTTTGTAACATGTCTGTATGTATGAAAATCCCTGGTATGTAGCAATTAAGGAAAAAGAGATCACCATTGGGTTGCAAAGCCAATGATATGTGTGAAGTGATGCAGGAAGACTCAAACCTAGCAGATTTTTGCGTCGGGCTCAAAGTCACCCCATGGTCCGCACAGTTGGACTCAGGAGTTGGGCTCGCTACACCAAAATAGATCTACCGCTCATGACCCTCGGTCCTACAATGAGGATTAATGGCCTCAACTTTCCGCCTACCCACTCACATGATCTAACTAGTAAACCCTCCTTAAGCTAACCATACCATGTATAAAAGTGTTTGTAGTAATTGTCACATGTATTTCACCCCCGAAGTATAAAACTGAAAACAGTAAAGAGAAAAGGGGGACATGAACTCACAGTATTGCGTCTTCGTACTTGTAACCCAAATCTCCGCGGCAACACGACTACCTACAATGGTCTAACGTCTATTAGACGAACGGGTCGTGCCTTGTCTTAGTATTGATTAGTGCCTTACGTTTTAAAGTGTCTTCAATATTCTTGTAATAATATTTCTCAAGTGTTCGTATTTCCTTCCCAAGGATGGGGGTATTTACACATGTATATTTGTAGTCTCGAAATTATATTTTAAGTCCCACTTAGCAAAATATATTTAACTTATTTGTCCAGAAATAACGTATTTCCAAAATATATGTATTTTTCCCAAAAATAATATATTTTTACTTCTTTGGTTTCCAAAATAATATTTTACCAAGAAAACATGTGTGAGAGTATTTTCTGGATTATCTCATAAGTTACGCTTTTGCGTATGGCTTTACAATACCAAGTGTGTAACTTAAGTATTTATTTCTTACAATTTTTTGTATTATTTTGGAGTTGTAATGCCATGATAATATGTAAGTTATATTATTTTACCCTAAAATAATATAACTAGTTCTCCAAGTAAACATATATTCACACAAGCGTTTTAGTATAAAATATATATTCTAAATATATATTTATCCACTTTTATTTACGAAAACCCACCTCCGACACTTTGTATTTCGTAACAAAATTTATGGCGATGTTTATATTTGAAACACCAGTTATAAAATATACTAGTAACACTTGTTTAGAAAAATATTTTCTAAGTATTGGAATTTTAGAAAAATTCGCCAGAGCTTCCTTTGTAAATGGAGGCGCCCATGCTAAATAGCATATCATTTTCTTTAACATATAACATGTTAGATCGTTCTTCAATAACCAACCCGACATTTAGACATGCAAAATACTACTTATATCCTTTCAGTTTTAATATACGAAACTGGGCTATTTTCGGGTATTTTATTAAAATAGTTATCTTATTCCAAAAATTCCCAAATTTTTACAGAATTTCTTATACGATCAAATATTATTGCGTAAAAATATCGGGGTCCAAATCATCACCAATATTTTATAGAAAATCATTTTCCGGACTGAAATCAGATTTACCTTTTTCTGACTGCAGTCCACGGAATAATTTATTTAAAATTCATCGAGAGTCCAATTTATGAAATTCCAGTGAGAGAATTACAAATACATCGGTGGTCATCTACAGTACAAATTTCATAATCTAACTCTACACCGAATTCAAGTTATGACTGAAAACAGAACGCATATTTTCAGCAGCAAAAATGCAGCTTTAGCTGCTGTTACAAAACGACGCTTTAAAAATAGTAAACGAAGTCCAAAAATTATGATTCCAGTGCCATTAGAACCGTATTTCATAATAACACATTATAGACTTAAGAAAATCAAGTTTTTGTTAAGTTACAATGTGGTTACAGCCAGTTGAAGTCGGCTGAAAATGCAAATCAGCAACCAGTTTATAGGTTAGAGGTTACTAAAATGTACACCTATGATTACCATTCCTTCTAATAACGATTTATATCATAACATATGTTATTTACAGCAGATTATTGTTTGTATTACTCAAATTCATCATGATTACTTCATCATTTTAACAATACTTCATCACTAGACTAGTTAATGTTCAAGACTTGTTTATATTCTTAGAGTTTCTTAATATTTATCATTCTTTCAACTATTATCCACCAAAAATAAGAACAAGATGAAGATTTGAAGCACTTACTACTAGCACAAGGATAGGGAAGTTTCAAAGCGTAAAAGTGGTGGATAAAAGAAAAGTAGAGCGGTCCTTGAGCTTCCGAGTGCACCAAGCTTGTTTGTTGAACCTCTTGCACCTTTGTATGTATGGAAAATGGCTAGAAAGTGGCTTGATGGTGGTGTTATGGTGGTTAGTGATGGCTGCCGAAAGCAAGGGAAGAAGGAAAGGAAGAGAAGTTGGTGGAAGTGTTGTGATGAGAGAAGCTCAAGATCCTAAGGTCACTTATATAAATCAAGTTTTATGTTTAACCATCATGTAATGTATCTCCCAAAGGACATGCACATCTCAACAAATCCCATAAGATATTATGGAAAGATCATGTAAGACTTAGAGATCCTTGAGGGTGGGGGCCATATGAGGCCGGTTCTAATCAAGGGGGGTATGGGGTTGGTTTCTAATGTTATTGTTACAATCTAGTTAGATTACATGTGTTTAGTTAGTGTTTTATAAGTGTTATATAATATAAAGTGTGTTAGGGTATTCGGGGACCCTAACTAGCTCAGAAAAGTAAAAACAATATGTTTGACAATATTTTTATGTTCCGGGTAAAATCCGGTTGGGTATTGTCCGTTAAAGTGTTTAATTAATCCGTAAAGTGTCATTTATAATACTTTTTGTGTCACAATTTATTTCCAGCACTTAGGAAAGTATACAGGACCGTTTTGCCATATGTTTGCAAGTAACTAGCATGATTAAATGCTGAATTTTGTGTATTAAGTGCAGAATTCTGCACTTGAAGTTTGTTTTTGGCACTTCCCGGCACTATAACTATCACCTAGTGACGCAGTTTTATGGTCCTCACTTCCCTACACTCCCTACTAGTGTTGTATTCTATCCCTGGCTCATACTGGCCTCAAAACATTGTCTGTTTAGGTGCTGGCATTGTCAGCATGTTTTCTGGGTTATCCGCTCACTGTGCTAACTGTGCTTTGTGCATCAAGTTTGTCACTAATGTTTGTATATAATAAATGGAGTGACAGTATGAAGGTGATGCATGTGTATTTATGTAACAGAAATCAGTAAACAGTTAAATCAACAGTCGTAATCAAGCACAGTCATTAAGCACAAATTAAATATAAATTCATTATACGGATACCTGAAATTTTTAGGGTTGTCACAGACAAACCACTGTGGCATCTTTGCTGACGTCACCATGAAAGTGACATCTAACCTCCTAACAAATTCTAACAACTGATCTGATACAAGCACTGCTTATTCTAGATACTGATTGCAATACATTACATAAAACAAACTAAACTACTGCTGAATCCTTCTGCTGTTGTGACTCCAGCAGTACTTGACATAATCAGCAGTGCTTGACCCATAGCAGTAGATTGAACAGAAGGGCTTTAAACTTCATCAGTCTTTGACTTGATCGGCAGTTGTAGGTCAGCAGTTGTAACGATCAGTGGATTGGAGGTCATCAGATGTTGAAACCACTTTCAAGGGGAGAGACTTGTATACATAACATCTGCTTATTCTAGATCCACTGCTCTGATAGGGTTCAATCCCAACAATTATCTGTTCCAGTTTTGGCTTTAATTATCTGTTCCTCTGATAGGGTTCAATCCCAACAATCTCCCCCTGGAACAGATAATGCCAAAATCCTTCATTATTTGTAGATCTTTATTGCCTCATCAACAGTTCCCTTATTTGCCCTTTGAGTTGTAGCTCAAAGTCTAAGGCATCTGTATCATCTTCATCCCTGCAAAGTGGAAGATCAAGGAGATCCTGCAAATCTTCAATACTTAGGCCAAGTGATTGTTCCCTTGTTATTTTCTTCACTTCTCCACTAGACTTGATCACAGTCAGTACATGGGTCTGTTTGTCAGTTTTCCACTTTAGTACTTTTGAGTGTGGTGGGTTTCTTGGCAGATTTTTATTAGATGAGGAGTTTGGTGATGTTGGCCTAGTGATGACTGACTGAGCAGTGCTTGCAGGTTGATTCAATCCAAGAGTTTCTTCTATCATCTTCTTAATACCCTCTTTTACAAGGTCATCTCCTGTCATTAATGTGACAACTGTGTTCTGTAATAATCGTATAATGTAAAACAGTGTTGATTATCAATAAAACAATGTGCTTTGGTGTTATTATATGTGTAATTGTGTTTGATGATTTTACAATTTGATTCGTTTCCGATTTCAAGCTTTAAATCACTTTCTGGAATGTTATACGCAAACTGGTGCGTAAACGCAATCAGTTTAACGCGACGTACACTCCGAAACTGTGACGTAAGACAAACATACCCTAAATATCCATTACATAACTTAGAAATAAGTTTCGAAGGATTCGGTATGGAAAAACATGTTTATTCGAACTTTAGAACTATTTACGACAAAATTTCGAAACGAACGTTGGTGACCGCCCGGATAATATTTAAATCCCAAAAATATTCTGTTATGATTAAAATTTTATTTTTAATCAGGTTCTGGTTGAAAAATAAATTAAAACGCTTAAAAACGTTATTTTTCAAGTTTAAGCGCGTACCGCGTGTTACTGCGCAACACAGTGCTTATACTGCAAAACACGGACAACGCAGCCAGTCTCGGCAACTAAAATTTATTTCAGTAATATTTTGACGAGTTTATTTTTATAGAATAATAAAAATAATTTAGAACGCCATAAACCAGGATTTAAACGCTAGATAAAATACCCTGTATCCAGTTAAATACCTATTTTATCTATTTTTACCAACAAAGTTACACATGGACCCCCTCCCCCTTATGAATTTACGGTCATATATTGGGTGGCCCCACCAAATTTTTACAAGATCTCCAAATATTTCCCTTGATCTTTGCTAGATTGTTTATGACAAGTGTAATTGCATGCTTCACTTCAAATCCTCTATATCTTCTTCCATATCTCTACTAATATCTTCCAAGATCTCAAATCACACTCCATCACCTTCTCTCCTCTCTCCCAAAACCCTAACCCCATCACTCCCACCCATATTCATCTTTTGCAACTTAGTTCATCAAGATTCAACTCCATTCCAAACATATTTCAAGTGGTTGTGAAGATCCAAAGGGGTTTACAAGGTGCTTTCAAGTGATTTCAAGCTTCCTATCATCAAAATCTCATCCCACAACCTACTTGAATCTTGAAGGTATAACATTTATGTTTAAATCATATTTTTGATTCTTGGTTGTTCTTGATGATTTGAAGTTTCTCTTGAATCTTGGAATTTTCACAAACTTGAAATCTAAATGAAATGGGTCATGATACAAATAAAAATGGTGATGTTTATGTGTGTGTGTATGATCGTACATATATGTATGGGTGTATGAGTTTAGTTTGTTGCTTGTTCTTGAATGGTAGTTAAAATGCAAGTGTTTAATGATCTAAGCATGATATGATAAATGTTCAAATACATCAGCAGATAAACATGAATAAGTTGCATATTTGATGCATTTAGATTAATATGAAATGTTGATGATATGATAGTATGCTTTAGACACTTGTACATGAGAATACATGTTGATTTAAGGCTCAAGAAATGATGAAGAATGGATATATGAAAAAAATGTTTTAGATCAAGTTACAAACACTAAAAATAATATTATTTGGTGTATTATAATGGCATGGAACTTTGACATAGGTTTGATAGCTTTGCATGATGTACATATAGCTTAAAAAGTGGTAAATTATGTGAAATTTGCATGATTTATGTGCTATATGTAAGACCTGCACTATCATTAGTATAACCACTATTTTATTCATTAAATAACATGGGTTATGTTAAAATTTAAAGTCGTTTAGATTTGGGATGGTTCGGGTAACGTTTGATGCAAAACTATGCGGTAAAACGGTTAAAAATCGGCTTTTCGGAGGATTTTTATAAAACTGTTTTAGATCAGTAAGTAAACTGATATTTTTGATATAAAAATAAGTATTTTAACTTATATTAAGTTTACTTGGTGTTTGGTTAGTCATACGTTACTTCCGACGCCCAAAAATGTTAACGAATCGCTAAAATAAGTGTTTTTCGACATACACTAGAATAGGTTGTTCATGGGTAAATCTTATGTGTTACAATGTGCTATGTGTTTTACACTATGTGTATTATGACATGACAATACTTGACAAGATTATGTGTATTACGCTTGAGTATATATATACAAATACACCAATATAATCAAAAATAATAACTTTTCAAGAAATCTCAAAGTTATTTGAAAATTCTAAGTATCGGAGAAACTTCGGTATTTTTGTGAGTTTTGATTATTAAATCATTCTTATTTAATTTAGGACAAATAAACAATTTGAGGGATTGTGTTAACATATAAAAACGCACCCAAAGGTGAGTACATAGATCCCCTCTTTTACTGTTTTCGATTGTTTTGGGGTGTTTCATATGTATCAAAATGATTTCAACGATTTTAACGATGGTTTCAATATGAGTAAGATGGTTTATACTAAACTAATAACGATTTCGATAATGTGAACGAGCTTGTTGGTTGTAGTTACATAACGAATGACATTCATTAATTTTGGCCGAACCAACCAGTATTAAGTTATGGTACCATAGGATCCGACAAATCCCGTTATCAGACTGCACCCATGGTTATGTGTGGGTTATCTGGGTAACGACTGAACCTGATGATTGTTAACTTACCCTTTGGTGGTTTGTTAATACGAGAATGATTTGAATGATGAACGAGTCACGAAGGTTTGAATGTTATTAGCGAGACGACCAAAAGTAGTTTTCACAATTAAAACGAGAACGATTTGAACGACTGAACGATTTGGAACGATTTAAACAAACGAATGATGATCTATAAAGAGAACGAGTTAAACGATGTCACACAACGATGTTTACGAAACTATATATACCATACGAGTTTTATTACGAGAACGATTTATGATTTGGTTTACATAAACAAATGTTTTGGGTTAAGATTCATGGCATCGAGGTTTATAAATTATAGCCAATCTGTTTTGACTTGGTTATTCATTTTACAATACAAACATTTTACAAAACAAGGTTTCAAATATCGATTAACGAAGTTGTACGAGATATTTCAACAAGCCAAGAATCTGACACTCACACAAAAACTATGTGCTCGACAGCATTTATTTGCTGACTTTGTTTTTACATATGTTTCAGGTGATGTTGCTTAATGTTGATTGCGAATAGGATGCATGCTCACTTAGGACTGGACGAGGCCTTACTGATTTAATAACGATGATAGACTATGTTTGACTTGCTTATTTAACTTTAAGACAATGTTTAATATTTAATAAAATGAAACTCTTTGTATCCATGGTTTGAAACAATAATTCTGTTACAACACTCCCCGACGTTTCCGCCATGATTTGTTGTTTTACGTGGTCGGGGTGTGACAATTAATTCTTCCACTATTTCAGCATCCAACTGTTTTTGTTGTCTTTTTTATAGATGGCAGCACCAGCTGGAGCAGTGGATCCCCTGATTTGCAGCTTTGGTGGTCTTGTTGAAACCTCTGCTTCAGGATAGTCAGGTTTTTGTGGAATTTTTTTATTTTTCTTCCTTAATTCCTCCAACTTTTTATAAGTGACCCTGACTTTGTCTTCTTTCCACCTCATCACTTGATTCTTTGACCCAAATTCAGCAGTGATCAATTCCTTTTTCATTCTCTTCAGCTCCAATGTCTTTTCAGGTACATTCTTCTTGTACTTTGCCCAATCTAGAGGAGTGTGTTTGACCTTATTCTTAATCATTTCTTGAATCCTGGCTGCTTCACTTTCAAGCTCAGGAATGGTCCACTCTTTGTACATATGTTTTTCCCCCCTTATACTTCTTAAAAGCCATGATATTTTCAATGTAGTCTTTTTTCAGGGTTTCATCTGCTCTTTCTGATATTTGCTGACAAACATTCTTTGCAAACTACTCTAAGGATCTAAGTTGAGTGAGTAGAAATTGGTAATGCCTTTGAATTTCTTTGTCAGGTTTTCCTTGTGAGTTTCTTTTGGAGATATCCTCTGCCTGTTAAGCCTGAACTTTCAAGTACTCTTCAATGTTGTTAGGCCTAGGATATCCTTAAACTGATGGCAAACTCCTTTTAGCAGGATCATCCACAAAGTAGAAGGATGTGATCTCATCTCTGACTGCTATAAGTTCAAGAGGATATTGGAAACCTGCATGAGTGATGGTAGTGATTGGTTGTTGAACTTGAGCTGATGAGAGAGGAAAAGGGTTTGGAATAAGTGCAAGAGATTGTGAGGATGTTGGTGGTGGTGATAGAGAGTCATCATCAGGTATAAATATCCTTCTCCTTTTTTTGTTTAGGAGAGGCTGATGATGTTTTGGGTGGATCAGTGGGGGTGATTTGAGTGGTGGAAGGTGACTGACTAACAGTTGTTGAAGCAACTGGTGTTTCACCCACTGTTGTCATTACAACAGATGTTGTAACATCTGATGTCTTCTGCTTTTTAGCAGGAGGTGATGGTGGTGAGTTTGTTTTTGGTGGTGATGGTAGTTTTGTTGTGAAGTGATTTTTGGTAGTGGTGGTAAGGCAGTGGTTGTGGTGTGTGTTGAAGTGGTGTGTGTTGAAGTGATGGCAGGTGTTTGGCTAATTGTCGACCTCACTCGTTTCCCATATTTCCTTGTTAGACAATGCCTCCTCGACGTGATGCACAATCTTTTACTACTGAAGAAGTCGCAGCCCTTGTCTCTCAGCAAATGGTTGCTGTGCTTCCAGGCGTTGTGACCCAAATCCACGAGCTATACAACAACAATAATAATAACAATGCACAATGTAATTTCAAGAATTTCAATTCTGCTAAGCTGCTAAAGTTTTCTGGGTCGCAAGGAGCAACTGCGCTCCTGCAGTGGTTCGAGAGTATCGAGAGCACATTCAGACATGTGCAATGTCCGAATGGGCGTAAGGTTGAATTTGCATCAAGTGTGTTTGAGAAGCGTGCTCTTACATGGTGGAACAGAGTGATGCGCGACAGGGGTGCCGAAGTGGCATTGGCACAAACAAGGGAAGAGCTTCGAGCTCTCATGATGAAAGAGTTTTATCCCCGTCACGAAATTCGAGCTTTGGAACTAGAGTTTGACGATCTAAAGCAAGATGGGGGGAAACACCGTGCGTATACGGATCGATTTGAGGAACTCAGTCTTTTGTGTCCTACTATGGTTACCCCGTTAGAGAAAGCGATAAAGAGGTATATCGATGGTTTACCTGATTCCATACAGGATATTGTGACTGGCGTTAATCCTACTACTGTTCGTCACGCGATCGAGTTATCTGCTACCCTGACTAAGTCGCAAGTCAGGAAGGGTAAACTTACATGCAAGGGTGATAAGAAGAAGTCGACCGAATCTGTCAAGGAAAAGGGTAAGGGTAAGAAAGGTGAGTCGTCGAAGAAGTCGAGAAAGCGAAAGGGTGCTCAGAACTTTGCAGTTACTACTCAGAACCCTCAGAACCCACCAGCTCAACCGCCTGCGAAGAAAGCATATGCTGGTACCGCACCTCATTGTGCTCGCTGCAACGGTCATCATGTTGCACAACAAGCTTGTAGGCAATGTACAACGTGTGGTAAGCTTGGGCATCTGGCCAACATCTGTCGTTTGGGCCAGGATCAGATTGTTCAGTCCAGTTCAGGGGAATGCTGCTAGATTCCCACCGGGTTCATGTTTCAATTATGGAGAGTTTGATCACTTCCGCAACAACTGTTAAAGGCTGGTGAATGCAAACGCGAATGCTAATGTGAACCCGAATGCGAATGTCAACGCAAATGTGAATCCCGCTCGTGGGCGAGCGTACAATCTGAATGCTAACGAAGCGAGGGTTGACAACGAGGTGGTTAATGGTACGTTTCTTGTTAACAATCGACCTGCATCTATTCTTTTTGATTCTGGTGCCGATAGAAGTTTTGTTTCATTATCTTTTGAACCTTTGCTTGCGATACCTAGAACTAAACTGAGGAAACCCTTATATGTCGAAGTTGCTACTGGTAAACCTCTTGTTCTCGATTCTGTTATTCGTGATTGTCAGTTAAACCTTGATAACAATACTTTTCCCATTGACCTCATGCCGATGCAACTTGGGAGTTTCGATATTATCGTGGGGATGGATTGGTTAACCAAACATCATGCTGAGGTGGTTTGTTTCGATAAGATTGTTCGTATTCCTCTTCCGTCTAGCGATGTTCTGGAAGTTCATGGCGAGAAACCATCTGGCGGTTTGAAGCTTATGTCATGTACAAAGGCCCAAAGTTATTTTCGAAAAGGATATGTTGCTTTCCTGGCACATGCCACCGAGGAGAAAGACAAGAGCAAGAGTATTCAGTATAATTCGATTGTTCGGGATTATCCAAAGGTGTTTCCCGATGAACTGCCTGGTTTGCCTCCAGTTCATCAAGTCGAGTTTCATATTGACCTTGTACTCAATGCCAACCCGATTGCGAAAGAACCTTATCGTCTTGCACCGTCGGAGATGCAAGAGTTATCGAAACAGCTTCAAGAGTTGTCTGATAAAGGATTCATCCGTCCGAGCTTTTCCCCTTGAGGAGCTCATGTCCTCTTTGTGAAAAAAAAAGATGGATCTTTTAGAATGTGTATCGATTATCATGAGCTTAATAAGCTTACCATCAAGAATCGATATCCCCTACCTCTAATTGATGATCTCTTCGACCAGCTGCAAGGTGCTTCATGCTTTTCCAAGATCGATCTGCGATCTGGGTATCATCAACTTCGTGTACTCGAAGAAGATATTCCCAAAACTGCATTCCGTACGAGATATGGGCACTACGAGTTCACTGTCATGCCTTTTGGTTTGACAAATGCCCCAGCTATCTTCATGGACTTAATGAACAGGGTTTGTAAATCTTATTTAGATAAGTTCATCATTGTGTTCATCGACGATATTCTCATTTATTCGAAGTCTCAAGCCGATCACGAGCAACACCTTCGTTTGACCTTGGAACTTCTGAAGAAGGAACAACTTTACGCTAAATTCTCTAAGTGTGAATTCTGGCTTAAAGAAGTTCAGTTCTTGGGTCATATTGTCAATGAGTAGGGCATCCATCTGGATCCATGCAAAATAGCAGCTATTAAGGATTGGAATACACCAACGACACCTACAGAGATTCGATCATTTCTTGGTCTTGCTGGTTATTATCGTCGATTCATTTCTAATTTCTCAAAGATCGCGGTTCCACTCACTACTTTGACTCAGAAAAATAAGCCTTTTGAGTGGGGACCTAAGCAAGAAGAAGCGTTCCAAACGCTGAAACGGAAGCTCTGTGATGCTCCTGTTTTATCTCTACCTGAGGGAAACGATGATTTTGTTGTCTATTGTTACGCGTCGAATCTAGGACTTGGTTGCGTTCTTATGCAACGAGGTAAAGTCATAGCTTATGCGTCTAGACATCTGAAAATTCACGAGAAGAACTATACGACTCATGATCTTGAATTAGGAGCTGTGGTTTTCACACTTAAAATCTGGAGACACTACCTCTATGGAATAAAGTGTGTGGTTTTCACAGACCACAAAAGTCTCCAGCATATTCTCAATCAGAATGAGTTGAACATGAGGCAACGACGTTGGGTTGAACTCTTAAACGATTATGATTGCGAGATCCGCTACCATCCTGGTAAGCCGAATGTCGTAGCCGATGCACTTAGTCGAAAGGAACGAATCAAGCTTCATTCTATTCAGACTTTATCTGATATTCAATCTCATGTCCTTCAAGCTCAACAATCTTGTGTGATCAAAGACTTTTTGAAATATGAGCTACCGCTTCAACTTGAGCTTAAACTCGAAAGGAAAGACGATAGGTTGCTATATTTCAAGGATCGATTGTGGATTCTGAAACAAGACGATCTTCGCACCTTGGTAATGGACGAATCTCACAAGTCTCGATATTCTATCCATCCTGGTGCAGATAAAATGTACAAGGATCTTCGTACTCAGTTCTGGTGGCCTAGTATCAAGAAGGATGTTGCCTTGTATGTATCGAAATGCCTAACTTGTCTCAAAGTCAAGGCTGAACATCAACGACCTTCTGGCTTGCTTGTACAGCCAGAGATACCGGTTTGGAAGTGGGAGAACATTGCAATGGATCTCATCACTAAGTTACCGCGTACGTCTAAAGGTCACGATGCTATTTGGGTTGTTATCGATCGATTAACGAAATTAGCTCATTTTATTCCGATTCACGAGGATCTATCTGCTGATAAACTTGCAAAGACTTATGTTGATGAGATTGTATCACGACATGGTGTTCCTTTGGATATCATTTCCGATCATGATGCTCGGTTTTCATCTCATTTTTGGAAGACCATGCAATCTGCTTTGGGAACCCAACTAAAATCTAAGCACTGCTTATCATCCCCAAACATATGGTCAATCTGAGAGGACGATTCAAACTTTGGAGGATATGCTTAGAGCATGCGTGATAGACTTTGGTGGTAATTGGGATTCTCATCTTCCATTGATCGAGTTCTCTTACAACAACAGTTATCATGCTAGTATTAATATGGCACCATTCGAAGCTCTCTACGGTCGAAAATGTCGTTCACCTGTATGTTGGAATGAGATCGGTGAAGCTCAGCTTACTGGACCTGAGCTCATTCTGGAAACAACAGACAAAATCAAGAAAATCTGCGATAATCTTGTGACAGCTAGAAGACGTCAAAAGAGTTATGTGGATATGCGACACAGGCTCTTAGAATTTCAAATCGGAGACCGTTTCCTACTCAAGGTGTCACCCTGGAAGGGAGTGGTGAGATTTGGAAAGAAAGGAAAACTTGCACCCCGATATGTTGGACCATTTCAGATTGTTGAAAGAATTGGAAAGGTTGCCTATCGACTAGAGCTACCTCCAGAGCTTGGAAATATTCACCCGACTTTTCACGTATCCAATTTGAGAAAGTGTTTAGCTGATGCTGATCTTCACATTCCTCTCGACGAGATTCAAATCGATGAAACTATGCACTTTGTCGAGAAGCATGTGGAGATAGTGGACCGTACATTCAAACAGTTGAAGAACAAACAGATTCGATTGGTCAAAGTTCACTGGGAATCCAAACGTGGCCCCGAGTTTACTTGGGAACATGAGGACCAGATGAAGACGAAATATCCGCAATTGTTTTCACAAGTTTCCTCTAAATAAAATTTCGGGACGAAATTTCCTAAAGTAGGGGAGACTATGACAACTGTGTTTTGTAATCATCGTATAATGTAAAACAATGTTGATTATCAATAAAAAAAATGTGCTTTGGTGTTATTATATGTGTAATTGTGTTTGATGATTTTACAATTTGATTCGTTTCCGATTTCAAGCTTTAAATCACTTTCTGGAAGGTTATACGCAAACTGGTGCGTAAACGCAATCAGTTTAACGCGACGTACACTCCGGAACTATGACGTAAGCCAGAAATACCCTAAATATCCTTTACATAACTTAGAAATAAGTTTCGAAGGATTCGGTATGGCAAAAACATGTTTATTCGAACTTTAGAACTATTTACGACAAAATTTTGAAACGAACGTTGGTGACCGCCCGGATAATATTTAAATCCCAAAAATATTCTTTTATGATTAAAATTTTATTTTTAATCAACTGTGTTGAAAAATAAATTAAAATGCTTAAAAACGTTATTTTTCAAGTTTAAGCACGTACCGCGTGTTACTGCGCAACACAGTGCTTATACTGCAGAACACGGACAACGCAGCCTGTCTCGGCAACTGAAATTTATTTCAGTAATATTTTGACGAGTTTAAACGCTAGATAAAATACCCGGTATCCTGTTAAATACCTATTTTATCTATTTTTACCAACAAAGTTACACATGGACCCCCTCCCCCTTATGAATTTACGGTCATATATTGGGTGGTCCCACCAAATTTTTACAAGATCTCCAAATATTTCCCTTGATCTTTGCTAGATTGTTTATGACAAGTGTAATTGCATGCTTCACTTCAAATCCTCTATATCTTCTTCCATATCTCTACTAATATCTTCCAAGATCTCAAATCACACTCCATCACCTTCTCTCCTCTCTCCCAAAACCGTAACCCCATCACTCCCACCCATCTTCATTTTTTGCAACTTAGTTCATCAAGATTCAACTCCATTCCAAGCATATTTCAAGTGGTTGTGAAGATCCAAAGGGGTTTCCAAGGTGCTTTCAAGTGATTTCAAGCTTCCTATCATCAAAATCTCATCCCACAACCTACTTGAATCTTGAAGGTATAACATTTATGTTTAAATCATATTTTTGATTCTTGGTTGTTCTTGATGATTTGAAGTTTCTCTTGAATCTTGGAATTTTCACAAACTTGAAATCTAAATGAAATGGGTCATGACACAAATAATGATGGTGATGTTTATGTGTGTTTGTGTGTGATCGTACATATATGTATGGGTGTATGAGTTTTGAAGTTTGATTTCTTGATAAGTACTTGTTTAGTTTGTTGCTTGTTCTTGAATGATAGTTAAAATGCAAGTGTTTAATGATCTAAGCATGATATGATAAATGTTCAAATACATCAGCAAATAAACATGAATAAGTTGCATATTTGATGCATTTAGATTAATATGAAATGTTGATGATATGATAATATGCTTTAGACACTTGTACATGAGAATACATGTTGATTTAAAGCTCAAGAAATGATGAAAAATGGATATATGACAAAAATGTTTTATATCAGGTTACAAAAACTAAAAATAATATTATTTGATGTATTATAATGGCATGGAACTTTGACATAGGTTTGATAGCTTTGCATGTTGTACATATAGCTTAAAAAGTGGTAAATTATGTGAAATTTGCATGATTTATGTACTTTATGTAATACCTGCACTATCATGAGTATAACCACTATTTTATTCAGTAAATAACATGGGTTATGTTAAAATTTCAAGTCGTTTAGATTTGGGATGGTTCGGGTAACGTTTGATGCAAAACTATGCGGTAAAACGGTTAAAAATCGGCTTTTCGGAGGATTTTTATAAAACTGTTTTAGATCAGTAAGTAAACTGATATTTTTGATATAAAAATAAGTATTTTAACTTATATTAAGTTTACTTGGTGTTTGGTCAGTCATTCGTGACTTCCGACGCCCAAAAATGTTACCGAATCGCTAAAATAAGTGTTTTTCGACATACACTAGAATGGGTTGTTCATGGGTAAATCTTATGTGTTACAATGTGCTATGTGTTTTACACTATGTGTATGATGACATGATAATAATTGACAAGATTATGTGTATTACGCTTGAGTATATATATACAAATACACCAATATAATAAAAAATAATAACTTTTCGAGAAATCTCAAAGTTATGTGAAAATTCTAAGTATCGGAGAAACTTCGGTATTTTTGTGAGTTTTGATTATTAAATCATTCTTATTTAATTTAGGACAAATAAACAATTTTAGGGATTGTGTTAACATATAAAAACGCACCCAAAGGTTTGTACATAGATCCCCTCTTTTACTGTTTTCGATTGTTTTGGGGTGATTCATATGTATCAAAACGATTTCGACGATTTTAACGATGGTTTCAAAACGAGTAAGACGGTTTATACTAAACTAATAACGATTTTGATAATGTGAACGGGCTTGTTGGTTGTAGTTACATAACGAATGACATTCATTAATTTTGGCCGAACCGACCAGTATTAGGTTATGGTACCATAGGATCCGACAAATCCCGTTATCAGACTGCACCTATGGTTATGTGTGGGTTATGTGGGTAACGACTGAACCTGATGATTGTTAACTTACGCTTTGGTGGTTTGTTAATACGAGAACGATTTGAATGATGAACGAGTCACGAAGGTTTGAATGTTATTAGCGAGACGACCAAAAGTAGTTTTCACAATTAAAACGAGAACGATTTGAATGAGTGAACGATTTGGAACGATTTAAACAAATGAATGATGATCTATAATGAGAACGAGTTAAACGATGTCATACAACGATGTTTACGAAACTATATAAACCATACGAGTTTTATTACGAGAACGATTTATGATTTGGTTTACATAAACAAATGTTTTGGGTTAAGATTCATGCCATCGAGGTTTATAAATTATAAGCAATCTGTTTTGACTTGGTTATTCATTTTACAATACAAACATTTTACAAAACAAGGTTTCAAATATCGATTAACGAAGTTGTACAAGATATTTCAACGAGCCATGAATCTGACACTCACACAAAAACTAAGTGCTCGCCAGCATTTCTTTGCTGACTTTGTTTTTACATATGTTTCAGGTGATGTTGCATAATCTTCATTGCGAATAGGATGCATGCTCACTTAGGCTGGACGAGGCCTTAGTGATTTAATAACGATGATAGACTATGTTTGACTTGCTTGTTTAACTTTAAGACAATGTTTAATATTTAATAAAATGAAACTCTTTCTATCCATGGTTTGAAACAATAATTCTGTTTCAACACTCCCCGACGTTTCCACCACGATTTGTTGTTTTACGTGGTCAGGGTGTGACAATTAATTCTTCCACTGTTTCAGCATCCAACTGTTTTTGTTGTCTTCTTTTATAGATGGCAGCACCAGCTGGAGCAGTGGATCTCCTGATTTACAGCTTTGGTGGTCTTGTTGAAACCTCTGCTTCAGGATAGTCAGGTTTTTGTGGAATTTTTTTATTTTTCTTCCTTAATTCCTCCAACTTTTTATAAGTGACCCTGACTTTGTCTTCTTTCCACCTCATCACTTGATTCTTTGACCCAAATTCAGCAGTGATCAATTCCTCTTTCATTCTCTTCAGCTCCAATGTCTTTTCAGGTACATTCTTCTTGTACTTTGCCCAATCAGGAGGAGTGTTTGACCTTATTCTTAATCATTTCTTGAATCCTGGCTGCTTCACTTTCAAGCTCAGGAATGGTCCACTCTTTGTACATATGTTTTTCCCCCTTATACTTCTTAAAAGCCATGATATTTTCAATGTAGTCTTTTCTCAGGGTTTCATCTGCTCTTTCTGATATTTGCTGACAAACATTCTTTGCAAACTACTCTAAGGATCTGAATTGAGTGAGTAGAAATTGGTAATGCCTTTGAATTTCTTTGTCAGTTTTTCCTTGTGAGTTTCTTTTGGAGATATCCTTTGCCTGTTGATCCTTAACTTTCAAGTACTCTTCAATGTTATTAGGCCTAGGATATCCTTCAACTGATGGCAAACTCCTTTTAGCAGGATCATCCTCAAAGTAGAAGGATTTGATCTTATCTCTGACTGCTATAAGTTCAAGAGGATATTGGAAACCTGCAGGAGTGATGGTAGTGATTGGTTGTTGAACTTGAGCTGATGAGAGAGGAAAAGGGTTTGGAATAAGTGCAAGAGATTGTGAAGATGTTGGTGGTGGTGATGGAGAGTCATCATCGGGTATAGATATCCTTCTCCTTTTTTGTTTAGGAGAGGCTGATGATGTTTTGGGTGGATCAGTGGGGTGATTTGAGTGGTGGAAGGTGACTGACTAACAGTTGTTGAAACAACTGGTGTTTCACCCACTGTTGTCATTACAACAGATGTTGTAACATCTGATGTCTTCTGCTTTTTAGCAGGAGGTGATGGTGGTGAGTTCGTTTTTGGTGGTGATGGTAGTTTTGGTGGTGAAGTGATTTTTGGTAGTGGTGGTAAGGCAGTGGTTGTGGTGTGTGTTGAAGTGGTGTGTGTTGAAGTGGTGGCAGGTGTTTGGCTAGCAGTTATTGAAACCACTGAAGTATCAGCGGTTGTTGATACAGTAGGAGTTACAACAGCTGTTTGGGTGGAAGTTTGAAGTTTGAAGCCTTTGGAAGGTGGTTTGGAAACATGCTTTGTGAGTCTGGATGTTGTGCTTTTGGGTTGCCTCACATTTCTTGTGGGCTTCTTCTTTTCATCCTTAGGATTTTCATCATCCATAGGTTCAGAAGGACCCTGCATATTCAGCTTCATAAAAGCTCTTTTCTCCTGTTCCCACGTGGCTTTATCCTTAGCCTCTCTATCCCTTTTTACACTTGCTTTTGCTTCAGCAAGTGCATTTATGGTAACATCAATCTTTTTACTACCATATGGCAAGGGAATGTCTTTAGTCATGCTATCTTTTTCTGGTTCAATATAAAGACCATCTTTAATTCCCTTCTTCTTCCACTGCTTGATTTTCTCCCCCTTTTTGGAATTATCTGGTGGAGGGTTATCAATAAAAAGAACAGTGGGAGGAGCAGTGCCAGTGGTGTTCAGTATTTGGGCCTTGATAGCCTTGATGTCAGCTTGGGTATCTTTAAACCTGGACTCCATCATGTTTCTCAGCTTTTGAACATGGATTTCATGCTGCTGATCAGCCAATTGTCTTTGTTGTTGGAACAGTGGTTGAAGTAAGGTCCATAACTCATTTGCAGCAGGTGCAGGTTGTGCAGGTGCTTGAGCTGGAGCAGCAGTGGTTGGTACCTTTTGAACTTTCAACAACTGTTGCAGCATATCTTTAATTTCTGCAACAGAAGTATCCAGCTTGTCAATTCTATCCGTCAATTCTCGGTACATCAAACCATCACCCAACTTAATGGGATCATCTGATTTCCCACTAATAGTGGTTGTAACAGTGGTTGATTCAGGGAGTGTACTCCAGAAATCTTCCACTGTTGCCCATTTGTCTTGGTACTGGGGACTTCTTCCTTCAAATTGAAAGACACTTTTTAGTGACCTAGTGAAAACTGGATACACAAGTGTTTTCAGAGAAGAAATTGCCTCCAAGGAAGTCTTATTGATGTAACCACTGTCCAAATGCAAACCAGTGGGTTCAGCACTTGTAGTGGTTGCTTCACTTGGATTACCACCAAGAGTTACTTGTAACTCAAGGGGTGTAACCTCCTCAGGTCTTGTTGGTGGGTTAGCAATGATTGATACATTAGACCCAGTCACTTGTTGAGGTATGTTCTCATTGACAGGTGATTGAGAAGCACTGGTTTGTGCCTGGTTCAGATCAAGAGCATCCAACAATATTTTTGTCTGTGGGGGAATTATGGAGGTGAGGTTGGGTGTAGAAAGAGAATTAGCCCCGGGCATTGGGCTGTGGATGATGGAAGCAAGTGATTCCAGAGCATCATATTGTGGTGTCCCTATATGTACAACCTGTTCTTTTTTAGAAGAAGCAGGAGGAGTTTCAGGAAAAGGTTAAGATATTTCTACCAACTGCTGTGAGGAAGTAGCAGCAGTGGTTTCTTGTGACTTTTGTGCTGTCACTGGCAGTTGCTCTGGTATCTCATCCTCCAGAGTTGCCTTTTTGGTGGGTTTGGGGGGCTTTTGAGTTTTCTTTTGCTTTGGCTTTTTGGTGATTTTAAGTGTGGGTTTCAAAGCAGTTGTTTTGCTGCTATGATCACCTAGAGCAGTAGGCTCAGCAGCAGATACCTGAGATGCAGTGGTAGCTGCTAAATTCTGCTCAGGGACCTCTGCTTGTGTTTTGCAAGGTATTGACATTCTTGTGAAAGTTTCAACAGTTAAGCTGTTTATTTGAAAAGAGTCACCTTGTTTTATTACATGAGCATCATCCTTACCAAATTTCTTTTGAAAGTAATAACTTAGAAATCTTGGAAAAAGTAAGAATGGCTTTTTATCAACATTTTTAACTAAATCATTAAAGATTTCCTGGGAGTAATTGAAATTTTCATCTTGGAGAATAGCATATCCCAGGTTTTGAATCTTTAATGGTATCTCATTAAAGGAAGTTGTTTTGTTTGAAACACACATTAACAGGGTATGGAACAAAAATCTTGTTGCAGGTGGAAAATTACCTTTTTGTAAGGTATACTTTTTATTGTATCTGCATACCCCCTTTCAAGGAAATCAGTTTTTAACTCGTTTTTAGGAAAAGAAGTTTTGCCTTGCTGATCATTGAGTTCAAAGACTTCCGAGATGGATTGTGGTGTGATTTTGACTGCTTTACCCATGAGAGAAGAGTTAATGGCTATGACGTTTTCTCCTTGTTTTTCAAGAGTAACATTTTTCCAAAACTCTCTCTGGGTTTTCAGGTAAATTGGAGCATCTGCTGTTAACAAAGTTTTGTACTTTGATGTAGACATAGTGTCAATGATGGAATCGAAGGTATCGGTGGTGCCAGGTTTTGTAAGGAGACCCAGATAATTATGAGGAGCTTTGTATGGTATTTCGATTGGTGTGGTAGCCTTTTCAGTGGCCTTTTTAGGAGATGATTTTGAAGTGGATTTCACAGATGGCTTTGATTTTGTCATTTTGGAGAAGAAGATTGATGAAGGATTTAAGAGAAGGAGATGGAAATTGCTTTGAGAAAGGAATTTTTGTGAATTCGATTCGACAGTAAAACCCTGTTTGGGGTTTTGAAGAGGGTTTTATAAAGGAAAAAGTGAATGCTGACGTGGCAGCGGTTACAAAAGATCTGACCACTATGTACTATCCACGTGCCAACCCCTGATGAAATAAAGGACAAGTGTTTTTATAAAAATCACTGATGGAACAAGATCAGTGGTTGTAACGGTAATAATGAAGGCAGTGGGTTATTTTTACTATCAGTGGATAGCATAACAATGGATAAAACATTGATTTTGAACAACAGTGCTTATCAAGGAAATGAGAGAACAGGGGTTGACTTTCAGCAGTGGGCAGACTTTTAAGAAGAACAGACTTTTGAACACAACAGTGGTTATGGCAGACTTTTAAGGATTTAATGAAAAATTCATTTTTAGCTATTTTTAAGGATGGATTTTTTATTTTCTGAAAACATTTTAATGGTGTTATTCATATAAAAACAAGATTTTGCCTGCTATTCCATGTTTAGCATGCCAATCCTAGAGATCAAGCTTTCAAAGGTGGATGTGTCTAATGCTTTGGTTAGCACATCTGCCAGCTGATCCTTAGTTGGTACATGGTGCAGAGAAATCAAACCTTTTTCATATCAATCCCTCACAAAGTGATGTCTGATATCAATGTGCTTGGTGGTTGAATGGGAGACAGGATTTTTGATGATATTTTCTGCTGCCTGGCTGTCCAGCATGAGTGGTGTCTTTAAGGCAGTGATACCAAAATCCAGCAACTGATTTTGATGCCAAAGCAGTTGGGTTGTACATCTTGCAGCAGCTATATACCCTGCCTCAGCAGTGGATATGGAAACAGCTGCTTGCTTTTTGCTTTGCCAAGACACTAAGCAATTGCCTAGGAATTGGCACCCTCCTGAAATGGACTTCCTTGTCTTATCACATCTAGCAAAATCACTATCTGAGAAACCTGAAAGCTCAATTTTACCATCAGCTGGATACCAGATACCAAGTGTGGGAGCACCTTTGAGGTATCTGAATATCCTTTTTACAGCAATAAGGTTTGACTTTCTTGGGGCTGACTGGGATCTTGCACAAACACATGTTGCAAACATGATGTCTGGCCTAGATGCAGTTAGGTAGAATAAAGACCCAATCATGCTTCTATATAGAGTTGATCAACCAAGTCATCCTTTTCATCAGACATGACAATTTTATTGGTTTCAATGGGTGTACTACATGGCTTACAATCATCCATCTCAAATTTCTTTAAAAGTTCTTTGGCATATTTGCCTTGATGGATAAAAGTGCCATTTTGCAGTTGCCTTACTTGGAGACCAAGAAAGCACTGGAGCTCACCCATTGCACTCATTTCAAACTCAGCTGTCATGAGTTGCCTAAACTCTTCAGACATTTTATTACATGTGCTTCCAAAGATGATGTCATCCACATAAATCTGGACAATCATCAAATCCTTCCCTCTCCATTTTAAAAACAATGTTTTGTCTATTTTACCTCTTGTGAAACCAATGGATAGTAGGAAAGTGGAAAGAGTTTCATACCAGGCCCTTGGTGCTTGTTTCAGGCCATACAAAGCTTTATTTAGCTTGTAGACATGATCTGGATTAAATGGATCCTCAAAGCCTGGAGGTTGACAAACATAAACCTCTTCTTGAATCTTACCATAGAGGAATGCACATTTAATGTCCATTTGATACACCTTGATTTTGTGGTTGACAGCAAAGGCCAGAACTAATCTGATAGCTTCAAGTCTTGCTACAGGGGCAAATGTTTCATCATAGTCAATGCCCTCTTCTTGTCTGAACCCTTGAACCACAAGCCTAGCTTTATTCTTGACAACAATGCCCCTTTCATCAGTTTTGTTTTTGAAGACCCACTTTGTGCTAATAGGACTTACACCCTCTGGCAGTGGTACAAGTTCCCATACTTTTTGTCTTTTGAACTGTTGGAGCTCTTCTTGCATGGCTTCTGCCCAGCTATTGTCTTCCAGTGCCTCTTGGTACTTGACTGGCTGATGGAGAGATAGGAAACCAGCAAAAAGACAAATGTTTTGGGATTGACTTCTTGTGAGCACCCCTTCATTGATGTTGCCAATGATTTGGTCAGGTGGATGAGATTTCAAGAAGATTAATTCTCCTTGGTATGGGACAATGGCATTTAATGGTGAAGGCTGTAGAAGTGAATCATCTGAGCTAACCACTGCTTGTGACTTTGATGATGTGGAAGCAGGGGTTAAAGAGCTACTTTGATCAACAACTGTTGAGGTAGCAGTGGTTGAGCTTTAACAGCTATTTTGAACATCTGCTGCTATTCCTATTGAGACAGACCTTTGTTGAGGAATGATGACTTCATACCCATAGTCTGATGATGAATCTTTTGATGGACCTGCACTGTTAGTCTTGACAGCAGTATTTTCAAAAGTAAATTTTTCAAGATCAAACAATTCTGCATGATTTGCTGGGATTTTCATTGATGAAAGTTCATTGAATTTTACATTCAAAGTCTCTTCCACTATTTTGGTCCTTGTGTTAAACACTTTGTAGGCCTTAGCAGTGGTTGAGTATCCCATGTGACAACCCGTGATTTACGGCTCTTAATCACGTGATTAACAGGTGTTTAACGCGATAATGAATAGTGATTACAACGCAAATTAACCTAATTAGGCCTTTGGAGTGCCCAGGAACGATTATCCGACTTTACAATGCGCGAACGGTGGTTTACAGAGAAACCTGTGAAACGTTAAACGGCAACGGATTGAAACCGAACAGGATACTGACAACGCCGACAAATATTAAATTGTTACGATATATTTTAGCTTTGTAATTAAATTTTAGTGACTACAGTTGAAACCGGATCGAAAAACGGATTAAAGACGGCAACAATACAATTTTTCACGATTATTACCGTAATCGACAAACGGGCGTGCAAACAACGACTACCGACCGTATTTTTGGTGTATTTTAATTTTTGACGTTAAACGGAGTTCTGGATTTGACAACGGGTCTCGTAGGAATTACGGGCCGCTTACGCACAAGATGGGCTTGTGGGCCCTGGGCCTAAGCCTAAACCGTCATATAATAATAAAATCCCTTCAAGATCTAAATAAAATCTGTACAAAATCCCACAAAAATCTATTCAATAGATTCACAAGATTCTTAAAATCTCAACAAAATATTTTGTACAGATTCTTTAAAGATCACATAAATCTTATGAGATCTTCCAATCTCTATATAAAGCTCCTTTGTCTGCATATCAATCTACACACACATAAAGGAAATATACACACAAGAATAAAGGTTTCTCTCTCACTCTCGATAACTTACAAACAAACACAGAGAAATCAGTTTCTTCACAAAGCTCTCTCACCCAACCCCCAGCTCCTCACCACCACCGGTTCCCCTCTCTCTCCCTCCGACGAAGACACGGCCGGCTGCCGGTCGTATTACCGGCGGCGGATATTCCAACCGACGACACATAACCCCCCCTCTCCTCGTGCAGCAAGACGGACCACCACCACTGTTGGGTGGTGGTAAGCGGCGGCAGTGGGGCCAGATGTCGAAGAGTGAGAAGCAGAAGGGATGAGAGGAGAGAGAGATGATCTGGTAATGGTGGTGATCGGCGGTTGCATCTCGGACCGGTGGTCCTTTACTCGGACCGGTGGTCCTTGTTTTTAACCGGCGGTCCCTGGCTCGATTCAGGCGGTCCAAGACTTTATCCGACGAGTTCCGGTTGATAAAGACGACACGGCGGCGGGGTCCTCTCAGTCCGACGATTCACGGTGGTCCAGGCTCGAGTTCAAGTGACTCGGTTCAGAATGGTTCAAGTATGGTTCGGGTTAGCTCCGGGCCGGCCGATGGTGTGGTGGTTCGGTTGAGACACAGATGCCGACATTGAAAATGAGTATGTTCAGGTTAAGTAAGATCAACATCAATTTCCTTAGTTCATCTCAGTTTTTTTTTTAAGTGCGGGTTGTTTACGTTTTGTTTCGGGTCAAACCTGGTTGACTCGGTCAACACCCGAGTCAACTCGGGTCAACGGCAGGTCAAGCAAGTCAACAGGTCAACAACTCGGTCAACCGTAGTCAAGTCAGCTGTGGTTCCGGTTCCGGTTCCAACTTCGACTCAGTCAACTTGGTCAAGGTCAGGCGGTCAACTCAGCGAGTTGACTCGGTCGGCTCAACTTCTCGACGCGAGGAGTGGTAAAGATTTTAAGGCGATATATTTAGTTATTTTCCTAGTTTTATTATTTCATGACAACGAGCTTGAACCGATTCGATTAAAATTAGTTACATTCAAATATACTCGACAAGAATTATATACATATTGCTTGTTTATTGAATAAATTGTTGAATTTTGACAAAATGACGACAACTTGTGTTGTCGGGTTATTCCAAAAACAGAGGAAACTCTGCCCATTTTTCGAGAAAATCCGTAAAACGAAACACGTTTTTAATATAAAGACACTTTATATACAAGCGTATAATGTTTTCAACGACACTTTACAAACATACGAAAAAACAACGATACGGAAATTATTTCGACAAGAATAAATATAGTTATTATTATATTTATTTCAAACGTAAACTCGAATCATTTTATAAATAAATACAGTGTATATATTTATTTCAAACATCGCGTAACACGAATTCGTTTCATCAAAATAAATATAGTTTATATTTATTTCAAATATTAAACGACATGAATTATTTTATAAAATAGATATGATTTATTTATTTATTTCAAACTTCAAACAAACTCGATAATATTTTCGCAAAATAAATATAACCTTTTATATTTATTACAAACGCCGAAACGACATATACGTATATTTTTGGCAAATATACACAAGGCGTGATATATATAATACAAGTTATTATATGTTACTTTCATACGAAACGCGATATATGATACGAGTTTGTTATATGATATTTTCATAGAAATATTCTTTTATACACGTATGACTACTCGAGACGGCTAACACACCTACAACGATATATTTATATATTTTTATATAAATATTTATTCATTTTAAGTCTCTCGGAAACTAAGTCTTTTGCAAGACTTATTAAACTGCTACTGACATTAAACGAGACTTAACACATATAACTTAATCTTTTCCATTAAGTTAACAACTTACTGTCGAATCGTTCGGCTAACGATTCGGTAGAGCTCGGTGACATGTAGACTAGTTACCGCTTTTATTTAGAAACTTATTAGATATTCCGTGTTAGGAATATTGTAGAATGCACGCTAGCGAGTCTCATTTTGGAAACGACATCACGGAGTCGTAATTAGCTAGCTTTGAACATGGAAATTCAGGTGAGTTCATAACCCCCACTTTTTACTATTTTACATTTTTGTAAATGTTTTCGGGGTGGAAAGACATGCACGTTTTGCAAAAACATACAAAGTTTTGAACAAACGCAAAACTCATATTTCTAAATCATATTACGAAGGGATTTCGAGAAACTCAAATGGTTTACGAAAAGCTTATGTTTTATACCGGTTTTCAAACAAGCGTATCTTTCAGAATATGCATACCCACGAATTCTAGTTTTTTTTTAAAACTACGGGTAAATACAAGAAGCACTCTTGGTGAGAACGAGTACCAAGCATGATGCCTTTTGAGGAAGGCTCAGTCTTAGAGACTGAGGGAGGATCAGTCTTAGAGACTGGGGTAAAATACATATACAATGATTACAGACATTTTTATACATGGTATGGTTAGCGTAAGGAGGGTTACTACTTAGATCATGTGAGTGGGTAGGCGGGAACTAGAGGCCATTAATCCTCATTGTAGGACCGAGGGACAGGAGCGGTAGATCTATCTGGGTGTAGCGAGCCCAGCCCCCAGGCCAAACAGAACGGACCTCGGGGTGACTTTGTGCCCGACGCATAAATTTGCTAGGTTTGAGTCTTCCTACTTGCACTTCACACATATCAATGGCCTTGCAAACCATTGGTGATCTCTTTATTTCCTTATTTGCTACATACCAGGGATTTTATACTTACGGAAACTTCTTGTTCATACAAATTAACTACCATGTTTTATACAAATTCAAAGCATTATGCGGGTATGGAGTCAAAGTCAGGGTGGGCATTGACGGTTATGCGAACATTACAAATACAAGGCTTTACAAATACATGGTTTTATGAACATAACGTGTTACAAACACAACGTTTTCCATATAACTTGGCAAGAAAATGATTTTTAAATTCATTTTCTCAATACTATTTCAAAAACCGGTTATTCCAAAGATTTATTTCAAATCTTCCACAATACCAAAGATTTATTTCAAACCTTTCACAACTCAAAAGATTTATTTCAAATCTTTTACAAACAAACTATGAACTCGCTCAACTTTATGTTGATTTTTCGCATGTTTCTTTCTCAGGTTGCATTTCTAAGACAAGACACGGTTGGAATAGGAGAACCATGTGGAGTCGAGTACTTAGTGGGCGTTCATTTTCTAAAAGACTTAGCTTATTTGCTTCCGCTGTGCAATGAAGATACCAGTCCAGTCACGCCAATGCTCTGATAATTTCGGGGTGTGACATCCCAGATGATAACCACAATCAATTTTGTCTGCAAACTTTGAGATAGAATCTTTTAAGTTTAAAATGAAGCATGGGTAGCCAAAAACCTTGAAATATGAAATCAATGGCTTTATTTTATACAGTAGTTCATAGGCAGTCTTTTGATGCCTGGGGTTGATTAAAACTCTGTTTTGGACATAGCAAGCAGTGTTTACTGCCTCTGCCCAAAAAGTTAATGGCAAACCTTAATCAGCAAGCATGGTTCTGGCAGCCTCAATCAAGGTCCTGTTCTTTCTTTCAACAACCCCATTTTGTTCTGGTGTTCTTGGAATGTTGTATTGCCTCACAATTCCTTTTGACACACAGAAATCATCTAACTCCTTGTTCCTGAACTCTGTGCCATTATCACTTCTGAAGATCTTTACTGAAAGGTCAAACTGCTTTTCAACCTGTTTCACAAAGTCTTGCAGAATGCTTGCAGTCTCATCTTTTGAGTGTAAAAAGTAAGTCCATGTAAACCTAGAAAAGTCATCAACAATAACAGGACAATATCTTTTCTTCCTAAGACTCATGACTTTAACTGGGCTAAACAAATCCATATGAAGCATTTGCAAACATTTGGTTGTTTTGGACTCTTCAATCGATTTGTATGAGCTTTTATGTTGTTTTCCTTTTAAGCAGGAAACACAATGCTCAAAACAGGTGAACAGTTTTTGAGGTAAACCTCTTACTAACCCCTGTTTTGAAATGGCAGTGATAGTCTTGAGATTTGTGTGCCCCAATCTCCTGTGCCATAATTCTGTCTCTTTGTTTGATGCAGCTGAGAACAGACAGGCATCAGCCCTGGGGCTCTCTTTTGACATATCAACCACATAAACATTGGCACTTCTTTGAGCAACAAGTTTGGTTTTTCCAGTTTTCATTATTGCTTCAATCTTTTCAACCATTTCTGGTCCAACAATCCTTTGTGAAGAATGAGCCATAGCCCATATCACTCATTTGTGAAACACTCAGGAGGTTGAATTTTAGATTGTCTATCAGATTGACATTTTCAAATTTTACATTACCAGACTGTACTGTACCAGACCCCAGAACTTTCCCTTTACTATTATTACCAAAGGATATATCACCCCTCCATGGATTTTGAAATCTTTGAGTAGGGATTTACATCCTGTCATGTGCCTGGAACCTCCACTATCTACATACCAAAGCCTATCTAAGCATGCAGAAGCTCCCTGCACATGAAGTAAAAGGATTAGTTCATTAGGGTCTCCAAAGCCAATAAGGCTTTAGATGGGGTCTCAACAGTGTCTGGGATGAGTTCAGATGGATGGACAGTGGTTAGGTCAGGGGTTTGGACAGTTTTGGGACTGTTTTTCTCTAACCACTGTTGGGGGTCTTGCCCAATGATCTGCTGATAACCAAAAGGATACCTGTTCACTCTTGGTTTAGAAGACCTTTTGTAGGCCTCATAAACATGTGGGATCCTTTGGTAAGATGGTTGTCCCTTACCTCTTCTGAATTGATTGGTAGGGGGTGCATCAGTCACCTGAACATCTCTTTTGACAGATGTTTGGTTCAGCTGTTTTGTAACAGCTGTTTGGACTAGCACAAATAGTGGTTGGTTCTTGGTGAACTTGACAGATGATGTTGATGAACTTAAGGATGTTTTTGCAGTGTACTCATTCTTTTTTACATCAAAGTTTTTGAGATACACACATTCTTAAGTTATGTGGTTTGTTTTACCACAGATGGTGCAGATCTCAGTTGGTCCAATGACACTTGTTTTGTTTAGATCATATGCTTTTAGATGAAAACAGTCTTTTGTTAGATGATTCTTCTTTTCATAAAAATCACAAAACAGGTTTTGATCTTTTCTCTTTTCTTCCTTTTCTCAGACTCCTTAGCAACAGAGTTTTGAACCACTGTTGGGATGTCCTTGATAGGAATAACCTTTGCTTTTGGAGCTATGACACCATCAGTGGTTGTGAAATCCATAGGCTTGAAATTTTCAAGAATGTCACACTCATCAGACCATGTGGGTTTAAATTGGTATTTCTCAATTTCCTCAAAGGTTGAGGACCCCACAGATCTTTCTAGAGTGATTTTGTTACCAAGTTTGTCAGTTATCTTAACTTCTTGGCCATTCTTGTTGGTTGGTTTTATTTCAGATGAACCAGCTTGTTTTGCAGCAGTGTTTTCAAGTTCATCATATTTTCTATATCCTATTCCAAACTTGACATTGCTTTCAAGCTGTTTCTCAAGCATGACCTCATAACCTTTGCAAGACTCCACCCATCTTTCACAAGTGATTTGGGTGGACTCCAACTCCTTTTTACAAACTTGGTATTTTTCTACCATAGTTTGGAGTTGAGTCTTGGTTATGCTTTGCTCTTCTTTGAGGCTGTAGATTTCTTTGTCTTTTTCAGCCAATTTGTTTTTAAGTTCTTTCAATGACTTTTCAAATTTGACTTCTTCAGTTAAGACTTTATCCCTAAGGTTTTAATTCACCTCTTTAATGCTAGCAAATGCAATAATGCATTTGTCTGAACACAGATTTTCAAGAACCTGAGGTGATACCTTTGTAGCAGCCATCATGGCACAATCACATTGATGATTATTTTCTTCATCAGCTCTCTCTTCTTTCTCACATGCTTTCTTCTCTTCTTTTTCTTCTTTGTCTTCTTTGGACCAGGGGTCAAACAGTGGTTCAATCAGGGTTTCTGAATTTTCTCCCAACAGTAGTTCACCAACAACTGCAATAACCACTGCTCTAGCCACTTCATCCACTGTTTCAGCACTTAGCTGTTCACCTTCAGCTTCTACCCCTTCTGGTATTGACTCTAATGCCATTAAACAAAATTCATCATTAAAAGTATCATTAGAAGCATAGAGTGCAAAATTTTCATCACCAAGCTCATTAGGCATGTTGCTCCAGTCAACAAAGCCTTGGGTGAAAAAGCTTTGCTGATCTGGTTGAACCACTGTTGGAGCAGCTTGTTGAGGTGCAACAGGTTGCACTTGTGCCTAAGGGACAGGGGTTTGAACATACTGAATTTGTGGAACAGTGGTTTAAACATAATGCACATGCATAGGGGTTGCAGCATAGTGAGCAGTGTTAACATGGGCTGCAGGGGTATATTGGGTATAGTGCATAGTGCTTTGATGTTGTGGTCTAGGGTTTGAGCTGGGATGAGTTATTATGGGACCAGTAGTTTGACTCCTCCATTCCCTAGCAAAATGACCTAGCCCATTGCACTTATAACACTTGATTTTTTACTTATCCAACCCCACTTTTAAATTCCCATGTAACCCTGGGAATTTTCTCCCTATTCTTTTGTAGAATTTGCTTGTTCTCACACTAAGCAAAGCCAATTGATGCAAAATGTCCATTTCTTCTAAGTCAGTGGGATCAAAATGTTGCAAATCATTAAGTTCAAAGCACATATTATCAGAGTTCTGGCTTTCTCCATTTGCTGTGAAAGCAAAGTTGGATGAGTTAGGATCAGAGTTGAAATTACCTCCAGCAGTTATGTCAATAAAATGGTCATAACTCTGATCCTTGCTGCTGCCAGACTCTTCGTGACCCAAAAGAGCTGTGTTACCAAATGAATAGTCATCTGTAACTTTGCCAGACTCTTGCAACTTCTTTTTCTGGTTTAACTCCCTTTCATAAGTCAGGAGTCTACCATGAAGTTGGGTCAGTGTTAGGTCTTTGAACTCAATAGAGTTTCTAGTCACAAAGGCAATTGTATCCCATTTTTCTGGTAGTGATCTAAGAAACCTGCTATTTTGAGTTGATTTAGGAAATTCAACCTTAACAAGTCTTAGCTCACTAATGAGACAAATGAATCTCTCAAACTTTTGAGTCAATGACTCGCCCTTGATGTGACAAAATGTCGCATACTGCTGATTCAGAATTTCCCTATTGTTTTCAAAAACTTCTTCCGTTCCCCCAAACTGTTCCTTCAGTGCATCCCATAGCTCTTTGGAACTGTTACAATATAACAGTCCAGCATAGATTTCATTGGGTAATGCAGATGCTATGATGCTAAATGCTTTGGCATCCAATTCAAACTTTTGAAAATCAGTTCCAGTATAGTTTTCATATTGTTTAGGTTCGAATTTCTTTGAATCCTCAGCACTTGGCACCATAGGAACATGGGGCCCAAAAACAACTGATCTCCAACATCCAGTGTTCTGTTGAGCAAGGATGTGACCCATCCTTCTCTCCCAGATGTTGTATTCATTACGTTTAAGCATGGGTGGTTTGAAAAGTGAGCCAATGTTATTCTTATCATCTTGAGATTGGACGTCATCCTAGTTGTTTTACAGGCACTGATTAATCAACTTTGATGGTGATTAAACCTTGCTCTGTTTTTCAACAAAACGAACAACTATCAGTATCAACGATTGTGAGCTGAACTATTTATGTCAAAATGATTGTTAAATCAAATTTGACTGTCCGGGCTCTGATACCAATTGTTAGGATCTGAGTTTGGTTTTGATTGTGTTTTACGTTTGAATTAAAATGAAAGATGAACAAGTAATGCAGCGAAATGTAAAGGGAAACAAACTTTGCACACAATCAAACAGGAGAATTGCTTTCAACACACATTTTCAACAAAGAACCGAATGATTAAATTTATTTCATCAACGATTACAATGCATGCATGTAACAAACTCCCCCTTAGCCTGAGCTCACAGTGATTTGTTCGTACAGGAAGAAAAATGGTGAAGAGCTAATAGAACAGTACAGGATACTGTTCTATTTATAGGCACGGACAAACCACTGTGGCATCTTTGCTGACGTCACCATGAAAGTGACATCTAACCTCCTAACAAACTCTAACAACTGATCTGATACAAGCACTGCTTATCCTAACTACTGATTACACTACATTACATAAAACAAACTAAACTACTGTTGAATCCTTCCACTGTTGTGACTCCAGCAGTACTTGACATAATCAGCAGTGCTTGACCCATAACAGTAGATTAAACAGTAGGGCTTTAAACTTCATCAGTCTTTGACTTGATCAGCAGTTGTAGGTCAGCAGTTGTAACGATCAGTGGGTTGGAGGTCATCAGATGTTGAAACCACTTTCAAGGGGAGAGACTTGTATACATAACATCTGCTTATTCTGGATCCACTGCTCTGATCCAGTTTTGGCTTTAATTATTTGTTCCTCTAATAGGGTTCAATCCCAACACAAACTGATTCTTCTTATTCATCAATTAAAATTGATAATATAGCTGAACAACAGTGCAAGAAATGCATGGAAACGTGTAAGTCTTGTACTGAAAAAGATGATAATCTAAGACCCAAAGACATTGAAATTACAAAAATAGAAAAGATTTTCAAAGAAAAATGTCATGAAATGCTTGAAAATGAAAGAGTTTTGAAAGAAAAAGAAAAAGAGCTGACACAGAAATGTGAAGATCTTGAAAAAGAAAACAAAATGTTGAAAGAAAAGTGTTCAGCTGTTTGCAACGAATGTGTTCCAAAAAATAACACTATTCAAGAGTTGCAAAAAGAATATTATGTAATGAAACTGTCATATCACACAGTAAAGGAAGCTTATGAAACTTTGAAAAATAGAGTTAAAAGTCTGGATGATAGATTGTATGCATGCCAGAAAACAACCAAATTTCTTGAAGCTAGATATGAAGGCAAACAAATGGTTTTAAATAGTTATATTGATGATGTTGCAAAACTTAAACAAGAACTGGCAGATAAAGAAAGTCCGTCAATAAACTTCAAAGTTATCATGCTTTTTCATACATTCTGGAACATATTTTCAACATCACACCCGATGGTAAAAATTCCGCAAAAGAATAAAAAGGGAATTGGGTCAGAATACTATCAATTTCCACCACTGTTGGAGAAGAATTATACTTTCTATGATAGCAAAAAGGTGGAAAAAGCAATAAACATGGTTGACCAATTACCTGACAACATCGATGTGACTTACACCAAATCTGATTATCTTGATGATTCAGATGCGGGTGGTAAGGTTGTTGAAAGGGTTTTGTCAGAGGAGTCTACCAAAACAGATAAGTCTACATCACAAGATGAAAATGAGGGAAGTTTTCATGATAATTATCTTAAACATTCAAAATCTGAGAAAAATGAGAATGATGATTCGAAAGGATTGGTTTATACCATGATTGAATCGGACCAACTATTCTTAGATGATGAATTCCCAATTCAAAATGTGATTTCAGATAAAATCAACAAAGTTTTCAAACTGGTAGAAATTGAGAAAACTGAAATTTCAAAATATGCTAGAAAGAGCAAGAAAACTTTTTATAACAAACCTAGTTACAAAAAGAAAAACATGAAGGTTGGGTTGGGTTATAAGAAGAAACAAAATCATGAACCTTTTGATAAGAGAAATCATCAGCAAAAGATGAACTTTGTTCACGAAACAAGTTCTGAGGAAGAGAAAGAACTCAAATTTAGATGACAGTCTAATGAAGAGTTCTGTGCTCAAAAGAAACAACAACAAAAGGCTAATGATGTGTAAAAGAAAACATGCTTTAAATGTAATAAAATTGGACATATTGGTCGCAAGTGTCCAAACCCAAAGCCTGTTGATGTTGGGAAACAGAAATCTGAGGATGTGAAACAAGAGTCAACAAGGTTTAATTCAAAACAAACTTGGAGGTACAACACAAACAAGTTTGCTTCAAATCAAACTTGGAAATCAAACCCAACTAGGTTTGATTCAAGACAAACTTGGAATTCTCACACACCCAGATTCAGAATGACATAAAGTTGGCAAACATCGGTTGATATGACCAAACCGCATCAATTTTGGAAAACCAAAGTTAATTTGCCAAAATAAAATGTTTCAAATAGTGACAGATTTTATCAAAGAAACGTTTCAAATGGACAAGTTGGTCTATTAAGAAACAAACTATGTTTGAAAATGAAAAACAGAAAATTAATTCAACAAACAATGATGAAGTAAAAAATGAAAAATTATTTGAGAAAAATGACAAAGATTTTCCATCTTTGAATGATTTATTTTGTGTTGAAATGCCTAAGTCAAACAGACCTGGGCTAAATTGTTCAAGTAATTGAATAGATTGAATGTGCAGGTGCTCCAGAAAGCAAAAAATTGTCAGAATGTTCAAAGGAGCAGCATGGCATAGGAAGTTGTGGAACCCTGCAACTGAAACAGGGAGTTTGTTCGTTTCTGTACATAAATAAACAATATTTCAAAACCCTAAAAAAATTGAAAAGTTCAAAAACCAAAAATATGTTTTTATTCTGTCAAAAATTTGAAATAATTCAAAAAATATGTTTGTTTTTAAACTTGTCAAAAAATCAAAATTTCAAAAAGATGTTTTTATTGAATATGCCGAAACCCTCACGACTGAATAAACATGATTATTTCACAAATGATTAAATGGTTTTAACATTGTTAAAAATTAGTGTGTTGTAAATCATGGGGGTACTTACTGCTTCACATGTTATATTTTCTGTAAAACAGAGCATGTGACGCAGAAAATGGATGGCGAGACAAAGCTATCTACATCGGTTTGTCAAATTTTCTTAAATGTTTTGAGTTTTAGGGGGAGTAAAAAATTTCAGAAAATACAAAAACATTTGAAAATTTGAAAAAAAGTCAAAAATAATAGAAAATTCAAAAAGAGTTTTGTGTAAAAAGAGGAAATGATAGTACATCAGTAGACAATCACAATACGCTAAAGAAATGGCAAGTTAAAATGTGATAAACGGTCTCACTGATAATACGCCGGTAGGTTTTTACACATTTAGTAGATTGTTTTCGAGATATAAACCTAAATATCAACATACTTACTTATCTCGTGGGAAACATCTCTCGGATATATGGGTAATCCCCGAAATCTTGTTTGAGAGATTACCAGATTCTGATATATTAGGTCTTTATACTGTTTGATATCTGGGGTATTATACCTGGTCTTCTGATATTGCTGAAGAAATGGCCTAGACCTCGTATAATACTTTGCGTGCTTAATGCTTACCCTCTGCATAAAATATTGAAAAATATCGAAAGATATAAATCAATTGCAGTTGTAAAGACGATCTCTAAGTGGGACACTCCTCAAAGTCGAGCCTTTATCTCTTTGACTGAATGGTAGTTCATACCTGAGATCTCAAGGTCTCGCACTAACCCAAAGAACATATATCATTATGGTATATTCACATGTAAGACTAAATCTAGGGAATCTTGATACGGGAGTATATTATGAGGTGGGACACACGAATAAGTTAAGTGCTTAAAACACTAAATCTCGTATCTCGAATCAGTTGAACTTTGTGTGAAAATTTAAGAGGATCAATATACTGACAATCTAAATGAATCGTTTAGAACTTAAAGTGTTTATAGCTCAATGGTGCTAGTGTTTTATCAAAAATATTGTCTGTAAATATTTCTTTACTGCTTTATGTTTCAGAAAAATACAAAAGGATTTTGTTTCTGCTTTAATTTAGACAACCGATGTCTAAAAGCTGAGTTTCAGAATCTAAGTATGTTAAACATGTTTCTGATAATAAACAAGTTCAATAATTTGAAACTTGAAGTTTAAAATGAAAAATCAAACACAGTTTGTGAAATCTCAAAGGTCATTAATTTGGACTTGGAAGATTCTCTGTGAGGTTTTGGATTCTTTAAACTGTCAAATTTTTTAAAGTCATTTGATAGGGGGAGTGGAGTCGGGAAATCCTGGATATATTCATATTGTTACATTTGTGCAATAGAGCCAGGTTCTCGATCCAAAGATATTTTAAGAGCCAGGTCATCATTCCTAGAAAATCTAAAAAGCTTTCATTGTTACATATTTGAAATGCTACAGCTTATGTTTAGAGCTAGGTTTTTTATCTTAAAATTGTCAAATATCATATAAATGTTTAAGAATTTTACAGATGATAGAGCCAGGCTACGATCCCAAGAGCAGAACTTAAGGGGGAGTCTAAAGACAAGTGTGCAATCAAGAGCCAGGTAACTATCCTGGAAGAACTTAAAGAGCTTGTAGAACAGGTGTCGATCCTAGTAGATGAAAGCACGGAAGCTTGAAGCAAGGGGGAGCCTAAAGACAGAGTTAAACGAAAGGGAGAGTTACAAAAGCTAAATGGCAATATCCAAGAGGATTTTGTTAGACATTGGGGAGTCTTTGTTGCTGACAGTGTCAACATTTTTAAACAAATTCAGATAGAGATGAAAGCTACAAGATTGACTGCAACAATATCCAAAGAGGGAGTCTGTGAATGCATTATGTCTATCGCTTGCGTCAATCACGGAACATAGCTGGAATGAGTGAAACAAGACTGATGCAGCATTGAAGAAATCAAGTAATGAAGCAAAGGTAGCTTCGTACGAAGCCACACACATATTGATTTGTTCGAACCTACATCTCTATAAATAGGAGTCTTGGGTTCTAACGAAATAGGACTTTGAGTGTTTTGATGCGAAGCTCTATCAGTTTGTTTTCACGGAGTAAAATTTGCCAGATCTGTAAAGAAAACATTAGTATTTACTTCTCTGTGTTCATTCCATACAGGTGTTTGAATTCCGCACATTACATGTATTGATACGCATTCAAGGTCAATGAATTCATCACGATCTTGAGAATTCACAAATGCAATGGCGATCGAAATGGAAGCCTTGGTGAAGAATGGAACATGGGAAAAATGTGCTCTGCCACAAGGAAAGAAACCGGTAGGATGTCAATGGGTCTATACAGTAAAATATAAACCGAATTGTATGATAGAAAGGTATAAGGCCCGGCTGGTTGCTAAAGGCTACACTCAGACATATGGGATCGATTATTCTGAGACATTCTCTCCAGTTGCAAAACTTGACACAATCAGGGCTCTCTTCTCCATAGCTGCAAATGAAGGGTGGCCGCTTCATCAGTTTGACGTTAAAAATGCCTTCCTACATGTGACACCTGTGTCTGTAATCATTGTAAACAGTACCATTATCAATAAAACAATTTTATTTGATCCCAATTTTTTTTTGTTTATGTTTGACATTTTTCATGTTTTGACTTTTGTTCAATTTCAAACTCTATATCACTTTCTAGAGAGTTATACGCAAACTGGTGCGTAAACGTAATCAGTTTAATACGACAAATACTCCGGAACATCAACATATACTTAACATACCTTAAAATAACCTTTACGTAACTTAGAAATAAGTTTTGAAGGCTTTGGTATGGCAAAAACAAGTTAATTCACTTACAGGGACTAAATTTGACAAACTGTGAAAGTATGCCAATTTGAACTGTAACAGACATTCCGGAACATGACCATAAGTTAAAAATACCATAAATATCCTTTACATAGCTTAGAAATAGGCTTTGAAGGGTTCGGTGTTCTAAAATAAACTTTTGGGTCATTCAGTGACTAAAAGCGTCAAAAAGTGCATAAGTTTGCACTTTCGCGCATAACTTACGTTCTGAATACATCCGGACATCCAAAAATTTATGTAAGCACTAAAATTTTTTATTTTAGTGTTTGGCATAAGAAAAATCCATTCGTCGCGCAATTTGGATCGTTTTTCGCGCTTATGCGCATTCCGTCGTAATTAACCGAACATCGCGATCGTACGACCAAACGAACCAACATCCAACATATTTTTGAGCACATTATAAGTTCCCTATACTTTAACTTCATTTTAGAGCTTTGAAATGGGGTTAACGGGTGTTAGAAGTGCCGTTACGCAACGAAACAAGGTGCAGGGACTGAAACTGTAATTCTGCCAAAGTTAATGGCTTACGGACCGTAAGCCATCACCCTTACGGTCTGTAAGGGGTTCCCAGAACCACAGAAAGTGGTTAACAGCTGGTTACAGCTGTTAAGCACTCTTAAACCCAATTCCACTTGTTGATTACAGATAATGGGGGGCCAATTGATGTTCCATAACATTTCAACAAGTGTATGGACAAGATCAAAGCACGTTATTCGATAAACGATCCTAACGGTTCTACCACATCTATAAATACCCACCTCCATTCTTTCCAAAAACCCACAAATCTGATCTAAAAGCTCTAAGTTGAAGTCATTGCTTCATACCTGAGCTATTCGATCAAGATTAAGCTTTCGGGGACCCTTTGTAAGTGTTCTTTCGTTCTTTTCCATTCGTTTTAGCGTTAAAGTCAAACTGCATTTGACTTTCTGCATTGACCAGTTTATGGTCAATGTGAAGTTCGTTTGAACTTCATAACGTGAGCGTAATCACGATGGTTATAGTCCTTAGTGACTATACCTACTGATTACCACGTTATCTAGGCTCAGTGACGAGCCGTAGTTTCGGCCAAAATACGTATTATTGCGTATTTTGTAACCAAACTACTCTTAGGTATCAAAATCGTTTGTTTTGATACCAAACCTGTTTTCTAAACTTAGTTAAGCATGTTTTAACATGCTTAGCTCGTCACTTTTAGTTTAGTGCTTATATAGGGTCGTAAGGTAAGCGATCTAAACAATCGCTTATACTTTCGAACCCGACACGTTTGGTCGATCATTAGGATCCGACCAAACACATTAGGTGATCATAGTATATAGGGAATAACCTTCCGAGGTTATACCTTATGGTCGCTTCGTTTAAGTAGTTGTATGATAGGTAGTTTATATGCCTTAGGTAAATTACCAAAATGCCCTTTTTATGCATAATTGATGTTTAAGCATATGTAACCCAAACTTTTGTCACTTAACTGATTTGGTAACAATATTAGACATGTTAAGGCATATTTTACTTGTCATAGGACTAGTTAGGCAGTCCGAACGCGTTTTACGCGAGCGACGAGTTAAAGTAGCATAAGCTACCTAAACGGGTCGTAATGGGTCGTAAGCACTTAGGTTAGGTTTCATTTAGTATGTAGGCTTTGTTAAACAATACTACATGAGTTTCCATACTCATTTGGTTTACGAGCCCTCATTCTATCCGATCCTCCGATATATGTCCGGTTTATTAAACATAGTTACCTATATTAGGTGCCGTTTGATTCGGTGATCTCTAGCATTGCTTGGTGGTTATCTTAGGACTTCTGAGCAATCTCAAGTGAGTACATAGACCCCTCTTTTACTGTTTTCCAAACTGTTTTGGGGTGAAACACATGTGCCTACTTGTTACTTTCATGCTTTCCATGTTTTCACATCATATACTTGCTATGTTCGTTAGTACATTTATAGTACATGATTTACATTACATTGTTTTACTTTACATTGTTTTGCTATGTATGTTGACTGATAGCATACTTAGTACATTGTTTTACTTTACATTTCTGCTATGTATGTTGACTGATAGCATGCTAGCACATTGATTTACATGACTTTTCTGCTTTGTATGTTAACTTAGCATACTTAGTACATTGTTTTCATATGACATGTATACAATTGCTATAACATTTGGTTTGCACAAACGGGACTTATATACGTTTATTAACATTAGCTACGCCGCTCGGTAGTAAGTAGTGGTACCATAGGACTTGACAAATCCCATTCCTGACATCCCGGGTTTGTTTGGATGTAAGGAATGACTGAATCCGAAAACATTTCTTTGATAACCTTGACTTAGGGTTATCCGACTGTCTCAAGGCTTGAATGTATGCGTTAACTTACCACATAAGTGTTTGTATCAATGTAACATGCATTACTTTGCAAAACATAACTTTTTGATATATTCAAAATACTTTGTTTTGTACATTCTTACATTTGGTTTATGTAACAACACATTACTTACCAGACATACATTTGCTACACATTACTTGACTACATTTGGACTATTAACATTTGATATGATTTATACAAGGACTTTTGACAATTGGTTTAAACATAGACTTTATACATTGGTGGTTTGTTTAAGTGAATTAAGTAACGAGATGTGAGTAATATGATACAAGCATGGTGGATACGCCGCTGGTACTTCCTATATATAAGTGTTTGTATTATATTGCCTATCATAGCGTTATTTAAATCATTCAATTTGGACTTATACATTTTACACAAGTAACACGATTTTCACAAGACATTGCTTTACAAACAACTTATTTTATACAACTCATTTTACTTGGTTATTCATCTAACCATGTATTATTCTTTTATGTATACATATCATCTGATCTTATCGCTTTTTAAATGATTTACAAAACAAAACAATTTACAAGGTTCATGACTAAATTTTATTAAACATTTTCTTAAACTTAAGTCATGAATCCTATTTTCACAAAACCTATGTATCTCACAGGCATTTTTATGCTGACGTACCTATTTTCACATGTGTTTTCAGGAGCTTTTGCATAGGATGATGATCGTGACACTAGGGCGGACCTGTGCCTTAGAGACTTAAAATGAAGATTGACTTAGTTTAACTATGTTATGAACTCTTTATTTCCTGTTTTGAGACAATGTAACACTCTTGTTTGATAAATAAAACGTAACGTTAATTTCCATGATTGTGAAACAATTAATTATGTTGCAACACTCCCCGACGTTTCCGCCATGTTTGATTGTTCCACGTGATCGGGGTGTGACAGAAGAGTTGGTATCAGAGCCAATGGTTATAGGGAATTAGGTTATTAGTAATTCTTTGACCTAGACTATAACCTTTCTAGGACCCCAACGCAAGTTATCTTGTGTTTAGATTTTAAAACATGCACTTCACCTATCCTTAGGTGATAACCACAACGAGAACATCAAGTTCGAATCCGCTTTGAAAATTAATCATATATTCTAGGATGATTGATTACAAGGTTTTGAACCCTCTTTTGTAAGGTTTTGAACCCTTCCAGTTTGACTAAATTTTTGGCTTTATGCCTTTTGAGTTTTCAAAATCTCGTCAAAAGTTTAGGTCTAAATAATGTGAACACGTGCAAACTGGAAGAGTGAATGCCTGTACCCTGGGTTTTCTATCTAAGGCTAGAGTGTTCGTACAAATCCACATAATTGGACCAGTCACTCTTACCTGGGAACTCTTGGGGTGAGTGTTCACTTATAGGCGAGCATGTCTTCGCGATACATTATTTTTTACCCATTTACTTTGATTAGTGACTGTGTGTCGCTTGTTTGCTTTGCGATGCGGACGAATGACCACCATCTTTGCTTTTGTTGATTTTGTTTCATCTCATTCTCTTCATCCAATCATCTCACTCGTTTCGTTTCATGTTTCCTCTTTTAGAATGCCTCCTCGACGCGAAAACCAGATAGCGACTGCCAAACTGGCAGAAATCATTGCGCAGCAAATGGCTGCTGCATTCCCAAACTTCTTTGCTCAATGGAACCAAGCCAACAACAACAACAATGCTCCATGCAATTTCAAGAATTTTAACTCGGCTAAACCACTCAAGTTTAGTGGTTCTGAGGGAGCGACTGGGCTTCTTCAATGGTTCGAGAGCATTGAGAATACTTTCCGTCACGTGCAGTGTCCTGATAATCGCAAGGTCGAGTTTTCTTCGAGTGTGTTTCAGAAGAGGGCTCTTACATGGTGGAATGGGGTAATGAGAGACCGTGGTGCAGAAGTTGCTCTAGCACAAACATGGGCTGAACTTAGGGCCCTTATGATGAGGGAGTTCTGTCCTCGTCATGAACAGCGAGCTTTGGAGAAGGAGTTTGATGACTTGAAACAAGACAGTGGCGAACACAGGGCGTATACTGGTAGGTTTGAGGAGTTGAGTCTGCTTTGCCCAACAATGGTTACCCCACTCGACAAGGCTATCGAAAGGTACATCGACGGCCTACCTGACTCAGTGCAAGACATCATTACTGGTAGTAACCCTACCACACTCCGTCAGGCGATCGAGTTAGCCGCGACATTGACTGAGTCGCAGGTTCGAAAGGGAAAGCTGCATAAAAAGGGTGACAAGAGTAAGAAGCAGGCGTCTGACAAAGAAGATAGCAAGAAAGGTCAAAACAAGAAGGGAAAGGATTCGGGTTCCTCAAGGGGGTCTAGGAAGCGAAAGGCTTCCCAAAACTATGTCGTTACTGCACAGGCCCAAGCTGCACCAAATCAGCCTGCGCAACCACTAGCCAAGAAGCCTTATCTTGGCAATGCACCTTTGTGCAACAGCTGTAACGGCCATCACCTACCACATCTCCAATGTCGTCATTGCACTAACAGTGGAAGAAATGGCCATCTTGCCACTACTTGCCGCATTCCTGCTAACCAGAATCAGGCAGTTCAGAACCAAGCCCAACAAGTTGCTCAGCCTCTTGCTCAGCAACAAGGTCAAGCTGCACGACCTCATTTTCCTCCCGGTTCGTGCTACAATTGTGGGGATCTGACCCACTACAGAAGCCGGTGCCCAAGGCTAGCCAACCGGAATCAGAATCCAAATCAGAATCAGGCTCAGGCTCGAGGTCGAGTCTTCAACATGAATGCGCAAGAGGCACAAGCAGACAATCAAGTGGTGAACGGTACGTTCTTTATTAATAATCAGCCTACATCTGTTCTTTTTAATTCGGGTGCCGATAAGAGTTTTGTGTCATTATCTTTTGAGCCATTGCTTCACGTGTCTAGAACGAAACTAGGAAAACCCTTGAGAGTAGAAGTTGCTAGTGGTGAACCCATTGTTCTTGATTCTGTTCTTCGCAACTGCCAGTTGAACCTTAACGACCATCTTTTTCCTATTAACCTCACGCCTATGCAACTTGGAATCTTCGACGTTATTGTGGGTATGGATTGGTTAGCCAAGCATCACGCAGAGGTAGTTTGTTTTGAGAAGATTGTTCATGTGCCGCTTTCGACAGGCGAGATCCTACAGGTTCGTGGTGAGAAACCTGCTGGTGGTCTCAAACTCATGTCTTGTTTTAAAGCTCGGAAGTATCTGCGAAAGAACTATGTGGCCTTTTTGGCACATGTTGTTGCAGATAAGGGTAAGTCTATTCAAGATATTCCGGTTGTTCGGGAATATTCTGAAGTATTCCTTGAAGAGTTACCTGGTCTACCTCCAGCACGCCAAGTCGAGTTCCGTATTGATCTCGTACCTGGTGCAAATCCCATTGCCAGAGCTCCCTACCGTCTTGCACCGTCTGAGATGCAAGAGTTGTCTAAGCAGCTTCAGGAGCTCTCTGACAAAGGTTTTATCCGTCCTAGCTTTTCACCTTGGGGTGTTTCCGTTCTTTTTGTCAAGAAGAAGGATGGATCTTTTAGGATGTGTATCGATTATCGTGAGCTTAACAAGCTTACCATCAAAAATCGATATCCCCTACCTCGCATCGATGATCTCTTTGATCAGTTACAGGGCACTTCTTATTTTTCAAAGATTGATCTGCGATCTGGATATCACCAACTTCGTGTGCATAAAGAAGACATTCCCAAGACAGCGTTCCGCACTCGTTATAGGCATTATGAGTTCACAGTCATGCCATTTGGTTTGACTAATGCTCCTGCTATTTTCATGGACTTAATGAATAGGGTCTGCAAGCCTTATTTGGATCAGTTCGTCATTGTTTTTGTTGATGACATCTTGATATACTCTAAGACGCGAGCTGATCATGAGCAACATCTTCGTCTTACTCTGGAACTCCTAAAGAAAGAGCAACTTTTCGCCAAATTCTCCAAGTGCGAATTTTGGCTTAAAGAAGTTCAATTTTTGGGACATATTGTCAACAAACAAGGTATTCATGTAGATCCCTCCAAGATCAGTGCGATTAAGGATTGGGATACACCTTCTACTCCAACTGAGGTTCGTTCTTTTCTTGGTCTGGCAGGTTATTACCGCCGCTTCATTGAAAATTTCTCAAAGATTGCAGTTCCTCTAACTGCTCTAACTCAGAAGAACAAACCCTTTGATTGGGGATTCAAACAAAAGGAAGCTTTTCAAAACTTAAAGCAGAAACTTTGTGACGCGCCTGTTCTGACTTTGCCTGAGGGCAATGATGATTTCGTCGTTTATTGTGATGCATCTAAATTGGGTCCATGCTGTGTTCTGATGCAAAGGAACAAAGTCATAGCATATGCAACGAGGCAGTTAAAGATACATGAGAAAAACTACACCACTCATGATCTTGAGTTGGGTGCAGTTGTCTTCGCTCTTAAGACCTGGAGACACTATTTGTACGGTACAAAATGTGTGGTTTTCACGGACCACAAAAGTCTTCAGCATATCTTCAATCAAAAAGAACTCAACATGAGGCAACGACGTTGGGTTGAGCTTCTAAACGACTATGACTGCGAAATTCGCTACCATCCTGGTAAGGCGAATGTCGTAGCCGATGCATTGAGTCGTAAGGAACGTACTAAGCTTTATTGTGTTCGTGTTCAATCTGATATTCAAGCTCGATCCGATATCTAAGCCCGCATTTCTCAGGCTCAACACACTTGTGTTTCACAAGGTTTGATCGATAAGGAATTTCCTTATCACATAACATCTGCTCTTGAACTGAAAGACAATGGATCGTATTACTTCATGGACCGTCTGTGGGTCCCAAGCCAAGATGATCTTCGTACCTTGCTTATGGATGAAGCCCATAAGTCTCGTTATTCTGTTCATCCTGGCTCAGATAAGATGTATAAGGATCTTCGTATTCAGTATTGGTGGCATGGTATGAAGAAAGACATTGCCTTATATGTATCAAAATGCCTTACTTGTCTTAAGGTTAAGGCTGAATATCAGCGTCCTTCTGGTTTATTAGTGCAACCAGAGATCCCAGTTTGGAAATGGGAAAACATTACTATGGATCTCATTACCAAACTTCCGCACACAAAGAAAGGTCATGATGCCATCTGGGTAGTTGTTGATCGTCTTACTAAGTTAGCGCATTTCTTGCCAATCCGTGAGGATTTTTCTGCTGACAAACTTGCTAAAATCTATGTGGATGAAATTGTAGCTCGACATGGTGTTCCTTTGAACATCATTTCTGACAGAGATGCTCGTTTCACTTCTCATTTTTAGAGAACCATGCAATCTGCTATGGGGACCAAACTTAATCTGAGCACAGCTTATCATCTGCAAATGGATGGTCAATCTGAAAGAACAATCCAGACTCTGGAGGATATGCTTAGAGCTTGTGTGATCGATTTTGGTGGTAGTTGGGATTCACATCTTTCGTTGATTGAATTCTCCTACAACAACAGTTATCACTCCAGCATCAACATGGCTCCTTTCGAGGCTCTCTATGGTTGAAAATGTCGTTCACCAGTCTGCTGGAATGAGATCGGTGAGGCTCAGCTTACTGGACCTGCTCTCATTTTAGAGACAACTGATAAGGTTAAGAAAGTTCGTGATAACCTTCAGACAGCTAGATGCCGTCAAAAGAGTTACGCGGACCTAAAACGCAAGCCCTTGGATTTTCAAGCTGGTGATCGTGTATTACTTAAGGTCTCACCTTGGAAAGGTGTGATCAGATTTGGAAAGAAAGGAAAACTTGCACCTAGATACGTTGGACCATTCAAGATCGTCGAAAGAATCGGTAAGGTAGCCTACAGACTTGAGTTACCTCCTGAACTTGGAAATGTTCATCCAACCTTTCACGTGTCCAATCTCAAGAGGTGTTTAGCTGATGAGAACCTCCACATACCGCTTGACGAAATTCGTGTTGATAAAACACTGAAATTTGTTGAGAAGCCAGTGGAAATCATGGAACGTGAAGTCAAGTGGCTTAAACGCAAGCGCATTCCTTTGGTCAAAGTTCGCTGGGAATCTAAACGTGGACCTGAGTTTACTTGGGAACGCGAAGATCAAATGAAGGCGAAGTATCCGCATCTATTCCCACAAGTTTCCTCTAAATAAATTTCGGGACGAAATTTCCACAAGTAGGGGAGACTGTGACACCTATGTCTGTAATCATTGTAAACAGTACCATTATCAATAAAAAAAAATTATTTGATCCCAATGTTTGTTTGTTTATGTTTGACATTTTTCATGTTTTGACTTTTGTTCAATTTCAAACTCTATATCGCTTTCTGGAGAGTTATACGCAAACGGGTGCGTAAACGTAATCAGTTTAATGCGAAAAATACTCCGGAACATCAAAATATACTTAACATACCTTAAAATAACCTTTACATAACTTAGAAATAAGTTTTGAAGGCTTTGGTATGGCAAAAACAAGTTAATTCACTTAAAGGGACTAAATTTGACAAACTGTGAAAGTATGCCAATTGGAACTGTAACAGACATTCCGGAACATGACCATAAGTTAAACATACCATAAATATCCTTTACATAGCTTAGAAATAGGCTTTGAAGGGTTCGGTGTTCTAAAATAAACTTTTGGGTCATTCAGGGACTAAAAGCGTCAAAAAGTGCATAAGTTTGCACTTTCGCGCATAACTTACGTTTTGAATACATCCGGACATCCAAAAATTTATGTAAGCACTAAAATATTTTATTTTAGTGTTTGGCATAAGAAAAATCCATTCGTCGCGCAATTTGGATCGTTTTTCGCGCTTATGCGCATTCCGTCGTAATTAACCGAACATCGCGATCGTACGACCAAACGAACCAACATCCGACATATTTTTGAGCACATTTTAAGTTCCCTATACTTTAACTTCATTTTAGAGCTTTGAAATGGGGTTAACGGGTGTTAGAAGTGCCGTTACGCAACGAAACAAGGTACAGGGACTGAAACTGTAATTCTGCCAAAGTTAATGGCTTACGGACCGTAAGCCATCACCCTTACGGTCCGTAAGGGGTTCCCAGAACCACAGAAAGTGGTTAACAGCTGGTTACAGCTGTTAAGCACTCTTAAACCCAATTCCACTTGTTGATTACTGATAATGGGGGGCCAATTGATGTTCCATAACATTTCAACAAGTGTATGGACAAGATCAAAGCACGTTATTCGATAAACGATCCTAACGGTTCTACCACATCTATAAATACCCACCTCCATTCTTTCCAAAAACCTACAAATCTGATCTAAAAGCTCTAAGTTGAAGCCATTGCTTCATACATGAGCTATTCGATCAAGATTAAGCTTTCGGGGACCCTTTGTAAGTGTTCTTTCGTTCTTTTCCATTCGTTTTAGTGTTAAAGTCAAACTGTGTTTGACTTTCTGCATTGACTAGTTTATGGTCAATGTGAAGTTCGTTTGAACTTCATAACGTGAGCGTAATCACGATGGTTATAGTCCTTAGTGACTATACCTACTGATTACCACGTTATCTAGGCTCAGTGACGAGCCATAGTTTCGGCCAAAATATTTATTATTGCGTATTTTGTAACCAAACTACTCTTAGGTATCAAAACCGTTTGTTTTGATACCAAACCTGTTTTCTAAACTTAGTTAAGCATGTTTTAACATGCTTAGCTCGTCACTTTTAGTTTAGTGCTTATATAGGGTCGTAAGGTAAGCAATCTAAACAATCGCTTATACTTTCGAACCCGACCCATTTGGTCGATCATTAGGATCTGACCAACACATTAGGTGACCACAGTATATAGGGAATAACCTTCCAAGGTTATACCTTATGGTCGCTTCGTTTAAGTAGTTGTATGATAGGTAGTTTATATGCCTTAGGTAAATTACCAAAATGCCCTTTTTATGCATAATTGATGTTTAAGCATATGTAACCCAAACTTTTGTCACTTAACTGATTTGGCAACAATATTAGACATGTTAAGGCATATTTTACTTTTCATAGGACTAGTTAGGCAGTCCGAACGCGTTTTACGCGAGCGACGCGTTAAAGTAGCATAAGCTACCTAAACGGGTCGTAATGGGTCGTAAGCACTTAGGTTAGGTTTCATTTAGTATGTAGGCTTTGTTAAACCATACTACATGAGTTCCCATACTCATTTGGTTTACGAGCCCTCATTCTATCTGATCCTCTGATATAGGTCCGGTTTATTAAACATAGTTACCTATATTAGGTGTCGTTTGATTCGGTGATCTCTAGCATTGCTAGGTGGTTACCTTAGGACTTCTGAGCAATCTCAAGTGAGTACATAGACCCCTCTTTTACTATTTTCCAAACTGTTTTGGGGTGAAACACATGTGCCTACTTGTTACTTTCATTCTTTCCATGTTTTCACATCATATACTTGCTATGTTCGTTAGTACATTTATAGTACATGATTTACATTACATTGTTTTACTTTACATTGTTTTGCTATGTATGTTGACTGATAGCATACTTAGTACATTGTTTTACTTTACATTTCTGCTATGTATGTTGACTGATAGCATGCTAGCACATTGATTTACATGACTTTTCTGCTTTGTATGTTAACTTAGCATACTTAGTACATTGTTTTCATATGACATGTATACAATTGCTATAACATTTGGTTTGCACAAACGGGACTTATATACGTTCATTAACATTAGCTACGCCGCTCGGTAGTAAGTAGTGGTACCATAGGACTTGACAAATCCCATTCCTGACATCCCGGGTTTGTTTGGATGTAAGGAATGACTGAATCCGAAAACATTTCTTTGATAACCTTGACTTAGGGTTATCCGACTGTCTCAAGGCTTGAATGTATGCGTTAACTTACCACATAAGTGTTTGTATCAATGTAACATGCATTACTTTGCAAAACATAACTTTTTGATATATTCAAAATACTTTGTTTTGTACATTCTTACATTTGGTTTATGTAACAACACATTACTTACCAGACATACATTTGCTACACATTACTTGACTACATTTGGACTATTAACATTTGATATGATTTATACAAGGACTTTTGACAATTGGTTTAAACATAGACTTTATACATTGGTGGTTTGTTTAAGTGACTTAAGTAATGAGATGTGAGTAATATGATACAAGCACGGTGGATACGCCGCTGGTACTTCCTATATATAAGTGTTTGTATTATATTGCCTATCATAGCGTTATTTAAATCATTCAATTTGGACTTATACATTTTACACAAGTAACACAATTTTCACAAGACATTGCTTTACAAACAACTTATTTTATACAACTCATTTTACTTGGTTATTCATCTAACCATGTATTATTCTTTTATGTATACATATCATCTGATCTTATCGCTTTTTAAATGATTTACAAAACAAAATAATTTACAAGGTTCATGACTAAATTTTATTAAACATTTTCTTAAACTTAAGTCATGAATCCTATTTTCACAAAACCTATGTATCTCACAGGCATTTTTATGCTGACGTACCTATTTTCACATGTGTTTTCAGGAGCTTTTGCATAGGATGATGATCGTGACACTAGGGCGGACCTGTGCCTTAGAGACTTAAAATGAAGATAGACTTAGTTTAACTATGTTATGAACTCTTTATTTCCTGTTTTGAGACAATGTAACACTCTTGTTTGATAAATAAAACGTAACTTTAATTTCCATGGTTGTGAAACAATTAATTCTGTTGCAACACTCCCCGATGTTTCCGCCACGTTTGATTGTTCCACGTGGTCGGGGTGTGACACTACATGGGGAGCTAAAAGAAGAAGTTTATATGGAAGCTCCACCCAGATTCTCCCATAACTTTGAAAATGGTGAAGTCTGTCGTCTGAAGAAGTCATTGTATGGACTAAAACAATATCCCCGAGCATGGTTCGGGAGATTCACCATAGCAATGAGAAAATACGGATTTAGACAAAGTAACTCAGATCATACCTTGTTTCTTAAACGAAGGGGAGATTTGATAACCTGTTTAATAATCTATGTTGACGGCATGATTATTATAGGAAACGATAAAGAGGAAATGTCAAAGTTGAAAGAGGGCTTATTTACAGAGTTCGAGATGAAAGACCTAGGAATACTTGAATACTTTCTTGGAATTGAAGTATTAAGGTCAAAACAAGGGATTTTCATTTGTTAGAAAAAATATATCTTCGATCTATTGGCAAAACTGGGATGGTTGATTGCAAACCAGATGAAACTCCTATGATGGTAAATCAAAAGCTTTATATGGAAGAAGTAGCGGTGTTGGCTGACAGGAATAGGTTCCAGCGGATAGTGGGAAAGCTAATCTATCTTTCACACACCCGTGTAGATATAGCATATGCAGTAGGAGTAGTAAGCCAATTCATGCACCAGCCACAAGTTACTCATATGGAGGCAGCCTCAAAGATCATTAGATACCTCAAAGGGACTGTTGGTCATGGAGTACTCTTCAAATCAAATGGTCATCTAAACACTCAAGTATTTGCTAACGTTGATTGGGCATGAGATAAAGGAAACCGAAGATCAACATCAGGATACTTCACCCTAGTTGGTGGAAATCTTGTCACTTGGAGAAGTAAAAAACAAAAAGCTGTTGCCCTATCAAGTGCTGAAGCCGAGTTCAGAGGAATAGCAAGGGGATTGGCAGAAGTTTTATGGATATGAAATTCCTAACTGAGATTGGATTCCCTCCAAATGAGACGAGCAAGATCATGTGTGACAATGAAGCCGCAATTCAAATCTCAGAGAATCCTGTTCAACATGATCGAACTAAACATATAGAGGTGGACAGACATTTCATCAAAGAAAAACTTGAAGCTAATATTATTGAACTACCATCTGTCCGATCTGAAGACCAACTAGCGGAGATTTTAACCAAGGATGTCGGAAGCAGAATTCTAAACAATTGTTTGGATAAGTTGAATTTCGGAAATCCCACTATTTAACTTAAGGGAGAGTGTTAGAAAAAAGAACGATTTAGAAGATTGTGGGATCAGTCAAAGATAGCAACATCATCTCCCAAAAATTAGAAGATTTGTCCAGCTCACTGATAGCCCAGTGTCCAGCCAAGACATTAGTTATTTCCTTCTTTATGGACTTGTACCCCTTATAAATTCTTATACTTTCTTCAAATGTAAACACACAATCAAATACAGTCAATACAATCAATCCCTTTATTCTATTTTTCTCTGTTACTTGTCAAGAGATACAGGAGTGCTACTATTAATGAACACTTATTTTTGTGCTTTATATAATTATAATAGATCAAGGTTTGGTCTATTTATTAGCTGCTAAGATAGATGGAGGTGGAAATCGCAGTCTGAAACTAGTCTCTGTGGCAGCAGTAAAAAACTGGTCTTTATGGAAATAGGTGAGGAATGGAAGGCGTGGAACGGTTGGGTAACACCTAAAATTAATTATTATGCGCGGAGGGTTGTTTTGAGTAAAGATCGCTGCAAAAGTTGAACTACGAAAAGAGGTGTATTGAGCCATAATAGTTTATGCTCCATGTGCGGCATAGAGGAAGAGACCGCTGATCACATAATCGTCCAGTGTCAGGCTGCTAGATTTATATGATTTATATGGTGGAATATATTGGTGTGGCTGAAATTACCACCTAATATATCTATTAACTAATGAGCAAAGATGGTAAAGATGGTGGACACTTTTATAGGATCTGAGCAATGGAAGAAGTTGATTGGTATGGTCATATTGAACACGATGTGGCATATTTGGAAAGCTCGCATTAAAAAGAAATTCAGAGTTAATGATATCCCTTACTACGAGACAACAGAAGAAATAAAATCTAATTCATTTTTGTGGCGAAAAGGAAGATCGAATTTAAAGAACTTAGATTGGGCAAGATGGTGTGAGTTTAATATAAGAGATATGATTAGATGATTGTAATTCTTATTTTTTGTCTTGTTTCGGTTTGAGTTCTTGTACCAGTTTCGGGTTTTACAGCTTCCCTGCCAAGTTCTATAATCATAAAATCTTCTTCCTTAAAAAAAATTATTAGCTGCCCACTTCTAAATTTACCATTGATACTAGATGGTGCATAGAAATAAGAGAGATAGGATGTAACACTCGAAAGTGCAACTAATTAAAAACAAGGCTAGGCTATTAGCACAAGGTGCGCTAAACTGATGAGGGAAATTTTTTAAAAGACCTTTGCTCCATTTAGAAGTGTTAAACGGATGCTAGAAATGCATTGTTAGATGGTTTGTGTTTCAACCCCTAGGTTTTAAGGACGCTACGTATCCTCATCATATTCTAAGCTTGACAAGATACTTTATAACCTTAAACAAGCTCCTAACGCTTGAAGTTACACTTTTATCTATAATAGATAAAGCACTCTTTTTAAAAGACTGATCCCGATATTAAGATTGTTCAAATCTGGACAGAAGAAGTGATTTTTATGTCCATATATCAAAAGCTTTGCAATTAATTAATGCAATGCATGCTTTCTAAGTTTGAGATAAAATCAACTTCTTCTCAGGTTTTTAGGTTGGGTTCTTCTTAGGATTTTAGTCTAGTTTCCATTTCACTAAAAATCAACTATAACAAAGCAAATAGAGTGTAACTTTTAGTTGAACCTAATTAATTACTGTTTGAAAATAAATGACAAAATTGCAGAAATCAACCTTTATATTATACTCAAACTGCACTTCGTACATTTTACTATGAAATCGGCAAAAACCAACCTTTATGTTCATGTTTTGCTACAGAGTATAACCTTTAACACAAATGGCGTTTATTTCTTGGTTAACTGGCCTCACATGCAGTGCATGTGAAGGTATTAATGTCATTTCAGTTCAAACCCACCAACAACTGAATAATTACGGTATTTTCCCCTCATATGTTTCAACCGCCTCCACAACACTCATCGGCGGTCTGTTCTCCGGCCACACCTACCGCCGTCAGGTTCACACTTTCACTGGAATTCTTCTTCTTTTATACTTCACCGTTCATCGTATATGTTTCGTTTGCTGCTTGAGTTATCGATCTGTATTGTATGCTGTTAAACTTGTATCTACGATGATTTTAGTCCGTTTGTGTGTGTAGATCCGGTTATTTGCCTGATTTTGAGCTCAGAATCAGATTTTGTTACTATTTGTTTGATGAGATTTTATTATTTAGGCAATTCTATGTAGTTGGATTGTTTCTATAAGGATTTCAGTTTGAATTGATGTCACTCATGTTGGTGGATTTTGCGGTCAGAATCGGAACTTATAACTGTATGTTTGGTGAGATTTTGTTATTATTTCAGTTGTACAGCTATTTTGTGTAGTTGTGGTGTTTCTAGTATAAAATTTTTACTTTGAATTGGATGTCATTCATGATTTCATTTGTGTTTGTGATTGAGCATTGATACATAATTTTGAACCTGATGTTGCTAAAAAAAACTTAGAAATAATAATATTATTATGTAATTAGTATGTGTGTAGGGTATAGTGGCGGACTCAGAAATTTTTTTCTAGGGGTGCGGAAAAAAATTAAAAATTTTAGGCCCCCAGCTATATAAAACAATTCGGTTTATAGCAGGTCGGATCGGGCCGGGTCATGTAAAACAAGTAAACATAAACAAACAAAGTTTCGCGGGTTGGATCAGAACGGGTCGGGCCTGGTTGGGTCAATTTCAATTTTGAAACAATCAAACCATATTTCCTAACTTCCTATCACATTAACCAACAATGTTTCAAGTAAAACAGTAAACAACATAAAAAACATCACAAGTAAGTAAAGTAACAACAAAAAAAACATCAACGTTCAAACCCTACATACTTCTATTTACCCTAATCATTAGATAAAACAATAAAAAAAAACTTATCTAAGAGATAGCTTGGTCTTTAATTAGAAGAATCCGACAAATAAAAGTGGTCCAACCCTTTTTCTCTTGATAAATTGCGCCATAACTTCTCTACTCATGGTTCTTATCGCATATAAATTGCTCCATAAGTTCATAAAACAACACTAAACACTTAAATAAAATAAATAATCATGTTCAACCAATACCATAGTCCAGAATTGTCAATTTTAATTTTCAAACATTCAAGCCCTAGTTTTAAATGTTGATTAGTAATCATATAAACAACAAAGTTTAAAATAAAACAAATAATTAACTACAAGTCCAGAACAACTAAAAAAACATCAAACCGTTATACATCTATATTTTCTCCTAATCACCACATAAAACAACAAAAAAATTCAATAAAAAGGATAAATCTTTGGGTTGGGTAGTTGGGTTAATAAAATCAGATTGTAGATTGTGTTAAGTAAATTGAATAGTTGGTTAAAGAATAATTATACAAATTGTGTTATATACTTATATATTAATAATAATTAGTGTTTAATTTTTTTTATAATATTGTAATATTTTTTCATGAGGATGGCGGTTGAAAATTTTCAAGGGGTGCAGTTGAAAAAATCTAAGGGTGCGTTTGGGATTTTCGACGAAAATTAGCACTTAATTTTTTTTTCAAGGGTGCGGCCGCTCACCCACCTACCCACCATTGTAGGTAGGTCCGCCCCTGGTAGGGCAAGACTAGCACACAAAGGATTTTTTTTTTCTAAGAAGTATTGCATCATGTTTTGGACTTAGAAAATGATACATTGGGTTGTTTTGGCATGATATTATATAGAAAACAGTAAACATGGCAGTTTAAAACCACGGTGACGAACACAACAGTACAACCACAGTTTGACGTTCTGGTAGCAGAAAAGTTGACTGCCAGCCAATGATAGTGATTGGCTGATAATTACTGAGGTTTGTACAACACGTATAATCCTATACGCGTCATTCAGGGCAGCAAAATGTCTAAATAAATATGAGGGGAATCCAAAAATAGTTTTAAAAAAAATAGTTTCCAACCCTTTTTTTCAAGAGTGTGCCTATTGGCACACCAAACCCTAGCAAAATTAGGGTTTATCTACGCTGCGTATAGGTCAATACGCAGCGTATAGAGTTAACCCTATACGTTGCGTATTGACCTATACGCAGCGTAGATAAACCATAGATCTCAGTGTCTGATAACCAATCATTGCACAGAAAACAAGGTGCGTCTACGCTACGTATAGGTCAATACGCAGCGTATAGGTTCAATCCAATACGCTGCGTATGGACCTATACGCAGCGTATATAAAACATCTGCAAAATTGGGGTCATTTTGGTAGGTTTGAGGTATCAAAGTTTTGCCAGGTTTGTATACGTTGCGTATTGAC